>OW026522.1:28666052-29181052 GCA_932274085.1 Protocalliphora azurea
AAAAATTTTTAATAATGATGATGATAACGATTTTTGATATATATTTAAGGATTGACAAAAACACTAACTTTTAAAGTTCTTTAATTTTGTCTATTAAAAAAACGGGGGAAGACCTACTACAATCTTCGTGTAAGATCGTTCACAACAATAGCAATATATTACTATCAGGTTTAATTTTGTTTTATATTTTATATTTTCTGTAAAATTTAACAGTGTTGATTCGACTAAATTGTTAATTGTTGTCTCTAAAATAGTTTCTATTTAAATTTTTTGTCTACAAAACACACTAATTTTGAAGCCGCATAAAAGATATTTCATGTTTGGTTTGCACATGAGAATTAGACCGCACGATTTATAAGTTTGAGGCAATTATGTTTAATCCAATCCTTCAAAAGTTTTCAAATATATTTCGTACGTTACTCTTGTTAAAACATTGAATTAAACAAGATATTTCTCTATGTATGAAATTTTTGTGATTTATAGCAACATATTAACCTAAAAGGATCAAAAATTTTTTAAATTTTTTGTAAGAAAAGCATATAGTTTTTTAGCTAGAATTCCAGTACTGCCATGATTACATCTTATTTTTGTCTAAAATCATTTTTGCAATGCTGCGGTTTAAGATATATACCTTAACAGTGCACCGGGTTGCTGGACGTTGCGTATCCGGCAATAGTGGTTATAATTGAATATTATTTTAAATTAAATAAAGCACGTCCCTTCTTAATATGCTAAATTTTGTTGAGTTTAAAAAATCTACCTATTGCTTGGACTGTAACTTGAGTAAATGTAATAATCTATTTGTGCAGTCAAATCCATTGCTATAGCACTTTACATAATTGTTTTTAATCATAACTGAACGAAAGTTTCGGCAGAAGTCCTATTACATATAAGGAGCCGCAGAACATTTTTTGCTTTTTTGTAATTTTTTTGGATATTGCATTTTTGTTATTTTTGTATTATTATTATTATTATTATTATTATTATTATTATTATTATTATTATTTGTATTATATATAAGTACATTACATTACATTATTTTACATATCTGTATTCCACTAACATTTCACATCTTTACTTGTCTGTAACTACATTATTTTACACTAATACATCAACATATTCTCCTTAGCTACCACCATAATATTTACATTATGATTATAGAGAATTAATAATTCTCATTGAGTTTATGGAATTTTTCACATAAGTATTCTATGGATGGAAGAAGTAGTTGCAATTCGAGCGATAGAAGAATTTGCAAAAAACCAAAACAGCGGATTTTACAATATAATCTGCCTTATTCCAAGACATCTGATACTGTAAAATCAGTTACTGTTTCTATGGTACTCGGATCAAGTTCGAGCATCAGGAGATACCTTGCACAGCATTTAACTGCCTGTTTCAGATACAGCGGCTTTGCTCCGTCTGTTTCTTCGGTCATCAGTTCTAATACCACAATTTTGGTTGTTATTTTCGGCACCGCAACTTCGGTTGTTAGTTTTGGCACAGCGACATCGGTCTTCTATTTCGGCGCTGCGACTTCGGTCGTATGTTTCGTCACTACAACTTTGGTTGTTAGTTTTGGTACAGTGACTATGGTCTTCTGTTTGAGCACTAAAACTTCAGTTGTTAGTTTCTGCACTGCAACTTCGGTTGTCAGTTTGTGCACTTCGGTCGTCTGTTTCGGCACTGCAACTTCGGTTGTTAGTTTCGACACCGAGACTTCGGTCATCGGTTTTGGCGGTTTTGTTATTCGCTTTAGATTCAGTCTAAATTTTGTGATCTAGTTTTAAGAAATTGTATTATTTAAATCAGTATTCTTAAGATATCTCTAAGTTTCATAAACGATCAGGCTTGCTTAATGTGGAATTGCCCTTTATCTTTTTCGTATATTTTTTCTGAAGTAAATTGGAGTATTTCTGGATGATTTAAATTATTCTGCAAAAATTTTAACGTTTAAGAAATACACATACCAGATGTACTTTTTCAACATATATATATATATATATATATATATATATATATATATATACGATTATGCTGCCTGATAAGCGGATGAACAAAATAATTCTCAACTTCCCAACAATTTTAATCTACAAAAAAAAAGTACATTTTGTTATGCGGCTCCTGATATAACGAAAGGGCAGCATTTTCCGAAATTAATTTGTAGACCTTAAATAAGCAATGTAGTATGAAACTGGATTACTTTTCACTTTTAATTCAAAGAAAAAAAAACACTTAAAATTATATGCATCGGGATATTTTAAAACAAACCATATTTTTTTTTTTTTTTGCCATTAATTTTAGAAAAATCCCAACAAATTTAAAAATTTGCCACATTTTTCACATTTGGAAATTTTGTTGCTTCTGTTATGCACGCTTTTCTCATTTTTGTAAGAAGAAACAGATTCACATCTTCTAAATTTCAAATTCTTGTTAATACTCAAATATGCTAACAATATTATAAAATCAGTTTTGCTGCAAATTTAAAAATAAATCAGATTTTAGGATAACCCCTTTTTTGTTGCTTATGTTCTGCACAGTACTGTATGTATATGTTAAGATATTATAATGGTTTAAAAAATAACGTATACAAATAAAAATTCCAAAAGAATTCCTTATTATATAATCCATAAGAACTTTAAGAAAATAAAAACAAATAAATTAAAAAAAAGCGAAAATCTGTGATGCCTTATTTTTCTCACAAAAAGTTTATTTATTTAATTTTATGTATAAATAATATTATTCATGGAGCATTTTAATTTTACCGAATTTGTGATTATTTCTGTAAATCTTCCATTATCTCAAATGTATATTAAACCAACGATTTAACGAACCGATTAGGGAATCATTTCTGTGATGATTTTGAAGAAACAAAGTAATTAAACTAAAACAAAGTATAATCTTCTAACTGTAAAAAGTTCTCCTCTGCGTAATTTACTATTATATAAATCACCTCAACGTGTTATAAATTATACATTTACTGATAAAATTTCACCTAGCCCGAGACGAGGTATTTTCGAGTTGATTTGAAGGAGCACAGATTCCTAGCGGCTGAGGGGGAAATAGGTAAACCTCCAAAGTTGGTCATCTCGGGTATGCGATTTTTTTTGTAAATCACCAAAACCTCTTTTATGATTTGACAGAAATAATTATATATAAATAGTCCTTGTAAATCCCTACAAAAAATATGCTAACATGTTTAGGTTATTTCTTTCAGTTTAAGAGATATTTAGGTCGAAATAAATTTTTGCCTCGTTTTTTTATGTTTTTCTTTAACCTGGCGGGCTCAATATTGGCTCTAAAAATTAATTTTAATTTAAAATATTCATTGGATTTCTTAAAAACTCCTAAATAATATTACTGCAAGAATCATATAAATATATATATTCAATAAAAGTTATATTAACCTCAAGTTGGAACTTTAAAAATTTTTTTCAAAAAAAGGTGGCAATTTTTTTTTTACTTACAAAATTTGTTTTCTGCTCTGGCCTATATGTAGGAAATGAGGGGAAAGGTAGGAGGAGATCACCTAGATTGACAAGTTAGGGATTGACTTTTAGTAGGTTGGGTTTAGGACGAAAGGAACATGACGGAATAGGGACAGTGATATAAAAGACCGACGTTACGGACAAAAGGGAGAGAGTGTTTTGAGTTATTGTGGCGAACGTTTAACAACTAATAAAATTATTTTCTTATCTTGCTAATGTTATTTTTAAGTATTAAAAATGTGTAAATATTGTAAAATAGATAATTAGTGTATGAATAAATATTATAATGAATTTAGAGTGAACTGTGTTTTAAATTGGAGAGAAAAGCAGAAGTATCTAAAGTGTTCAACAAAACGCTTTTCAAATTCTACAATTGGGGTCTCAACCGGGATGATCTCACTGAGCCAGTGAAATAAAAAGTATTCATTAAAATACTTTGATTACTACAATATTCGGCAAAATATTGTATACTAACACAGTGAGTCAAAGTGAGATGGAGAGAGAGTTGCAGCTGATAAAGTGAAAAATAACTGTCGATGACAACACAGAAGAGGGGAAGCCAACAACAACATCACGGTGAACAATATGCTGTACAACAACAACTTAAGAGGTGATTTGCAATAGATGTGAGTGTTGTGACCAAAAAATTTTCCTGCATAGATGGCGCATAGAGTTTAATGAGCTGTTTGGGTGCTATATGCTTATTAATAGAGGGCGCTGCTGAGCTGAACGTGTGAAGAAGGTGTATTTTGTGTATGCGACCTATGAACGCTGAGCATAGGAGAAAGAGTTGCAGAATATACGCTTATGGTGTGTTGAGTGAAGGGGTGAGAAAGCAGAGAGTACGTTTTGCTACAACGAAGCGTGAGTGTATCTGAAGTACCGCCCAGAGGAGAAATTTTGTGTTGTGATATATTATCGTGTTTTAATTTCATATCGTTCGCAGGGAAATTGTTTGTGTAGAATTGAAGTGCACGTGCAGATTGTGTACGCACTTGTTAATTTTTTTTTTTGTGTTTTTTTTTTTTTTTTTTTTGGAAGACCGTTAGGTCAATTTTTGTGCATTGTGCTCAGCATATAGTTGTTTGTGTTTGTTGTTGAAGATTTTTTTTTTGGTGGAATTTGCAGCTGCAAGTATTTGATTGTGTTGTCTGTGGTCCGTTAGGTCAGTTTTGTTTTTTTTTTGGTAAAAGGGTCGAGAATTGCGTAGTTTGTTTTATTAATTGTGTGTAATTGTTGTTGTCTGTTTTTGGGATTTTGTGTGCATATTGTTTTGATATTTTAATTTTGTCCGTTTTTTGTTTTTATATTTTGTGGCTTGTGCGCACGTGCGACATCTGTCCGTTAGTTTTTTTTTTTTGTTTTGATACAAAAGGGTTTACTTGCATATTTAATTGCGTATCAGGATCACTTGTTTGTGTTATTGCTGTGTGCATTTTTTTTTATTTGGGTTTTATTTTTAGTTTTGGGATTTTTCGACGTGCAATATTGTATGGATACATATTGTTACGTGTACATTTTTATATATTTTATTTTTATTTTTGAATTTATTTTTTTTTAAGGCTTTAATTTCTTTTGTTTACTTTTATTTTTTTTATAAACCTTTTTTTTATTTTTTTTCTTTTGAGATGGAACTTAGTGACATTTTGACATTGACGATAGAGGGGCTGAGGGAAAAGCTGGGTGAATTAGGACTTTCGACGGACGGTAGTAAATCTGGTTTGCAGGAACGATTGATTAGACACTTCCAAACCCCTAGTACTGCGGATGATGATAATTCTGAGTACGGAGAAGCGGCTTCAGGTGGTCAGCGCGCAGAGGTGTATCATCATGGGCCGTCAACCTTTACCTTGAGGGATATTGAGGAAACTTTGTCGAAATTCTCAGGAGAAGGCCAGCCGGAGGTTAACCAGTGGCTCCGTGACTTTGAAGATTGTGCCCATACAGTGAGGTGGAACGAACTGCAGAAATATATTTACGCCAGGCAGTTACTAACAGGTGCTGCGAAGATGTTTGTTCGAAGCCAAATTTCTGTTCGTGATTGGCCATCTCTGAAAACTTCATTGTGCAACGAGTTTGGGGTGCAGTTGTCCTCGATAGAAGTACATAGATTGTTGAAAGGCCGTAGAAAGAAATCAACAGAGAGCTTCCGCGAATACCTCTATGCTCTGATGGAGATTGGTGCACCAATTAGCTTGGATCAGGAGAGCACTATAGAATATTTCATCGAGGGTATCCCGGACTCAAAGGTCAATAAATCGATTTTATATCAAGCTATAGATATAAACGATTTAAAGGCCAAAATAAAGGTATACGAAAAGATAAATGGGTCAGTGCATCAATCAGCTTCGAAAGGTTTCCGTCCAAAGCAGGAGCAGACCAATATATTAAATCAACCTCAAGGTGAGAAGCGGTGTTTCAAATGTGGTGACAAAGGACATTTGGCGAATAAATGTAAAACTGATGGTGTAATATGCTACAAGTGCAAAGAGTTGGGGCATAAAAGTTTCGAATGCAAGAAGAACGTAAAGGATGGAAATGTAAAGGTTATGAAGAAGGAAGAAAATAATGTCCAGACACTGTCATCATTATCTTCGCATAGGATATTTAAAAGCATCATTGTTCATGATCGTGAAATCATGGCAATTATTGATACTGGCAGCGACATAAGTTGTTTACGCAAGGAGCTATGGAAGATGATGGGCGATGTTAAGTTGAGTTCTGAAACCAAAACGTTGACGGGAATAGGCCAAAAGGATATAACGACTCTTGGCTGTTTTTCTACTAATGTTAATCTTGACGGAATTTTCGTTACTATAACATTTCATGTTGTTGAGGATCAGGACATTTTATATCCTGCTGTTATTGGTAATGACGTTCTAGAATACGTGAACATGACCATTACAAGTGATAATGTGAAATTCTGCTCAACAATCTCCAATACAGAGTCTAAAGTTGAAGGTGGATACAATAATTTAACCTTACAAGATGTCTTTAGAGAATTAGCAAATATTAATACCATAGGCCAAATAGGTGACTTAAAAGTATATGATCAAATAGAGTTGGGTCATTTACACAACGAAGAAAGAGTGCAGATACTGAAAATGTTAGAGAACTACAAACCTGAGAAGCCAGACATATTTCCAGTCAAGATGAAGATTTTACTCAGCGATGAAGTTCCAGTTTGGCACAGCCCAAGAAGGATGTCGTTTGTAGATCAGCAGACCGTAGACCAACAAGTAAAGGAATGGCTGAAGGAGGGTATTATAAGACCAAGTTATTCCCAATATTCTTCTCCTGTGGTTCTAGTGTCGAAGAAAGATGGTTCTAAAAGACTTTGCTGTGATTATCGCCGACTTAATGAGAAGATAATAAGAGACAATTTCCCAATGGTAATGATAGATGACATTCTGCAACGTTTACAAGAGTGCAAGGTTTTTACAACACTGGATTTGCGAAATGGATTCTTCCATGTGCCTGTAGAAGAGGATTCCAGGAAGTACACAGCTTTTGTTACTCATAATGGCCAGTACGAATTTTTGTATGTTCCTTTCGGTATATCCAATTCCCCAGCTGTTTTTTGTCGTTACATTTCTGCAATTTTCCATGATTTGATAAGGGATGGAACACTTGTTGTATATATGGACGATATGATAATACCGTCAAAGGACAGAGCGGAAGGTCTTTTGAAGTTACGAAAAGTTTTACAAGTTGCAGCATCAAACGGGCTTGATATAAAATGGAGCAAATGTCAGTTTCTAATGGAGAAGATAACATTCCTTGGTTATATAATAGAGAATTCAACAATACTACCATCAGAGGAGAAGACAGCAGCTGTGGAAAATTTTCCATTACTGAGAGATAGAAAATCTATTCAACGGTTCCTTGGTCTTACATCATATTTTCGAAGGTTTATACCTAATTATGCCATAGTGGCTAAACCGCTTTCTGATTTATTACGGAAGAATGTTCAATTCAAGATGGGTGATGAACAAATAGTGGCGTTTCAACAATTAAAATCTTCCCTCGTTAGTGCTCCTGTATTGAAATTGTATAATCCTAAGGCAGCAACTGAGATACACACCGATGCTAGTATGTATGGTTATGGGGGTGTTCTTCTACAAAAGAACTCCGAGGACCAACAATGGCATCCCATAGAATTTATGAGTCGCAAAACTACCCCTGCTGAAGAGAAGTACCATTCGTATGAATTAGAGGTTTTGGCCATAATTGAGGCTTTGAAGAAATGGCGAATATACGTGATGGGTATAAGAATAAAAATTGTAACTGATTGTAACGCTTTTACAATGACAATGCGAAAACAAGATGTTCCATTAAGAGTATCTAGGTGGGCGCTTTTTCTACAGCAATTTGATTACGTAATTGAGCATAGATCTGGATCAAAAAAGCGTCATGTAGATGCATTAAGTCGCGTTTCATGCTTGCTGATGGAAGACTCATTGCGACATCGAATAAAAGAGGCACAACTACAAGACGAGTGGAACAAAGCAGTTCGTGAAATTCTACAAAATAGTTGTTATGAAGACTACTACCTAAAATACGATATTTTGCACAAGGACTCTGGTAAAGAGTTAATAGTGATACCAGCAAATATGGAGAAAGAGATTATAGAAATGGCGCATCGACAAGGGCATTTTGCAGCACGGAAGACTCAAGATCTGGTAGAGAGAACTTTTATATTCCTAATTTGAGTAAAAAGTGTGAGAATATAGTTAAAAGCTGTATAGAATGTATTATGGCTAATACTAAAGCGGGACGTCAAGAAGGATTTCTCAACCCTATAGATAAAACAGATAAACCGTTGATGACGTATCACTTGGATCATGTTGGGCCAATGGAGACAACTCATAAGCAGTATAATCATATTTTAGTGGTGGTAGATGCTTTTTCCAAATTTGTTTGGCTGTATCCAACAAAAAGTACGGGAACTCAAGAGGTTGTTGATCGTCTTCGGAAGCAGTCTGTGATATTTGGAAATCCATTCAGGATGATTACAGATCGGGGCACAGCATTCACATCAAATATGTTTAAGGAATATTGCGAAGAAGAAGGTATACAACACTTACTAATAGCAACGGGAGTACCTAGAGGAAATGGTCAGGTTGAGAGGATCCACAAAATTATTGTGCCAATGTTGACTAAATTATGTATCGAGCGTCCTCAAAATTGGTACAGGTATGTTGATCGTGTACAGCAAGTTATAAATATCACAACGTCGAGAAGTACAGGAAACACTCCATTTAGAATATTAACTGGCTTAAATATGAGAATTAAAGAAAATCCTGATATTCGAGCAGCTCTAGAAGAAATAGCGGTCTATGAATTGGAACAAGAACGTGATATTTTACGAGAAGAAGCTAGGGAGAACATCCAAAGAATACAGCAGGAGAATAAGCGAAATTACGACAAGAATCGTGTCTTAGAGAGGCAGTATAATGTCAATGATCTGGTCGCCATTAAGCGCACACAGTTCGGTACCGGCTTAAAGCTCAAACCTAAATTCTTAGGTCCATATAAGGTCATCAAGAAACTGAATCACGGACGTTACGAGGTCGAGAAGGTTGGTGAATTTGAAGGTTCCAGTAGGTGCACATCTGTCGCTGAGTACATGAAGCCGTGGGGTTCTACATTCGGGTCGAATGTAAGATCAGGAGGGCCGAATGTAGGAAATGAGGGGAAAGGTAGGAGGAGATCACCTAGATTGACAAGTTAGGGATTGACTTTTAGTAGGTTGGGTTTAGGACGAAAGGAACATGACGGAATAGGGACAGTGATATAAAAGACCGACGTTACGGACAAAAGAGAGAGAGTGTTTTGAGTTATTGTGGCGAACGTTTAACAACTAATAAAATTATTTTCTTATCTTGCTAATGTTATTTTTAAGTATTAAAAATGTGTAAATATTGTAAAATAGATAATTAGTGTATGAATAAATATTATAATGAATTTAGAGTGAACTGTGTTTTAAATTGGAGAGAAAAGCAGAAGTATCTAAAGTGTTCAACAAAACGCTTTTCAAATTCTACATATATAATTTTTTAATGTTTTCAAAAGGAATCTTAATGTAGATGCGCATAAACCCGAAGGCACTTCGGTAACCGTCTCCCCACAAGCTCTATCCAAACTTTGTAAATTTTCCAAAAATTTTTCTTTTTAAATTTGTTTGAAAAATTTTAAAATCGCAAACAAAGTTAATTAAATACCTTCATATGTTTGGTAAACATACAAAAATTATTTTCTGACCAACGCCTCTTATAATGACAGTGTGACCATTTGAATGGAAAAAGTCAATTTCTAAAACACGTTTTTTCTGGATTTGGATTTTGGGTATTTTGGTACAAAACAGTGGGTGTGTTTTTAATTCCCAAATTTTAAGGCAAGCCTATCTATATTATGTCAAATTTTCATTCATCTCCACATGTTTATATTTTATTTAGGACCAAATATTAACGTTATTTCTCAAAAATATACTTAAAAAACAGCGTTTTGGAACCACTGTGCGAAGAAAAAGTAAATCTACCTGCTTTAGAAGAGATAATAAAACGTATTTTAAGAAAATATGTAATGTGACTTAATCTTTAAATTGTTCTGTATCTTTTATCAAAAAAGTTTAAAAAAACTGGGCTGTTTCCGATAGAAACGCTAGAAAAGCTCTGTTGGCAAAGGAGAGGACAAAAGTATTGAGATTATTATTATTATTTTTTTTTTTTCAAAAATATGAATGCTGTCTAAAGGGCAATATAGAGTACGTACTGTGGAACTTTTTAAACATTCTGGTCATATATTCCATATCACAGATGTTATTGGAAAATGCAGCAAATAAATATCGCGTAAAAAATTCAAAATTGTGGAAAAAATTTTTAGTCTGTCTGAACGTGCGAAGGAAAAAACATAATAAATATAATAAATAGCACTTTTAACAAAGAAAAAATTCAGAAAATATTCCTTTCTGCCATAAGAAAGCACAACGAATTCTAATTTTTGTGGACTGATCTCGCATCTCATCATCACAAAAAAATTAGCTGAGTGGTATCAAACACGTGGTGCTGCTATGTTTCAATCCACTAAACTGTCTAAAACTCGATCCATTTGAAATGTATTGGGTTATAGTAAAAGGGCACTTAAAACTAAATAAAAAATAAAATAATTTTTAAAAAGAAGTGGACCCATTGATAGTAAGATGGAGGTGATAATTTGCTATATTTTGCAAGAAGTAATAATAAAATTTCTTTATCTGGACTTAAGATATTTTGTTATTAGACTACAGATAGTTCAAAGGAAATAAATTTTCCCCTAGTAACTATATATTGAATTGTTCATATTCATCAGTAAATCTTTCGGATAATTCAACATGATGTCAAAATTCCTCAATTATTTAGAAACACTTGAAAATACATATATTTTTTTTTTCACCACTTACTATAATATTTCACTTTCTCCACCATTTCTAATTCTTGTCTACTTTTAGCACAGATCATGGGATTAATTAAAGGATATATATCATTATTAAACTCCTCAAAATGAATTTCAAAGCAATATTCCATCTTTTGCATAAGCACATCATCCACATGGCGCAATAAGGTGCCATTCTAAAATTAAATACATAACTCAAAGTATTTAATAAAAGAATATATAAAGACTTATCGAAACTCTTTCTTACTTCGAACAAAGTCCATTCATAAAGTTTTTCATCTATTTCCGGTGAAAGTGGATAACTCGATGAACAGAACTCCTTCAAAACAACATGTTCAAAATCTTTAATAATATTTCTAGAAACAATAGTTTGATTTGACAGTATCATAGATATATCAAATATATTTAATAAATCATTTAAATTATTTGCCAGGATTTCTTTGTACTGATTGATAATGTTATTAGAACATAAAGTGATACATTGTTTTACGTCACAGATACAAGCACGTTTGTGTAGTGGCACTGAACGTTTAGTTCCATTATATAAAATTTCATAATCATAAGTATTCACTAGATCGGCTAGTATAAGAGTATGATTATTATGTAGATAGGAACCATTTAATAAAACGAAAGATTCGGTGATATTAATTGTATCCTCAAATGCACAGTTTATACTTTTAGATTGATCTTGTATTATATTTTTTGCATAATTCTGCAGATTTTTTCTTATTAATATTAACAGCATTACTAATAATATTATTTTTAAGTTCATACTGTATTTTTAAGTATATACAGATAAATGAAAATAATGTTTTAATAAAAATAAATTCAATAATCTTTCGATGTAACAACGAACATGAGAGCAGAGCTAGTTCTTAACACGATGTCACTTAAAAGTAAACTGAACTCATTCCAATCTATAATAAGATTTATCGTCTATTAAATTCTTATTCTAAAACCACGAGAAACAACTCTGTTTACAATAATTGATCGGGCAAGTACGACTGCATGATACTCTACAATAATATTGTTAATATGAGAAGTAGGCATTTGTTTTTTAGTTTCACAATTCAATAAACAATATTTTGAAAGTCTAGATCATTCATTATTAAGGTTATAATTATTTAAAAGATATATACTGGGTATTTTTAGGTAAGAAGGTCGAAATATATGTACGTATATCCGTCTGTATATGTTTAGGAACACTTTTGTTATCTTAGATGTATATGATAAATACAAAGCTTCCGATAATTTTTCTGTTGAAAATTATCTAATACAAGAGCTTTCGATTTCTTATTTTTAATCTTTATTAAACGTGTCATTGTTATTTTAACAATAAAAAATTTTTTATTTGCTTTGTAATATTACTCCATTATAAATATTTCGATATTTGTAATGTTAAAATTTTTTCTTTATTTCCATTTAAGTTCCTTTGTTTAGTAATTGATATATGAGCATTTCTTCAAACTCGTTTAATTTTGGGATTCAAAAAAAATTTAGATTTTTTTTAATGGCACATCAACGCTATTTAGTACCAATATTAGCTGATTTTAATGAAACGCATATCTGATCGCGTGAATAACTTTTAGCGAACGGAGTTAGTATTATAGAGGTTTTAGATAAAATAAGGTTATAAAAAAATTGCCAAAATTCTATTTTAAACAACATTTAAAAAATTACCACACGTATATAATCCACATCAATATGTCTAAAATATAAATCAAAATTGATACGATATTGTTGATGACACCGAAGATAATCGCGATCATACTGATTTTGGTGTATAATGTGTTTGTGCTGATGTTTGTAGCGCACAGAAAAAATCATCCAACATCCACCTTAAAGTATACCAATGGACTCAAAATACCTTTTTGAGTCGATCTAACGATGTCCGTCCGTCCGTCTGGAAGAACGGCTGGCTGGCTGTTCATGTAAACCTTGTGCACAAAGTACAGATCGCAATTTTGAAGATAATTCAATGAAATTTGGCACTGCATAAATCATATTCATATATTAGTATCAAGTTTATATTCGAAACAAATAATTTTTATATAAGTAGAAATCACAGTGACAAATTTTATGAGGATCGCTCCATAATTTGCCATAGCTCCCATGTAAGCCCACTTACGAGAGGCATTCTAAAGTGCATAAATTAATATAAATATTAGTATTTTATTTTACACTTAGTAAAAGTATCGGTCCACAATTGTCCGCATGTCTAATATAAAACCCTTCCACGAATTTTGTTGACCATACTCAATGGTGTGGGGTATCATACGGTCGGACTTGACCGACTGTATCTTTCTTACTTGTTTATTTTACACTTAGTAAAAGTATCAGTCCACAATTGTTCACACGTCAAATTTAAGACCCCTCCATGAATTTTGATGGACATTCACAATGGTGTGGGGTATCATATGGTCGGGCTTGACCGACTATATCTTTTTTACTTGTTTTTGGTGGAATAAATCTTTTGAGGGTCAAAAGGAGTTAAACAAATTTTACTGCCAGAAGAAAGGCGAAAGTGCCCTCTTTAACCCTGCCTGGTCCCGTCTGTAGAACACTTTTTAAATTTGAAAATTTTTTCATGTAAGATTTAGAACAATTATCGATATGCTTGTGTACAATGAACAAATTGATGCTAGAAAATTTGATGATTATGTGAAGGAAACTGCACGAATATATGCAAACAAATATCTATGGAGAAATATGTCTGCAACAGTTCACAAATCCTTTATCATGGAGAAATTAATACTTGGAGATCTATCAGAGGAAGACCAGGAAAAAAGAATAAGGAGTACAGATTTTATAGAGAGCACAATATCAGAAAAATATCACGAAATTCTACAAATGAAGATCTATTTAATATATTACTGGCAACGTCAGATTTGCTCGTCTTTAGCATTCGAAGTCAATGGAAAGTAGAGCCGAAGGACTTAGGTGAAAAAGCAAAAGGGTTTTTAAAGGACGGAAATAATATAGTACTAAATAGAATATTTAGGATATTTTCAACCGAATGAATAATAATTACAATTTTCTTTTTTTTTCATTCAAATGGAAAAAGTGTTCTATAAACGGGACTAGTCAGGGTCCCAAGGAGGACACTTTCGCTTTTCTTCTGGCACTAAAATTTGTTTAACTCCTTTTGACCCTCAAGTAATTCAAATTTGACTAAAATATAGTACCTGAGAAATTATTTAATAGTGCGGCAGGTGTAAAAAGTACGGTGACATATCATACCATTTCTTAAAGACTATTATCCTACTAACGTAACACCAAAAATGCAGTCAATTATCGATAATAGTTTGCGAGTAATGATAATTTACTTCTGATAAAATTTACAAAAAACAAATTTTTTTATAAAATAATATAAAATATTTGTCTTTAACAACATGCCACGCCCACAATTAAAAATATTTTGATCTAATTTTTTTGGGCACCTTAGTTTCAATATATTTACTATTGAATGGCATTAAAATTTTGAAAATCGGTGTTAACAAAAAGTTGGACTTTTAACCAATGAGATTAATTTCTGAGCCACCGTGCATTCTTTAAATAAACCTTTGCTAATAATAGAAATATGAAAGAGATTTTCTTTTTAAGTTACGAGTATATTTCTGCAAAAATTGTTTTTATACCCTAAAGTTCTCTAAGACTATTCTAAGGTATTTATTATTAAAATACAAGCCAAAATTTTTATGACAAAATTATGGAAAATTAACCGTAGCTGCTATATAGGACGTTCTGATGTAGTATATCATTTAATGAGACTTGTGTATTTATTACTTTCTAAATTATAGATATGTTATGTATATATTGCGGTTTCAGTAGTGAGAACTCTTACTACAAAGTCTTCACCGATCAGAAATTATTCAGTTTACTTTAAACTAAAGTCTTGTTAAGATCTATCGTAGCGTGTTCCGTATTTATAATCTCATATTAGCGAAAGAGA
Organism: Protocalliphora azurea; assembly: GCA_932274085.1. Taxonomy (NCBI): domain Eukaryota; kingdom Metazoa; phylum Arthropoda; class Insecta; order Diptera; family Calliphoridae; genus Protocalliphora; species Protocalliphora azurea. The sequence continues at coordinate 28,680,927 of OW026522.1, forward strand.
CTTGTGTTTATATTTGTCTAAAAATTAATCATTTTGTAATTTGTATATTGACTGTAAAAATAAAAAATGATTTTTAAACAATTGCTATTAATTATTCTGTTAATATTATTTAAAAAACACATTCAAAGTTATAAAGCAACCCAAACTGAAATTGGAAAAGTATCAGCTATAGGAATACCTAAATGTTTGTACCAGGATACAATTAATATTACCGGGTCTTACATCTTAAAAAATGATTCGTATTTTTATAATAATCATACTTTAATACCATCGAATCTAGTAGATACTTACGACTACGAAATTTTATATAACGGCACAAAACGTTCAGTGACTCCACATAAACGTGCCTGTATTTGTCACCTAAAACCATGTATCACTTTTTGTTCTAATAACATAACGTATCGCTATAATGAGTTCATAGAAAATAATCTATTTGATTTATTAGAAATATTTAATATTTCTATGACACTATCAAATGGAAGTGTTGAAACAAAAAATATTGTTAAAGATTTTGAACATATTGTGTTGAATCAGTTTTGTGCATCAAAATATCCACTTTCTCCAGAAATAGATGAAGATCTTTATAGCTGGACTTTCTTTGAGGTAAAAGAATTTCCAAGTATACGATATACTTGGAATTTTACTTTTTTTTTATTAAAATACATATTAATTTTAGAATGGTACTTTGTTGCGTCATAAAGATAATGTGCTAATGAAGAGGACGGAATATTGTTTTGAAATTCATTATGAAATGTATGAAAATGAGACGTATCCTTTGATAAATCCCATGAACTGTGCTAAAAATAGAAATGACTTGGAAATTATGGAGAAAATCAATTATTGGAGTAAGTTGCGTCTTAAGTATATAAAGAGTTGATTAAAATTAAAAAAAGATGATATATTGCATGGTGATAGAGTATCAAAAATTTTACATTAGATTAGAGTTATTATCAAAAAGACAAAGCATATAATAGACTCTCCCGATACAAACAATTCCAATGATGCATACTGATGAGCTGAATATTTGTAGGTAAAATTCTAAGGAAAATAAATAAAATATTCATCTTTAATTCTCTACAGACCACAGTGGGACAGAATCAATTTTTTTTTTTTAATAAATCTGTAACTTATAGGCTTAACAGTGCAGAGTATAGTTTTAAGTTTGGAAGGGCCTCCACAAATCCCACAGGTGCAAAGCTATGGAGGCTCAAAATAGGATACCTCTGACATTTTGTTCCCCATCCGATTTCAAAGATTTTTATTCCTTCTTAAAGCACTCGGCAAAGCCCTCTCTTATAGTTTTCGAGTTATTTGCATTTGAAATTTCAACCATTTCAATTTTGCAAGATCTTTGTCCAATTTTTTTTTTCCATATATAGTACAACATTTCCCACCGATTTTGTTTTTTGAATATGAAAATTGCAAAAATTATAACTTTTTTTGCCGAAAAAGTGTTTACTCATTCCACTATAAAATAAAATTTTCCTTAAGAACATATCACAATTTTATACTTTTCGGAGAGTTGTCTTCACAGGGAAGATTTCAAAGTAGAAATCAATCCCATTTTATATCAAAATTTTCGACTTTTGTCTATATATTCTAAAATCGCAAATCATGAATCTAAAAAGCTAAAAACAGAATGCAGTTTCGGAAACTCTGATGTGTAATAAAGAGTTTGCCAATGCACATTGATTCCAATGCTAAGAAAAATGGCACTTAATTCATGGAAATCATAAAAATATCTTACTTTATACTTTGTTTTATTTAATTGCATACAAACAAGTAGAAAAGTAAATTTTGCAATTTTAGCATCATTTTGTTCTTAAACCAACGTCCGTCCGTCTGTCTGTCATTAATTAATAACTTTTTTGGTTAAAGTACAGATGGCAGTTTTTAAGATAATTTTGCGCATATTTTTATATTGATTAGTCATTCATTGCAGTGAATTTGATTCAAATCAATTCATTATTTTATATAGCTCCTATACAAATATTCTCCTGAAATACGGACTTAAGTGTTTTTCCATATGGATAGATGTCGGTATTGAGAAAAAATTAATTTTTCAAATATTTTTGGACCATATAAGACATACACCGAAGGACCACTTTTCACCTTATAGTTTTCTTAAATATGTAAATTTAAATTATAAAGTGAAATCTTTCAAATAAAAAAAAAAAAATAATAACCATAAATGAAATTTTAATAAAAATATTTTTTAATTTAAATATTTAGAACATTTTTATTTTTTATTATTTCATTATTTTTAATATTATTATTATTATTTTTTTTTCTACATTTTCCGCACAAGTGGTCGGAACCATCATTTTTTTAACCGATTTTTATACCCTACACCACCATAGGTGGTTGCGGTATTATTCGTTTGTGCTAATATTTGTAACGCACAGAAAAATCATCCAATATCCACCTTTAAGTATACCAATTGACTCAAAATCACTTTTTAAGTCGATCTAACGATGTCCGTCCGTCCGTCTGGCTGGCTGACTGGACGGCTGGCTGGCTGTCCATGTAAATCTTGTGCACAAAGTACAGGTCGCAATTTTGAAGATAATTCAATGAAATATGGCACGTAGGACTTTCATGACACAAGGATGAAATTAGTTATAATCGGTCCATTATTTCATCTAGCCCCCATACAAATGTTCCCCCAGAATAGGAGTTTAATGCTCATAAATGCCTTATTTGGTGCAAATTTTATAAGTATCAATCTTTGTGACAAATTTCATGAAGATCGGTCTATAATTGACCATAGCGCCTTTATAAATCTTTCTTCCGAAAATTACTTTAACGTGCATAAATCACACACGAATGTTAGTATCAAGTTAATATTCGATATAAATAAATTTTATGTAAGTAGAAATAACATTGCCAAATTTTGTGAGAATAAAATCGAATCGCCCTAAAGTGCATAAAAAGTGCAAAATTTCCCCATATAAATTCATTTCCAAATTTCAGATCTGATCAGTGTTGTTATTTTTATTATAATTTGATTTTTTTATTTTTAATTTATTTATTTATTTTTAACCAAAACTGATTATTTTATTTTCCAATGTGGACTTTTTCCATTTTTGTTGTTTTTTTGTTAAAAAAAATTTATTTTTATAAATAAGTTTTAAATTATCTTTTAAATCACTCTGGAAATGTCGTATAAAAAGATTTGCCAACAATAAAATGAACATCAATACGATTTTCTGCTAAAAAGTAAACATAAATTTCATGACACCTTTTTCCAAATTTAATTGACAACAATGAAGAAACCATAATTTTAAAGTCATCAAGAATGCTAATGAAACGTGTTGTGGCATATAAAGTATCTAATTAAACTCTAAAAACTTTTGTTTTTTTCCGCTAAATAAAGATAATTAGGACAATCTCGGAATGCAATTTTTTTAACATGATTGTAGTTTGGTACATTAAAGATATCTATTGAAGATATCTTTTCGTTTAGATGTGACAAATTTCGACATTCAAACATATTCATGTCTGAAATGATGTTGTCAGATTGTGCTAAGATCGGTTGATATATATTGTAATGCCTATAGAAACCATTATATCAAAATGTACGTACATAATTGATAAAGTCCTTTCAAAAAAATTTTCTTGTTTTTAACAGCTGTACTTATACGTTAGGAGTATAAGTTTTTGCCATTTTTACATGGCATTTAGTCTATGGAAAAATATTAAGAAATGAGATATTACATTTTCGCAATCTTTAAAAACTTTCCGCACCAAACTCGTTGAAGTTTTCAAAAATTAGCCATATTTTTAATCTTAAAGTATTTCGGATTAATTTATATACATATGTAATAAATATGTAAAAAAGAGACGTTAATGCAAAAATATTGCCTTTTTTTGCAAATGTTAAAACTTTTTTATGAAATTAAAATATTTAATTTGCAAAATCGTATATTTTAAGAAAATATTTGCTATTTAAATATAAATTTGAAACGCCTTTTTAATAACTCAAAAACAGAACAATATAATATATGGTAAATCTGTTTTGATATTTCAGTTTTAGAGTTAATATTAACCAACTAATTATGAAGTATTACACAGTATATTAAAACCATTCCAAGCAATCATTGTTAATACACAAACATTTTATTTCCATATTATTAAAAATTAAAAATTTTCTAACAAAAAATTCCTGAAAGGTTTTAGAAATTTTATTCGGTACGTGTACAAATCTGTTAAAAATTATACGCAATAACAAAATCTACTGCGTTATTCAATTAAAATTTATGATATTTTCAATGTTTGATGGCATTAGCACTTTAGGATTTCCTAATAAATCTTTTAAAAAATTTTCTTTATACTAAAAATCTTGATTTCTGAAAATTTTGCGAAAAATGGGATTCGAATCAAAGATATTTCTCCATATATTATAAAAAAATATTTTTTACTATTACATTTCCGTTGAGCATTACAAACACCACCTAATTATGACAATTATGATCAATTTCGTGCTGTCCATGCGATGTAGCTTAGCATAATCTGTTTTGATAAAAGTGTCCCATTTTCAACTATCGATATTTGACTTAAATTAATGGTCCCGATAAATTATATTTATCGCCCTTCTTATGTCTATATATCTAAGATTTTTACAAATTGCAATTTGCTATATAAAAATAAAATAAAAAACTGCAATTTTTGCGTAATTTTCAAAGAGTCCATAATTTTTTTTATTAAACTTATTTTGAATGCTCCTTCGATTTTATTGTGTAAAATAGCAAAAAATTAAGTCTATGCAATAATCCATGCTATTCCATTAGAAACAGTGAATGTGTCTCATAAAGAACTGTTTCTTTTTCTTTAATTTTCAGTCTTTCAAAATGCTTATAATTACAACAGGTATCAATAGCTGTATCAAAATTTTTATTCTATTGAGGAGCGCACAGACCCCGCCCAAAAAACTAAAAAAAAATCATAAAAAAATTTTAGAATTTATCTACGAAGTCCGATTAGTTTAAGTAAGATCGAGAACAAGAAGTGTAGAAGAATGGGAAAAAATTAAGTAATTTTGAGCCCTTTTTCTAAGTTTTTGAACTTTAAATAACAATCATGATTATAAAATGAAACGTATGGTGCTAAAATTTTGCACTCTATTAGTTTCAAGTCTCGTGAATTCAGATCTGTAATCCGTATGTTTAAAATAGTATTACTTATTAAAGATTAAAGACAGTTCCAGCCAGGTTAAAAAATTATTGATAATGGCCCATATATATCAAAAGATCAGTAATTCTTTTGATTTTCTTTTGAAATTAAGCAAAAACCGGTTCAAAAATGAAATGAGATATTTCTAAAAAACCCGTTTTTTAACCATTTTTTCGATTTTCTAAAGTCCTAGGGACTTTTCTTTTTCAAAGAAAATTCGAAAACTTTTTTCTGAATATTTTTCATGAAGAAGTGATCATAATTGGTTTATTAAAAACCGAGGTAACAGCCAAAACATCAATATAATTGGAAATTTCTGAATTATAATTAGAAACTTCTGAAGCGTAAATAGAAATTTCTGAAATATAAATATAAATTTCTGAAAAACAACTGGAAATGGTGTAAACACTAAAAAACTTTATTAAATACTAAAAGCATTAAAATATGCAACATTTTCATATAACATCTTAACGCCGGTGAAGGGTACAGATTCGGCATAGCCGAATATAACGCTCTAACTTGTTTTTATTTATTTTATACACAATATCTAGCACAATAAATATGAATTAAATTACTTCCGATATAATGTTGACTTATACATATATACCGAAAAAATTCCCCAATACAAAAAACCTATTTTTTCTTAAATGCCTAGTTATTTCCATAATTTGAGAGACTTCTTGTCATTTGCAAAATGTGTCAAAAATATTCTATAAAACATAAGATTTAAACGAAGGCTTCATCTAAATTTGGAAAAAAAAGAAAGAATCCGAAGAAATGGAAAAGCAAGAACCATCTAAAGATTGCTGAGCGTTCCACTAAATCCCGTTTAAAAATCAGTTTGAAAGAGACGACCATAAAATATGATAAATATGATAAATTTTATTTAAATAACTTAGTACATTTTTATATTACGATAAAATTTATAACATTTTCAGTATTTTTGTGAAAGTGACGTCCATGAAATTTTTTTTACTTAAATTATGATAAATTTTATTAAAATAACTTAATAGGTTATGATATTACTATAAAATTTATAATATTTTTAGTATTTTGGTGTATATAAAGTAACATATGTGATAGCATATCTAAAGTATTATACTCAGTAGCTTTTGGGATATATTAAATTTTTTTACACCTCGTCCATTCAGAACAATGTTATAAATATGTTAAAGTTTGTTGAAATAGCATAATTAATTTTTCTAAAAATGAATATTTAACAATATTCGTGTAAAAGCATAATTTAAATTTACAATCAAAATAGATATAGATCTTATAAAGCAATTGCTAGGAGTGCAGGTGAGTAGAGATATTCAGGTTTTTAAGTCATAAAAAATTAAGCCCTTTAAACTATATATGTCTCATAAGGCATTGCAATCCACTTGTAATTTATCAAGTGCTTTAAATCAGTGTGTGAACGGAGAAATATATATATATACTGTTCTGCAGCAATTTAAAACCATATAAATACTGCTTGTACTGTTCAACATTATGAGTAAATGCTGTGTGTATAGCGACCCAATAAGTCATGAGAGTGCGATCGCTCATATTATATAAGACATTTGACCACTTGTTTACTTCAAAAGGGAAAAAAAGTATTTGTCTGATTTCTTTACATGTTTTTATATCTACAACATTTGTATATGTGTGTGCGTGCATAACTATGTAAATGATAGTATTTTTATAAGCAGTCGTTTAAAAGAATTATTTATAATATTATTGTGATTTATGATCAAAATAATTAATAAATATAAATAAAGTTAGTAATTATATACATATTGAAGAAAAATATGAAAAAAAATTAATATTGAAAAAACATACGATAATTATTTATTTTATTAAATTTAAATATTTAAAAGTCTTTCAAATTAGTTTTTGAAACTTGTTATCATAAGTGAATTTTTTACATTATTATATATGTTTACATTATATGTATTATATATATATATGAGTATATATATTATTAAACAAATTTTTATAATGCCCCGTATACACATATTTTTTTTTTTTATTTACTTCCTAATTTTTTTTCCAGTTGCAAAAGTTTTAATCATCTCTGTACATACATATTTTATTTCTCTCTCCCATAGTACAAGTCTTCTCAATACTGTTTTGTTTTTTAACCTTCTGCGCTTATTGTCGCCTACCCGGACTCCTCAATATACCTGGCAAGTGCTTTATCACATATCTAAGCAGTCTGACATTGTCTTTTGCTATATTTAGTTATATAAATCTATCACAAATTACACTTGATGAAGTGCCCTGTTTGGTAATGGGTAAGTGAGTGGAGATTTGAAATTTCTTTATGATATAAATAGTATTTTAAAAATCATTTAACAGGTTATTTAAACCAATTTTTACAATTAACTCACTACACTTGGTTGGGTATTATTTGCTATGACACCTGGAAGACATTTAGCGATTATGAATATGAGCCTTCGTATTGTAAATATGCTATGCTCGGATATGCATTGCCATTTCTAATAACTTTGATCTCATGTTTTGCACAACATATGGGAATAGATGAGAACTGGAAACCGGGTATTAGTGAAAGCAGATGTGGTTTAGATGGTAAGTGTGTGTGTTTGTTTATATGAAGTAAATTATTTATGTTATTTAAATTGATTAAATATTTTTTATTGTTTCAGTTACTAAATGGATAGCTGCCATATATCTTTATGGTTATTGTTTAATTATTTTGATTTGTTGCGTCGTTTTCTTTACTTTAACCTCAAGACAAATTGAGGAGGATCGTAGAGAGGCTAACATGTATCGTGTAACCGAAAGTTATAATGAAAATTATAAAGGAAATTTTCGGTAAGTTTTAACAAATTTTATTTTTATTTTTAATATGCTAATCAAGATGATCTTGTTCGAAGTCTTAAGGCGTCTGTCTCAAGGACAATTTTTAAAATGATCACATATTCAGGTTTTTTTACACGATTTTTTTATTATTTTATTTTCTTCACCAGCAATTACATTATCTATTTGCGTTTATTTCTTATTATGGGCTTATCATGGTTTTTGGACATTCTATCTTTCGTTCTCCAGGTGACAAATTATCCAAAAGCATCTTCAGCTATTGATTATATTAATTCACTACAGGTTAGTTATATTAAAAATACTTCTAACAAATATTTAATAATTTTTTTCAGGGACTATATATTTTTATTAACTTCCTTGCACGAAATGACGTACGGCAGCAGCTTAGGGCAACTTTTAGGTATTTTTTGATACACTTTCACTAACTAATAAAATATTTTATAATTTTTTTTTTATTTTAGGCCAAAAAGAATGAAGAAAAATAAATCAAATTGTTGTATACAATTATTAAAAAGACATACTTGTGATACGTAAAGTAATATTAAGTGAAGGAAGAGAATACTTTAATTCTTCAAATTTGTAACATACTTATATACTTTAAATGCTTTACATTTATCTCATATTTTTTAGATTTTAATAGATATTAAAAAATCATATTTCCTTACCTTCAAATTATAGTTTCGAAAAAAATCTTGAAAAAATCACACTTTTTTCTAAATTGTTTTAAAATTATTAATCTCCATAAAACATCTAACTTTTTGGAAAACTTTATATTCCTTTGCTTTATTTTTGTTACAAAAAGTTACAATTAAAACTTATATTCTAAAAAACACAATCGAAATCATATAACCAATTTAATAGCAAATACCAAGATCATAACAGAAAAAACCAAAAATCCAAATCATAAAAATAAAGATCCCCTCACTCTAATGACGAGCACGATATCTAATTCTGCGCACAGTTTTATAACGATAACCATCATCAGCCAATTGAGCTGATTTAACTTCAACAGCATCATTATTATTAGCAGCAGAAGCTTCCTCAGCTGGTGGTAAATATTCATTAGCTGGAGCAGCGTCTACATCAGCCTCACGTCTGTTACGCCTGTATTTCAAACGTCTAATGGTCTTGTAACGATAACCATCATCACCCAAAATAGTTTTCAGCTCTGGTGCCAATTGAGCATCAACGGGTGGCAAATAATCTTTGCTAGGCTGTTCAATATCACTTACATCACGACGATGGCGGGTACGGAATTTCAATTTACGTACAGTTTTATAACGATAACCATCATCGGCTAATTTAGTATCGGGTTTCTCGTCGACAGGAGGCAAATACTCTTGTGTAGGTTCTTGTACGGGTGGCAAATATTCTTGAGAGACATCACGTCTATGACGAACACGATATTTTAATTTGCGTACGGTTTTATAGCGATAACCATCATCGGACAGCTTGGCAGATTCATTTTCTTCGGCTGGCGGAGGTAAGTATTCGTTGGAGGGTTCGGCAAAGTCGTTGGCGTTTGATTGGGCGCGAACTAAGACCGCAAGACAAAGGGCAACAACAGCTACAAAGATTTTCTAAAGAGAGTATAGAAAAGAAGTTGAAGTTTAAAAATATAAAAACAAAATTAATTTTAAATGAAAAGCTTTAAAAAACTTTAATAAAATCAAAAAGGTCACAGCAGAGCTTTATTTAAAGGACTTACGAAAGCGTTTTTACAAAAATAATTTTTGAAAAAATCTACAATCATTTCCATGTGCTCCAAAAAGTTAAAGGTATTTTATAAATATTTTTTGAAAGCTTTTTATAAAAATATGTCCTACAAACATTATAAAGTAAAACTTTTGAAGTTTTATATAAAAAACCAAACAACTAAAATGTTTGCTACATATATGCTTCCAAACTTTTTCAATAAATGCTCTAGAAAGCCTTTCAAAAAATATTTTAGAAAGCTATTCTAAAAAGAGCTTTAGATGAATTTTGTTTAAGAAAACTTTTGTAGGAAAAACTTTATACATAATATTTGCAATAGCTTTGGTGTAAAAACTTTAAAAAGTTTTTATATAAGGAAATGTTTTATGTAAAGAACTTTAAAATGCTTTCATATAAGAAATTATAGGAAGTTTTTTACAAATAAAAAAATAAATAAATAAAAGCTTCTTTCTAAAAATGTAGAAATTTAAAAAGAGTTAACTACAGACTGACTTTATTTAATAAAACTTAACATTTGCAAAAGCTTTTATGTAAAAACTCTAAAAAGTTTATATATAAGAGAATGTCTTTATATAAGAAAACTCTAGGAAGTTTTTCCAAACAAAAAAAATTAAATAAAAGGTTTTTATGTTAAAATATCGATTTTTTAAAGAACAAATAGTTTTTTATAAAAAAAATCCTTTTATCCTTATATCTTTATAAAATGTTTAACAAAAAAGTCCTCAAAATGAAAAAAACTGTTGAATATAAAAGCACTAGAAGTCTTTGTTAAATGAAGCTTTAGGAAATAATTTATAAAAAAGAAAGATTTTAAGAAATTTCTTAATAAATTTAGCAAAATTTTCAAGAAACTTTTTATAAAAATCTTTAAAAAAGCTCATAGAAAATTTCAAATAAGGTTGGCACAAAATGATAAGAAACGTTTTTTTTTTTTTTTTCTAATTTATTAAGCTTCTTATAAAAAAAAAAACTATAGAAAACTTTTGTTTATAAATACTTTGTGCAAAAAAAAAAGCTCTAAAACATCCTTTAGAAGCTTAACAAAATGTTCTAGAAAACTTTTTCGAAAATTTCGCAAAACCCCTTTTTCTATTCTATAAAGTTTTTTGTAAAAAAAGTTTTACAAAACCTTCATTAGAAAAGCTCTGATAAGTTTTTTCCAGAAAGCTTTTTTTAATTTCCCAAAAGTTTTTATAATAAAAGCTATAGAAAACTTTCTTTAATAAAAGTTTTTCATTACAACAGTTACATTTTATAACATGTAGATAGCTTTTTCACAAAGAAAGCTTTTTATACAAAAGAAAAAAAAATCTCTGTATAAATAAACCAAAATTAGCTTTTATTAAAGAAGTAGATTGAGTACATTTTTTATTGAAAAAACATAAAAAGATTTTATAGAAAATCCTAAATATGATTTTTAATTAAACAACAAAAACTTATGAAGAAAGAATTTTACAAACAATCCCTTAGAAACAAGCTAACTATAAAGCATTTTTTAAAAATTAGCTTACTGATTTATTTATATTAAATAACTTGGAAGAGCTTTTAAAAACTGTTTAGAAGTAACAACAAACAATCTATAAGCCTTTTATTAAAAATTTAATTCTGGATCTATTTGTATTAAGTACTTTGGAAAGCTTTGAATATAAACAAACCAAACTAAGCTTTTTATAGAGACTTTTCAGATTTTTTTTTCTTTTTTTTGTGGAAAATTTCAAGGAATGTTTTCACAAAAAAAAACTCAAGAATTGGAAAAAGCTCAAAAATTTTTTAAAACAAAATTATTTAGAAGTCCTTTGGAAAGCTTTCTATAAAGCTGAAGAAAATCTTTAAGAAGGGATTAAATTAAAAATTAGTAACTTGAAAAATAAAAGATCTTTAAAAGACCAAAAAAGCTTTTATTTTATTTTATAAGCTTATTTTTATTTTATTTCTTAAGCTTTTGACGTTCATTAATATCTTTATAGTTACTTGCATTCCCTTTTTTCTGTTACCATTATCTTTGTTTTAGAGTTTCTTAAATACTTTTATGGATTTTATTTATTAAAATTTATTTTAAATGTTTCTCAAATGTTGAAAAAAATTTTATTAAAGCACTTCACTTTTCACAGCATTAATATATTTAATTATAGCTAAGATTATGTTTTCAAAACTTGACCGTAAAATATTTTTCCTTTTTTTTTTTTTTTTGACTTAATTAAAACAATTTAAATTTTTACAATTTTTTATTTACAAACAACTTATTTAAACTTTGCTGAAAAGCTTTTATTTTTATTTTTTTTTTTATTATTATTTTTACCAAATTAAGGAAAAGGAAAATATTGCACAAGAACTTTTTTTGGAATTAAATATTTAACTTACCATCTTTTTGGTAAAGGATTTGAATTTAGCAACAAAAATAAAATTGTGTATTTGAAATACTGATGTGTATAAAACTATTTACTTTTCTACTGTTTGACTTTTAGGCCAATGATGTTTTATTTGAGTTTGTTAACAGTATATATACCGAAAAGAATTATTCTAACCATTTTGTTAACTAGACTGAGTTTTATTTATTTTTTTTTTGTTTTTGTTTTTGTAGTATAATTTTTTTCCTATTTAAACTTATTTTACCCTCATATAAAAATATAAGTGGGTTACCAAACACTTAATAAAATTTTCAAGTACTTTAATAACCAAAAAAAGAAAAAAATTCAAATAAGAATGAAGTATTTATTGTATCTCTGTATATTTTTTAGTTTGTTTTTAGTTATACCGCAAAACGAAAGAAAAACTAGAGAACTATATTTAATTTTGTTGTATTCAGAATATCAGAACTTTTATTCATTTCGTTTAATTTTTAAATAATTCTCCTTCTTTTTTTTTTGGTTTTTTGGTCTTCTTCTAAAAGCCACTTGAACAAATTTTTATTTTGCAAGAATTTGTTGATAAGTAAGTGCTTTAATAAAGTTTTATTTTCAAATTGAAGATTTTATTTTTTGTTTTTTATGCAAAATCATTATTAAGAAATTATTGAAGATTATTATGTCATTATTGATTTTATGTGGGTTTCAAGTATCAAATCTTTTAAATTACATAATTTTAAAGTGCTTATAATCCTTATTTATATAAATAATTATAATTTTATTTGTAACAATATCTGTAACAAGTACAAATAGACATACATCTGGCTGTATGTATGTCTGTTTGTCTGTCTGTCTGCAAATGTAAACAATATTTGAATTTTATTACCTAGACCTCATATATTCTTATTTGTTTTATGTAAAACTCATGTTTAGCTCGGATATACTCAGCATAACTTCCATGGTCAACAATAAGAATATACTGTGTTCTACATCACTCCAAAACAGGTATGGAAAAGTTGATATGAACGTACTTTTTTTTTTTTTTTTTTTTTGTTTGATACTGTTTAATATTCAAAAGTACCGTAGTACTCTCGCGAGTAATTTTAAACTCTCAGAAGATTAGTAAGTGCAGAGTTTCCGGCAGTTCGTTTCGAAAGAAATCATTTTCAAATGATAAAACATTTGAAGGCTATTTGAAATATAAAATTTTTTTTAATAAAATTACTATAAAAAAATATTTTCTCCATTCATACCCTCGATTCTGATTTACTTGCATGTTTACGAAATTTTGATGAATTTTTTTTGGAGCTCCAAGTGAATAAGATTACAGGGCAAATAAACTTAATTAAATCAAAATTTGTACAGTATATTGATGGTCTAGCTTAGAAAGAATGTAACGTAAAAGAAACTTTTGAAGATTGTGATTATGAATAAAAATAACGATAATTGTTAACAGAATTCGGTGCAAATGAAAATAATAAAATTAATATTCAATAATCCGAATTTCAAGGTTATCAGTTATAGTACTAATTTTTAATAAAATTAGACTTAAAGGCTGACCTTTAAGAAATTGATTTTAGATTTTTTTTTTTCAATTCCAAACCAAAATTCAAAATACAGGACATTTGGATTTAAGAACAGAGTAACATATCATCGTGAAAGATTCAAAGTCTTTGTAATGTATTAAAAGCCTTTATTTTCGATCGATAAATATTAATAATTAGAATTTTAATACACTGTGGAAGGAAAAAGTACTATTTGAACATTTTTTTGATACCGAAAAATATTTTAATTTTACATCCTTGATCAAGAACCTTTCAACATGAGACCGCTGGTTTTTACGCCTATAGGATTGTCGCCGTTCCTATTAAAATTATTAGAAAGATTAATATATCTGCATCTACGCTTTTTCAGCTTTTCAATGCATATGAAGATCAAATCTATTAGATTATCTTAAATCAAAAACAAAATAAAAAATATATAAGGAAATTTTAAATTTTAAATCATCCTAAAAAAATATAAAAAATTGAGTTGAAACTTTCAAGGATTTATTAAATTTATTTCAATTTTGTACTGACTGCTTTAGATTCATACTATTAACCAGTCGAAAGACAACACTTAGGAAATTCATGTGCTGCATAACAAGTAACCGCTTTACTATCTGGTGAAAAGCTATGCGGTGATATAAAATGAAACCAAAAATTTAAGATTTTTATACCCTACACTACCATAGGTGGTTGGGATGTTATGCGTTTGTGCTGATGTTTGTAACGCATAGAAAAGGTTATCCAATACCCACCTTAAAGTATACCAATCGACTCAGAATCACTTTACAAATCGATCTAAAGATGTCCGTCTGTCCGTATAGCTGGCTCTCTATGTCAACCTTGTGCACAAAGTACGGGTCGCAATTTTATGATACAAAGACGAAGCCTACTGAAATTGGTTGTGATCTACTGAAATTGTGTGATATTTTCATGAAATTCGGTGCAAAGAAGTTCTGTACAAGTATCAATCTTTGTACAAAATGTATGAAGATCGGTCCAAAATTGGCTATAGCTCCCATATAAACCACTTTTCCGAAAAACACTTTAACGTGCATAAATGTCAGCATCAAGTTAATATTCGGCACAAATACATTTTAAGTAAGTAAAAATAACATTGTCAAATTTTATGAAAATCTGTCCATAATTTACCATAGCTAATCATATAAACCCACTTCCAGGAATAGCCCTAAAATGCATAAAATCATGTTAGTATCAACGCATTATTCTGTATTTATATATTTTATTTTATATTTAGTAAAATTGGCCACAGGTACAATATAAGTCCCCTTCAGAATTGTTATGCTCGCACACAATATTGTAGAGTATCGTATAGTCGGTCTTGACTGACTATATCTTTCTTCCTCGTTTTTCTTTAATTTTGCAGTTTTTGTTTTTTAATTTAAAGAACAAAATTTTAAATACAAAGTGATTTTTTGAGGTATATCTAGTTGATGTCAGGAAGCCAGGCATGAGATACCATTATCGAAAACTATCATATAATTGGAGTAAATGTTTGCAAAATGTGTGTTTTTCGCCACTGACAAATATCGTAATTATAGAAAATTTTTAAAATACAAAATTGTATGCACTTTATAAAATTTTCACCAAATTTTGAAATTTCGCGTTTTTAAAGGCCAGATAAGACCTTAAGAAAATATCTGTAAAGAATCAGCTTAATGTTTAAAATTAATAATGTGAAAAAAATATTTATGAAGCATCATTTTCACCGACTACAGCGGCATTCATCTCTAAATGCATTCCGTTTGCTGACATCTACCGCGAATAATAAATTACATTATATATTGACGTCAAATGAAAGCATTTTATTTACATAGTACTAAAATTCATATGACGTCAAAATATTTTAAGGGCTCATAATTGTGTTCTTAACCTCAAAACTCAGTCCCACATATTTTGTGTTATAATTCTAATTTTCAAATAATAAAACTATTTTCGATGTAAAACTTATCACTAAATAAGATACAAGTTTAAAGTTTTGCAAAAATTAACTTTAAAAAAAAAACTAAAATCACGCTTTTTTAAGGAATATTATGATGAGTAGTAAGGTTTAAACGATTATAGTTTTCAAACCATTATTGATATTCACTTGATTTTTTCACCAAAATATCTCTAAATATGTCTATTAATACCCACTATTTTAAGAGATTTTATATCAATAAACACTTTTTACTATTTACAAAATTGTGTAAAAAATAAAATTAAAAATGTTTATTTTCAGTGTACTTCAATAAATATTAAAGGTGCAGTAACAGTTTTAACATATGCAACTAGCACTATAAATTTTCAATGAAATTGCGTTATTTTGGTTACGATATACCTCTATATTGAAGATATTTTTAAAGTTTCAATTACAAACCTTTCGCATTAATAAAAAAAATAAATAAACCTCAATAAAACCACCAACCAACGTTCGTGTAAAAAAAAATAATATTTTTATTAAAATTATTCAGAATTTTGGAAATTTCTCATACATCATTCATTCCATGAAAGAACTCCCAAAAATATTCCTTAACTCTTCGGATTTTGTTAATATTCGGCATACGCATACCCTACGGAGCCATTTGAATATCTCCATTTTTATTTTTTGAATTTTGAAAAACCAGCGAATTTATTCACGATTTTCAATTTTTGAAAAGTCAAATAAAATCTAAAAAATGTGTAATTTTAAACACCAATATATCTGTAAGCTGTAAACGAATTTTAATAATTTGGGTTACATATACATGGTTACACCATGACCACTACAACAATATTATGTTTTCATTATTAATTTTGTTGAACTTTCACAACTCTGTGTTCATGATAGTAATGATTTTGATTCAATTTTGTCATTTAATGTTTAAACCCAATAAGAATTTTAATATGATTGACAACAAAAATTATATGTTTTTAAATATTTTTACCAGAAACAAAATTTTATTAATATGAAACATCTTATTCCTTCTACAATCATTAAATATTTGAAGTCTTTTTCCTTGTTCTTAAACCATATTATGTTTTTAAACCATGTTAATATTATTATACTTATAACAATAAAATGTTATAATAATTATAATAATTATTCTTTTCACAAAATTAGTGGAAAAGTTCAATACAATACAATATATATATATATATATATATATATATATATATATATATATATATATATATATATATATATATATATATATATATATATATATATATGTGTGTATATATATATATATATTTAATATTTGTTTTTTAACCTCAACCTAATTCTCATTTAGTTCATATAATAAATATGAATAAATATAAATAAACATGGTTTGGTTATACTCGGTATGATTCAAGCAATATAAGATATCATGCATTTGAACCACATATGGTGATACAAATGAATATAAGTTATAATATGTAAATATTATTAATACTATATATATATAATTTTTCAATAAAAATTTTTATAAAAATAATAATAATTATTATTAATATATGATGGAATAATAATATGACAAAATCAAATAATAATATGATAAGATTGGATAACTGTATGATAATATGAGGTAATTATATGATAAAATGGAATCAAAATATGGCAATATGGTATAATAATATTAATAAGATTGTTATATGTAAAACTATAATCGTAATATGAAAAACAAACAAATATGACAAATTGGAATCATAATAATTATTACGTTTAATCATTTCTATTTTTCGCTGTGATCATATGTTCCAATCATAATATGTTGCTCTTAGATTAACGTCACTACAACTATATTTTCTCTTTAAAAACAATAATTTAAAAATAATGTTACTACTTAAAAATATATTTATAATGCAAAAGCAATTTTAGTGTGCATTTTTGAAAAATTTATATTTTTGTATTCCTCTGATATTATAAAAATTATTACAAATTTATATAATTTATTTATAATACAAAAAAATTTAAATATTATTACAGACTTTTTCATACAAAATTAATTTTTTTTATAATTTTTGTGTTTTTTTTATTTTTTGTGAGTTAATTTTAGAATTAATTTTAGTCATAACATTTAATAATTTGTTATTTGTGGTTTAATACCTTTTTATCCCAGAATAATTGCTAATGTACTGTGTTACAAACATATTTTTCTTCAATATTAAACAAAAATATTTAAAATCAAAAGGGTAGAAATTACATGAAAATGAATCCGAAAATTACATTCTTTTTGTGAGTGCATCTTTATCAAAAAAGTAATCGTTTTTTAATTACACAATATCCTTTACAGTATTTATTGTAATAAATCAATAAAATCCAGCGTAAAGTTAAAGAGTTACGAACACTCAAAGCTAAATATTACCGAATGAGAACAACCAAAATATTAAGAAAAATATTATGTTCCAGAAGAATTTTTATAGCATTTTGTAGTAAAGATATTGATTTTAAACATATAAAAAGAAAATTAAAATCGAAACGCCATTGTAAAACTGCAATTACGTGTGTATTTTTAATTAAATAAGTTACATTTTAATTATTGATCTTCATCACAGCCTTGAATTACTTTAATCCATCCGCATCGTAAAAAGATATTAATATTTAAAGTTACGTACTTACGTACAGATAGCTCGATTTTGTTTTTCTAAATTTCAAAACACTTGCAATTTTTGTTTATAAAAATGGTTGAAAATATGCAAAGTATCTACGTTTAAATATTCATAACTTTTAAAATTATAATCCGATTTCACTGAAATAAAAAACGTTTAAATCTCATAATGAAAAATTATAACTGTTTAAAAGTGTGTATTTATAATGCAACTGCATTTTTAAGATGCATTTTTTAAACGTTCTCCCCCTTCGCACAGTGTTTTCAAAATGATTTTTCAATAATTCTGTAACTTGTGATCCGTTAAAGATATCTGAATAAAATTTTACATGACTAGAGCTGGAGTATTTTCGAGTTAATTTGGAGGAACACAGTATCCTAGAGGGTTAGGGGAGCATTTGGTAGACCAAAAAGTTGGGAACAAAAAATCAATTTCCCCGGAAATTCAGCAATCATGTTCAGAATAATTTCTATGTACCAGGCTTTGCAATAATTTATAATTTATTGATCTATTATGTTCAATATTTAGAGGGCATTCGGATGATTATTTATTAGTATACAATTATATACACTTTTTAAATTTGCTCTTAAATTTACTCTTATTTGTATTATAGTGACCTCGTGATTATGTTTCAGATCAATCACTTTTCCACTTTTTTCATTTAATAGTCAAATTTATTGCAAATTTTAATATAATATATTTAAATATAATTTAAATTCTCTACCAAAATTTTTGGATCGATCACAAAGTTCAGAATTCTGATGAAAAAAATATTTATGTATGAATACATCAAGAGATTAGTTTCTTTTAAATACCTAGTTTTATTTTGAAAGTTATTATCAAGTTATTTTTTTTTTTATATATAAAGTGAACACTTTCGAAGTTCAGTTTATTTCATATTCATTTCAATAAATTTTATAATAAAACTTAAAACTCTAAAATTTAAACATGACAAAAATAAATTTGATTTAAAATTTCATGTGAATGAACTTATAAGTTCTAATATACGCTAAACCATAGATTAATAGATATCTGAGAGGAAATAACCTAAATCAAATGTCAAAAACTTTATTCATGCAACATTAACGTTCCTCTCAGATAACATTATAGTTGCCTTCCATGCGTTAAACTCTTGCAAGTACCATGCTTTAGTAACGTCAATCATTCCTTGAATTGCCGGATCCCAAACCCGAAAAACCGAAAATTAAGATTTGAAGCTTTTTTGAAAAATAATGTTAAGATCTGAACTGAAATAAAATTTAAACGAACAAAGATATCCTATTATAATTCTAACATAAAATAGACAAACTTGTTCTGAAATTAAAGAGTTAAAAAATTCCACTTTTTTGTACCAAAATGTCCATAATCCAGGGAAAACATCCTTTAAAAATTGACTTCAGAAAATACTTTTTGTGTACTTTTCCAACATATGGAGGTATTTATTTAACATATTTTTTTTCTGATCCCAACATTGCGATTTGAGAATTTTACAAAAAAAATTTAAAAAAATTTGACAAATTTTGGATAGGGCTTGTAAGAAAAGCGTTTGCATTACACGCATTTTCGTTAAAATTTTTATTAAAAGCATTAAAAAATTATATAGGACAGAACAAAGAACAAATTTTACAATTTTTTTTTTTTTTTGGAAAAAACTCAAAATTGTGCATTTTTTTAAAGTTTCTACTTCAGAATAATGTAACCTTTTTATCCGATCCATATATGATTCTTATTGTTTAGAATTTTATAAGGAATCTAGTGAATATTAAAAAAAATTAATATCTAAATTGGGAGGGAAAAATTTATTTCGACATAAATGTCTCTTAAACCAAAAGAGACAGGCTACACATGTAAGCGTATATTTTATAGAGATTTATAAGGACTATCTATTTTTTTCTTCACGACAAAAATCATAAATGAAATTTTGACGGTTTTCCAAAAAAAAATACGTACACGAGATGACCAAATTTGTAGATCCACCAACTACCCCCTGCCCGCTAGGATACTGTGCTCAGCCAAATCTACTCCAAAATACTTCAGCTTTGGCCATGTCAAATTTCATTCTGATATCTCTAACAGACCGCAAGGTACAGAATTTTTTCCAAAAAAGCGCCTTAGAAACACTGTGCTTCGATTTTTCATTCCTTCATTTCATCTTTAAAAGTGATTTATTGGTTCCATAATTCAATTTATGTTCTTGTGATAAAAATGTTTACTATTTTCAAAATCTTTTTATAGTTTATTTCTTAATTTTCTATCCAAATTAAAATTAGTTTAATTATATCAGCATAATTCAATAATAAACCTTTAGATGTTTAATAAAAAATTATGAATACTTAATATAAATAATAGGATTACAACAGCAACAGCAAATATAATAATATTTAGTTATTTACTTTAAAATACACTTTTAACAATCATCACTTTTTAATTATTAATGGTATCGAATGGTGATTTGTGATTTTCACATTATCAACACTTCGTTAAACAATTCAGAATGTATGTATGTGTAGTCAATATACAAATATGTATGTGTAACACATACACATATCCATTATCTCATTTAAAAAAGGAATAAGGTTTATACATGCGAGGGCAAACTGAAAAATCGATTAAAAATTTTTAAATTTCTAATTAAATCATTAATTAAATTACAACGCCTATTGTGTTTATTTTTAGATAATTGAATCGAAGGAGTTTTACTTGCTACAAAATAAGGTAAATGAGAAGCACCTGAATTCACTTCCCAGATTTACTAAATATTTTATATATTTGACAAACATGGAAATCAAAAGTATATATTCGAAAAAATTAAGCACATTTTTTTGCAGCCAATTTTAATGAATTGTGAATCATTTTATTTTCTAAAGGACTTATCAACCTAGTCTCGCACCTGCAAATATTCTACCGTGATAGGATAAAAGTGCGAATATATGTGGATAAATGTAGATAGAAATGTACTCATACTCAATTACGTATTGATGACGGCCCATGATGAAATACATTTAAAATGTTTATATTTTTACAAAATAAACACACTTCCATATACACAATTACAAATAACGAATGAATTCATACATTCATATGTGTAACTACCAATATATCTATATAATCAAAAACAGAGAATTAAACACAATGGTAGATGGTAAGGTGTTGGTAGATGGATTTTAAATGGAATACATTTTTTTCGAATGTGTGTTAAGTTTTTAATTGTACTCCTATGTCTCCTTACAAGTGTGTACCTATACTTGCATTAATATTGCAGAATATCCGTATACTCCCCTATGGAATTATAGCGGAATAAATAAATTCCAGGGTCGTTACAACATTTGTGATTTCCTACTTGCAGTTTTTTTTTGCTAACTATTAAAGTACTTTAAAATGTCTATTATTAAAGATCGTTAAAAGTTTTGGAATTGAAATGATATTGTCTTGAAGTCACGTAAAAACTAAGTGGGACACCATAAATCGTAGATGATGTCACAATTTAAACAACATAAACGCCTACGAGGCCAAATTAGAATTATGTAATCTACAATTGCAATTGTTATAAAATTGAGATTTTATAAATACCTAAGATGGACGCTAATTTGGGAGAGTATGAACATCTATAATTACAGTGCAATTAGCAATATTTAAATCAATTTGGAAATTAACAAAGAACTGGGAGTGATGCTAAATACAGACTTCTATATCAGGACCTACGATTAAAGTAAAACTAAAATGAAAACCTATGAATGATGCCAAATGAAAGCCAACATTTGAAGTCAAATTGAGATTGTGAGAATATCCATGGCAAAAGTGGAACTTTTACTATATAAAGATCATAAACGAATATATTTATAAAGTACAAGTGTGTCTTTTAATAATCTCAATTTCCAACTATTGGTTTTTAAACTTATGACCATTGGTTTAGATTGAGGTTGCAACAGCCATTAGACCAAATTCTAACAATAGGGATCTGTGGTATAGAGCTAGAAAAACCCCCAAATCTAAAACACGAACAACATCCAGACCACCAAGGAATTAAAAAAACTTCCACTTTTTTGTACCAAAATACCCAAAATCTCTATTCGGAGAAAACTTGTTTCAAAAATTGACTTTTTCAATTAGAATGAAACTTTATAGACGTGGCTCAGAAAATATTTTTTATGTGTTTAACCAACATATGGAGATACATAGCCAATATATATACATATATATATATATATATATATATATATATATATATAAGTAAATCTTTCCGTTTGTAATTTCCACAATTTTCGTCGGAGGGGAAAAATGTTTATATTTTCTGTATCCTATAGGACGATGTCCGCCTGTCCGTCTGTCCGTCCATTGAAATATCGTTTATGGAACCCACCAATTACTGCCATAATATATATATATATATATATATATATATATATATATATGTATATATGTATATATATATATATTTATATAAATATGTATGTATATATATATATATATATATATATATATATATATATATATATATATTATGGGAGTTATCGCTGGGCTTCATAAACTCCATTTAAACGACGGACATCATCTTATCGACATCATATATATATGTATACTTAAATATTTTTAATATTTAGGAAATTATTCTTAAATATTAGGAGTGTGTTGTTGATACCCGACCTGGCAGCACTTTATATTTATTTGTAAATTGCATTACGTAATTTACACGTTCTTCATTTTTATTATATATATATATTTAACGGACGGACATCGTCCTATCGACATCATATATATACTTTAATATTTTTAATATTTAGGAAATTATTCTTAAATATTAATAGTGTTTTGGGTTGTAAATTGCATTATGTAATTTACACGTTTTTCATTTTTATATTTTATTTGAAATTAATTTTTTTTTTTTTTGTTATTGTTATATTTATAAAGTTATATTTATGTAATTGGGAACACTTTTATCGACGTTAAAGTTAACATATATAATTGTACACGTTAATTCCTAACGTATATAAATTGAAATTTTTGTATGATATTGATATTGAACTTTAGCAAAAAAAACACATCTATTGTATACAGAAATCGATGATAACAAATTATTTCTGTGTATTTAAAAATATGTATTTCCGAAATAAAATAAAATTTATTTTGTGATTAAAATACTAAGAAGTTTTATTCTGGTTATAAAAATTATACCGATATATGGTTTGTTTTTTATAAAAGAAAGTTTTAAATTTGAAATAATAATTTATTTCTTATAGGGCTTTACAAAACCTGTAAGCACTTCTACAAAACTTTTACACCTTTGGTACAAAGCAATATTTTAAAGCACTAACTTTTTCGTGCGCACTCAATAGTTCTATTTATTTCAACTCTTTAAAGAGTCCAAGTTAAATAAGCTTTCTGTCATTTTTATTGCAAGTTACAGGAAACTAGTGTTTTTAGCCATGTAATTTTTTTTTCCTTTTTTGGACTCTTTTTCTGAGTAAAATTACATAAAAAGTTATATAAAATGCGGTTTTAAAAACCGGTTTTAAATGAAACCAAACCGATAAAATTTTCTATAAAACCGGAAACCGGTTTTCATTTTATATAAGATTCGGCACAACCGAATACAGCACTCTAACTTGTTTTTGTTAATTTCGGCTTTGACTTTTGGGAATTTTACAAAAATTTCAAAAATTTTTCCAAAATTGAGAAAGTTTGGAAAGTAAAAATGCTTTACATGCATTTACGTTAAGATTTCTTTTTAAACCATTAAAAAAAGCCTATAGTCCGGAATAAAAAAAATTTAAGTGAAAAAATATTACCACCTTTTTCGGAAAATAACAAAAGTAAGCATATTTTTTGTATAGATTCACAAGGGTTATCTGTATGAAAAACTTTTTTACATTGAAATCATAAATAGGTTTTTGGCGAATTTAAAAAAATACATAGCCAAGGTAAACAACTTTGGAGGTCTACCCTCTACGCCCCATGACCCGCTAGGGACCTGAGTTCCTCCCAAGCAACTCGAAGACACCTTAGTCATTTTGAATTTTATTTAGATATCTCCAGCGGTTTAAAAGTTACAGTATTATTTCCAAAAAAAATACGTTTTGGCACCATTGTGCGGAATGAAACAAAGAACAAAATCCGAACGTATAATCCTACACTATGCAGCTGCTTTTGGCATAACAATCTTTCATCTACCTACTAGGTCGATGAGAAAAGGTTGCAAGAACGCCACCAGAACAGCATTGGGAGTGGTTCTGCTCCTGTATTAAACAGTATCGTCGATGTATGAAGTCTTTCAACCAGTTTCCTGATGGTAACTTTCCATAAAGATGGCTACCAGACTTTGATCATATAGAGAAGTACGGACCTGACCACATTAATTTAGAGCCTCCTCACCATCCCACGGCTTAAAGACCAACGTAGAGAGTGCTAAAGACCACTTCTTCAACCTCTCCGTGTCATTGAGTAACCAGGATTAAAACAAGATATTTTGCGTGATCTGATAACCCCAGCACAGTACCATTCAGACGTAAATTTATAAACTCTGTTCTGCCTAGGGAAAAGTACCAATTCTGTTTTGGCAGGAAAAAATCTCCAATGATGGTATTTACCGCTGACCACTCTACTCAGTCCACATAAGCTACTACTTTGCAATCAGCCATTTCTAGACAATTCAAAAGTCCATAGACCTCCAAAATACTAAGGAGAAATGAAATGATGTGGTGGTATATTCTGGGACAGAATATAAAATATAACCAAAAATATAATTAAAAACTGGACTACATAACCCAAAAAAAAAAAGATTAAAAAAAGATGAGATAAGGCCTCCCAGGGGCTAGAATTAGGATTAGTTATGTAAATACCTTCTATTGAAGTGAAATTGGAACTGAATAAAAAACCAAGACTAGAGTGAAAAAGTGGAACTTCACAAAGTCGTACTATTGAAGTGAACATGGGACTATAAAAGGAGTTACAATTAAAGTGAATGTGGTACTGTATAAAGTGCTGGGAATGGAGTAGATTGGGATTATATAAACCCTACTATTAAAGTGAATTACTTAAGGATCTACGATTTAAATATAATTGGGACTATATAGCCCCCTACGATTAAAGTGAAATTGGGGATGTAAGATTAGAACTACAAAATATTTACCCATTAAGTCACACTGAAACCCTAAAAATTCAAATGGAATTAACGCTATATAAATATCCACCACTAAAGTAGCATTAGAAATAACCTACGAGCTAGGACTTATACAAAATCGAAGATGTATAATAGCGGATGTTTGTGATGAAATGTAAACTATTTAAGACCCACATTGGAAATACACTAGCCACTATATAAAACGTACAATTGGAACCAAGTTAGGATTATATAGAGACCAGTGATAACCATTAAATTAAATTCCATAGACTGATTACAAACAGGAGCTACCGAAAGAATTACGAATAAAGTGAAATTTATACCACAAAAAATCGTTCGATTTAATTAAAATTTGGAGTACTTGATTAAAGTGAAATTGGCGCTCAATAAAAGTCAAGTTGGGACTAGGTAGAGCTATGCGGTTGAAATGAAATTGGAACTATATACAGCCTGGTGATTGAAAAAATTGGAACCGCATAAGAACTTACAATTAAAGCAAAATGTCCACTTTGTAAACCTCGAAGACGGAGACTAAAAAGGATTTCTATATAGATTTACGTATAAAGCCCAATTTCGACAACTTTATGTATGTATGTAGTTATGTATGTATATATGTATGTACGTATGTATATATGTAAGTAAACAAGTTTGCAATCGTAAATTGCCTTTTTTGTCTCTGTATGGCAGTACCAAAGCAGAGTTTGTGGACTATAATTAGACACCAGCAGATTGGAATACGTATTTTCTGTGCTGCTACACACTTCATCAGCATTCGTGGTGTCTTATCCATTTTGGTTATATATATATATATATATATATGTATTATATTATATATGTATTCATAGTAAAGGCTTATTCGTATTCGTTGTAAACTACCACCTCAACAACCTGATATATTTTTCAACAATTTCTGTAGTTTTATTTGCATTTCCTATTTTTGCTGAGTTCCTTTATTCATAATTACAACATGCCACATTTGGGAGTTCAAAACCAAAATAATATTGCAAAATATTCGTATAAAATTAAATGGAATATTTAGAGGGATGTTTGTTAGTTGTGTATAGCATGTGGAATAAACATTAATCTGTAAATATTTTCGCAGATTATTAATTATGAATTAGTAGTATTTTTTGCTTTCATTTCATTCGATTCTTTATTATTATTTTCTTTTTTTTTTGCCAACATACACAAAATTTCCAATCAATTAAATAATTGAATTCGATATGTAGAACATGATAATAATGTACGAATGTGTGCAGTTATAAGTACCTAAATAGTAAATCTATCTGTGTACTTAAAATCCCAGAGGCGGAAATATATAGTAGAGAGGCCTGACATAAAGTTATCTAATTTAAATTCATTGGAGGCATTTATCTGACTATGACGTTTCTAGAAGGCCTTCTAAAAATGTCATCTAAAAAAAGATTACAAAATACGAGATTTACAGATTATGAAATGAAACTTTTAGAAAAGGAAACTGAGGTCTTCTTTTAGGAAAGTCAGGATGTTGTATAAGTTAAAGGCCTTTGTTCGAAAGGCCTTATTTTTACTTCTTTTCTCTAGTGCATATTTTTTTGTTATAAACGCACGTACTTGTATATTGGAAACATTTTTATTTATTTATTTATTTTTTTTTATTTATTTATGTACATTTTTATAAAACATTAGTTACATTTGTGTTTAAAACATAATTAAAAGGTGTCTTCTATAATTTGAAGTTGAATTTATTAGGAAATTTATTGAACTATAATAATTATAAATAAATAATATAGTTATTTTTAAAATATTTTTTTTAATTAATAGGCTCGCAATAGTAAATAATTGTTATGATATATTCAAAGTTAATTCAAATGGAAACACTCGATCTTTAATATTTAGAATTTATTGAAATTAAATATAATGAATGTGCATAATAAAAATAATATATACAAGGTTATTAAATTACAAGGATATGAACTAAATAAAACTTTAAGATTTCTTTATTTATCTCAAAATTAGTGTAGGATATAAAGAGGTACCATTCGCCACTTTTTTTGTTTAAAGTGCTCTATTCTCATAAACGTAAATGGATATCTGAAAATTTTCTTTTGCACTAAAGACTTAGATATGTTGGCTTTAATTTAACTCCTCTTGATCCAGAATATCTTTCCATTACATTCATTTTTTATAAATTTCTAAAGTGACCAAAAACGGCGAAACTAACAAAACCTATGGAGTAAATTTGCCAAGTGATGTAGGCAGAATTGTTTACCTATCCTAGCCGATCGCAACGTTCTTGGAGGATAAGTTGGGTCGAGCTACCAGCAATCTGGCGAATGCTTCCCAGGAAGGAGACTTATGCGCCAAAGACAATTTTGCTTCCGCAAAATGATAGTATGTAGTATTTATTTAAAATATGAAAAAATTTTGCGGAAGCAAAATTATAGTATATAGTTATATATAGAAGCAAAACTTAGGACTTCATAAACTCCTAAGTTAGGTACAATTTAAGATTTTATATAAACCTAGTTTGACCTCAATAGAAGGTTTACACAAAATATAACATAGAGCCAAGTGGTGACATATATATAACTTATATATCAATACAGATTAGTAAATCATAATGATCTATAATTGGAACCAAATTGATACCCAATACTAAAGACAATTGGCCATAATTTTATTATAGATGAATTCCTAATTATTTCGTAACTTCGTTTCGTTCTAAAAAATCATTATCATACATTGAAATAAAAATTTTTAATTAAAAAAAAATGTCCCGTTTTAAACAAATTTTTACGTTTTTTTTATAATATATTTAATTGTGTTAAATAATTTGTTAACCACTTAAATTACCCAAGCAGGAAAATATCATCATGAAAACGCACTGATAGCGCTCTTTATGATGGTAACGACGTCTTGAGTGCGCCCTGATATAGCGCTATCAGAACGCCGTAAGTGATAACCCTGTTCAACGGTCCTATGACGGTTGTTCATAGGGCCATCATGTTGGTAAATATAGCGCTTTCATAACGCTCTCATGATGGTTTTTATAGCGCTGTAAAAACGCTTCAGATGATAACCCTGTTAGGTGACCTTTTGGTGTTTTTTTTACAGCGTTCTCCTGATGGCTTGAATAGTATTTTGTAAGTTTGTTTTAGAAAAGAAAAATATTTTATTATTAAAAAAAATATATACATTATTGCCAGTTTTGCCCTTTTAAGGCTAAATCTAACCTTTTTATTTAGCTTTTAGCCTCAATTTTTTTTTACCTTCTAGCCTTTTTAGCCTTTTTTTGAATTGCGTTTTGCACAAAAATCAAGATTTTTCATATTTAACAAAAAATTTCGCCTACGGCGTTTCATTCTCCAAATCAAAAATAACAACTAATGTTATGTAAGACCATAAATCGATTATTATAATTAATGAATATAATTTAAAAAAACTCACTCAATAATTTGAAAATGCTTAATCATAAAGAAATTATAGTTAAAAAAATTTGAAAAATCACTTCAAAGTATTGGGTCATTTTTAATATGAAATACATATAACCCAAATTTGTATCGGAATTTTTTGGGATATTCTTCATTGGACATTTTACTGGTAGTCGTTCTATGTTTTGTTTGCAAATTTATTGCAATATTTTTAAAAATATCAAAAACTAAAGAGAATGAGAAAAAATTAGTTTTTAAATAAAAAAAAATAATTTAGGTTTTTTCTGGCTTTATTTTTGGGGGCATTTAGCACTTTTTGACCTTTTCAAGTTCAAATTAGCCTCTTTTTTCTTACCTCCTGACACAAAAATTTTTAACCTGGATTAAACTAATTTTAATCCTTAATAAGGTTTGTGGTAGCACTATTTTTAACAAACTGTTTACAGATCTGAACTCGCAAGACTTGAAGCTAATAGAATGCAAAATTTTAGCATCATAGGTTTTATTTTGTAATTATGTTCAAAGTTCAAAACTTAGAAAAAGGGATTAAAATTACTTCAGCAAGATTTACAATCTGGATAAAGTGGTAAGAAGTAAGCACTGCTTACTGATAGAATATCTTCTTGGAAATTTTCAATCAGAAAATAAGGAACTAAAGAAATCTCAGATTACATCCAAGATTTAAGAATCAATAGAAGATAGTAAATAGGAGGTATAGAACCGGCAAGACAATACGTAGCTTTCACTTTGCACGTGGCTCAATAGATAAAGTTTGTGAAAAAGATAATATATAAAGTGAAAAAATAAGAAATAAAGAAACAACAGTAGAATATAAAAATAAGAACAGTGTTATATATTTATGTAAGAACTAGGGTAACCGCAGGTTCCTTACAATTTTCAGCTTCAAAAAGCTATAACTTTCGCTCCCCCTGCACGAAGTAATTAACGCGAACTGATTCCTCTCAAAAAGCAATATATTTTTCTTACGACCTAAAATCAAAAACTTTTGATAATGGCCCATGAGGAATTTTAAAAAATTTCGAAACTTTTTTGAGTCGACTTTATGTGTCTTGTATTTTTAAAATTTGTTTGAAAAACAGGAAAACTATTGATGTATTTTGGTAAGCAATTAAAAATTTTGTATTATTCATCTAAAATGTCAAGAAAATACAGCCATTTAAGCATAAAAAAAATTTTAAAAATTGAGTTGAAACATTCGAAGATTTTTTGATTTACATATTTAAATTTTGCACTGACAATTACATCTTTCAGACTTAAACTATTAACCAGTCAAAAGACAACATTTAGGAAATTCATATGTTGCACAACAAGTAACCGTTTCACTATCTGTTAAAAAGTTATGCGATGATAAAGAAAATGAAACTAAAAATTTACGATTAAATTACGATTGTTCTTACTTTACAGAACACCGGATAAAACAGGAATGGTTATCGATGTACATATTCTAAATAATACACATTGGAATCTATTTTTAAGATATATAGAAATCCATTTAAGGAAAACAGAAGAAAATCCGATTTTATCCCATTTGAACAATGAGAGATCATGATTTACTTTATCGAATGCTTTACTGAAATCTGTATATATTGTGTCTGTCAGTAAACCAAAATCAAATGCAGCTATAACTGAAATTGTGAACTACAGAATGCATATTGGAATGGGAAAGATAACAAACAACTTGATATGTTTTATTAAACTTTTGGAATAATATTTTCAATATTTCCAACTATAGAGGTGTAGCTACCTCTATAGTTGGAAATTTTGGATCTGATTCCGGAGTTAAATAATATTTTAATATAAGACTTTCCAAACTTATATATTGATATGTTCAATGAGTAGGTTATTGGAGATATAAGAGAATGTAAACATTTTATGAAAACGTAGCTTAGGATACCATCAGGTCAACATTTACCAGAATATTCTAGATTATGTACAGCTGTCATTACCATCGATTTATGTAACGTTGAGCAATTAGGGTGCACCAGGAATTGGATATGGATAATTGAGAGATAGGAGGATGAGAAAAAAAAGCAGAAAACATATCGGAAAGTTATCGCTATTAAATGAATTAAAACATTTTAAAAATTTATACATAATATACAAGAAGACATATTTTACCAGACAATCTTTAAAACATTTCAACTATAGAACTATACTTGAATCAAATTCATCAACTCATTTAATATGTACTGTAGGGAAGGTTTCTCCTAAGGCCTTTTAATTCACACGTTATGCCTAACATCATTTCCTTTGACGATCTTTTTAAACATAAAATTATTTAATAATATTTATTGGTATAATTTATTTTCCGTTTTTGTGCTAACATTTTTTCAATATACGTCCATATTTGGTCCCTTACATCAATTGTATCTGAAGAAAAAATTTACAATAGAATTATTTTTTAACATAAAAAAAAATTATAAATTATATTATAATGAATTTTTTAAGTTTCTTTTCTTTCATCTTTCGATGAAGATGATGGATATTCTCTATTTGTATTGAATCCAAAATTTTGTTGCTATCTATATAAACATATTATAAAAATAATAAAAATTAGTTTTATTTAAAATAATTCCATCGAAATAAACATTCATATAGTTGAGTCCACTATACTTGAATTTGCATACTTACCAAATTCAATAATCAATTAATTCCAATAGATCTTTTACACAAGCAATTGTAATTAAATATGTGATACAAATATATTAAAAATTAAATAAATTAAAGAGTAACAAATTTATACATTTTTATAATATTTGAAATTATTGAACTACAAAAACTGTAAACTGCGTGTGTTTGGTAGTAAGTAATTTTAAATGAAATAAGTCAATAAAATGCAATAATTTTGCAATTTATAATGATAGAAAACAATAGAAAATTAAAAAAATATATACCTATATTTTGTACCATTATTTTTTGTTTGTATAGTACCCTAATAACACTGCAAAAACGATTCTACCTGAACGTCATCAAGCCATCATGACCAAGGGCAAAGCTGGGATTTAAAAAAAAATATAGTAACTAAATTCCTCGATATGTTGGAATAACACTGAAAAAGCATTTTCAGAATTTTAGGCCCAATGTAGAAGAATACAGACCTCCCAAGTTGGTTACCTCGGGTGTGTAATAAATATAAAAATAATATATATATATATATATATATATATATATATATATATATATATATATATACTTTGGAGGTGTTTCCCCAAATCAACTCCAAAAGATCTCTTATCTGGCCACCTGAGATATTTCCAACGGTTCACAACTTATTTCCAATAAAAAAAAAACCGTTTTTGAACTACTGTGCACGTTAACCAAAATCTTAAAATTATTTACATAAAACTACATCCTAAAAGTATGTATTAAAATATACTCTGTTTGTTTTTTTAACTCTCATTGTTCGTGGTGTGTTTCTTTATAAGTGCTTAGTGATGGTGAGAACCGTTATTTTTTAAACTTTTAAAGCCAGAAAATATACACTGTGATGCCGATCGCAAAAATAATTGGTAATATTTGTATCTTCTAAACTACACGGTAGAGCATCTCGAGTAAAATTACTAAAAAATCACTGTCACGAAGTGGTACCTCCTGTTCATCCCGTATTACAACACTGTGGCTTCAGTATCATTTCTGTAAGCTTAGGTCCTACTCTAGAACTTTCCTATTCGACCTGGATTTAATGATTTGTAACTGTTGACTCACATATAAATAGAAAAAGCAAATTGTGAAATTGTTAGCATTTTTCGTTCCTTACACCACACAATGGGGTAGAATCGAAAATTTTTAGAAGTAAATCTGTAATTTCTAATACGCTGGTTGAGTTTACATCAAATTTCATTTAGGCTTAGTGGAGGAGTGTATAATTTTAAGTTTGTATGAGGGACCCCACAAATTAATGTACTTCTGACATGGAAAATTTTTAAACATTTGCCAATTTTTTATTTCTTATTCGATTTCAAATATTCTTATATCATCTTAAAGCCTTGCTTCTGCTATTTATTTTTATATATTTATAGTCTTTGAGTTATTTGCATTTGAAATTTTAACTATCTCAATTTTGCAAGTTCTTGGTCCAGTTTTTTTTCATATATATGCCAATATTTCCGACCGATTTTATCAGTTTTCTTTCTAGCTAAACAAAGAACTATTGAATAAAGAAATTTTTAACTCGACGTCTTCATCGAAATTTGCATTGAAATTGAAAATTACGATTTTTTGTGATTTTTAGCCGAAAATTTTTTCCCCTAAAGTAAAATTTGGTTTAGAGTAATTTTATTTTAAATTTAAAGATTTTGAACTCTCTGAAATTTTCTCTGTAGCAAGTATACCGATAATGCTTCCTACCACAAAAAATTTAGAAAAAATTAAAGATGGACTTTTTTACATACACGTCACTAAAAAAAAAAAAAAATCTTACAAAAAAATATGTTAATAAAAATATTTTTAAAAATTACATAGGGCATCTTAAAATACAAGCCTTGTCAAATCCTCCGCAAAAAAAATATTTTTATATCTTTTATATATCAAAAGTTATGACCATTTAAATAAATATGTTAATCACCTTCCAAGCTATAGAGTTGCAACAGCTCTCAAAATCTTCCTCTACGCATGCACCAAATTTTATCGAAACCGGTAACCGAAAGTCAAAATTTTTTAAATTTAAAATGGAATTACTCTTTAACAAAATATAATTTTATACTTTTCTGAAAGTATAAAAACAATGATTTTAAAATAGAAGACAATTCTATAGCCCCAGATGTCAAAGTACACACCTTCCCAAATTTGGCCTATTTTATATGAAAGTTTTGAATTTAGTCTATATGTTGTAAAATTCCAAATTACTAGTATGAATATACAAACAGAACAGAATGCAGTTTAGGAATTTACAATGTGTTCCTAAGAGTTAGCAATTGATGTCTTTGAGATATTGGAAACGTGTGGAGTTTATGGGCGAAAAAGTGAGAAGTCTCATTTTTTCGGCGTTTTTTGGGGATTGTGGGGAAAAAATCTTAGCTTTTTTTACACTTTATCTTTTAAAACGATAAAGTCTACAACTACCGAAAATTTCATAGTTTCATTCATAGTTTCTCTAAAAACCAATTTTTTACAAAAATTTTATTATAATTCCAAAAAATCAGAAAAAGTATGAATTTGATTTTTTTTCAAATAAATTCCTCATTATATCCGAAAAGACTGAAGGCAATATCTTTTACAGAATCGAAATTACGATATTTTAAAATTTAATGTAGGCATTGTTAGGGGTTTTAAGAAGATATAAAAATATTTGAAATCGAATAAAAAACAGAAAATTGGCAAACGTTAAAAATTTTTCTATGCCAGAGCTCCCATACCTCCGCTCTTGATGGATATGTGAGGTCCCCCATTCAAACTTTAAATTGTATACTCTTTTGCTACGCCTATGTGAAATTTTATGTAAATCCAAACAGCAAATTAGAAGCTACAGATTTATTTCCAGTTCCAGTATAAAATTTTAGATTTTGCCCCACTGTGCACTAGCGCACAAAACGATTTTTTTATACCTTACACAACCATAGGTGGTTGGGGTATTATGCGTTTGTGCTGATGTTTATAACGCATTGAAAATTTTGCCCAACACCTACCTTAAAGTATATCAATCGACTCAGAATTACTCTTTAAATCGATCTAACGATGTCCGTCCGTCCGTCTGACTGGCTGTCCATGTAAACCTTGTGCATAAAGTACGGGTCGCAATTTTAAAGGTAATTCAATGAAACTTACGACTTTTATGATACAAGGACGAAGCCTATTGAAATCGGTTGTAATCGGTACATTATTTCACCTTGTTTTCATGCAAATTTCCAACCAGAATAGAGTTTAAACACTCAAAAATGCCTTAAAAATAAAAATATTTTAATGAAATTCGATGCAAGAAGTTCTGTACAAGTATCAATCTTTATTATTTTAATGTAACAAAAAATTTACATATAGATAGTTCTTGTAAATCTCTATAACAAAATATGCTTACGTGTTAGGTTATCACTTTTAATTTAATAGTTATTCTATATTCTTTCTCTTCTGAAATATATATACTTTTCTTTTTTTTCGAACTATAAAATTTGTTTAATGGTTTCAAAAGAAATATTAAAATAAACGTATGTAAGGAAAAATCAGAGGCGCTTTGGGCAATGGTTTTCACCCAAGCCATATTTAAACTTTGTCAATTTTAAACAATTTTTTTTAAATTTCTTTTGCAAAATTCTCAAAAGACAAAGCAGAGATCAATGAGAAAAACAATTTTATTTATATTTATATTTTATATAATTTATAAAAAAAATATGTTTAAAGCAAAAAGTCTTTATTTTAGTAGTTTAATTTATATTTTTCGAAATTATTTGTGCAATTAATTTTCAATTAAAAAAATTTTTACATCAATGAATTTTTAAAATTATTGTTTTATTACAGTTCGTACGATATTATTATTTTTGTTTTAGTCTCACACTATCTTTATAAGTTCCCTTTGATTAAAATATTAAATACCCTAATTCTTATTTAAAAGCATACAAATATATCTTTAATATATAATATTTTTTAGAATATTAGCATAACTATTAAATTGTGGTTGTTTGTTTAAATTTCAACTCTAACAAGCATTTGTGGTTTTTACAGGTTTTTATTTTAAAAATTAATTTAAAACATTAAAAAACAACATAATATGTATATTTTCGTAATAATTATGTATATGAAAATTATGTATATGAGAAAATTTAAACAGAACATATAGTATAGTAACCCTAAAGGAAAAAGGATTCGGGGTATAATTATAACAAATTTTTCATAAACCGATAGGAACAAAATTTTAAAACATTAATATATTTGGCACATGGAAACATAAACTCTCACTCAATGCCGGCCTTAAAAAGGAAATATATCACTTATTATATATATATATATATATATATATATATATATATATATATATATATATATATATATATATATACCAAAAATTGGTTGCTGCCTCAGATAAAGAGTGTTTATGAATTTAATAAAAACAAGAATTTGACATTGAAAAACAAAATAAAAAATAAAATTTTGCTAAAATTAGAAATATAAAAGATGAAACCAAACTTTAACAAAATTCTTTCTTGTAAATGCTTGGTTCTCCTGTCATAATAATAATCATAATAATAAGGTTCCTAGGGTCAGTAATTATATTCAAAAGAAGATATGTATGGAAATATATTTATTAATCCTTTCACGCTTGATATTATTGCATTTGATAAGAATGTTGCAAATCAAGTTAAGGACAGTTTAAAAAATACAAAATAACAGCTATTAAGCAAGAACCTCAGTTTTCTAAGGTGTCAATCAGTTATTCATTAGATTCTACAAAAGGTAAGTTCTTAAACCATTTTGATATAGTCTCATTTTTTTCTATGCTGAATGTTGGTCTATTGGTAATCAAGTTACGAAGAGCAATTAAGTCACGAGGAGCATTGAAGTCACGAAGAGCAATACTTTTTATATAAATGAAAAATAATTATCGAATACACGCAGAGAAAAAATATAGTTGTAGTGACCAAAATCTAAGAGCAACATATTATGATTGAAACATATGATCACAGCCAAAAATAGAGATGATTATAAGTAACAATTATTATAATTTTACTTTGTCATATTGTATTCGATTTTATGGTTTATTTTTCCATGTTATCATTATAGTTTTACACATAATTGAACAATCTTATTATATTATTATACCACATTTTCATATTATGATTCCATATTATCATATTTTTACCTAATGTTATTATATAGTTATCCAATCTTATCATATTATTACTCCATCTTATTATGTATTAATAAAAATTATTGTTATTTTTATAAATTTTTTATTGAGAAATTACATTGAAGTTAGAAAACATATATTAAAAAAATTATATATTTAAAAACAAACAAGTATTGAAGTCCTCCACTAAGTTTGCGAAGAGGATAAGTATTATATTTATTTGTAACATTTTATTGTTATAGGAATAATAATATTAATATGGTTTAAAAACCGAATATGGTTTAAGAATAAGGAAAAAGACTGCAAATATTTAATGATTGTATTTTGTTCCTGTTAAAAATATTTAAAAATATATAATTTTTGCAGTCAATCATATTAAAATTATTATTGAGTGTAAACATTAAATGACAAAATATAATCAAAATCATTGTTATCATGAACACAAATTTATTAAAATTAAATAAAATTAACAATAAGAACGTTATATTTGTCCAAACTAGTTGGACACTTAAATTATAATTCTTATAATTTTTATATTAATTTATATAAGACAATTATTTTAAGTGTATCTTGTACCGATTGGCAGCACTTTTAGTACACTGTAAAGATGTTTTTGGAAAAAAACCGAAATTTATTGGAAATCTGAATGCTATTATTGTTGTCATGAAAAAAAAGAAAATCACTTGTTAATTATCCACCGCAACGATCACATCATTATTCTTACTTATCGTTGAATTTTGTACTTATACTTACCTTAACCTACAATTTATATTACCTACCTGAAGATTATTAGCTTATCTGTACTTACGTCCCGCCATTAACTCAACTAGGTACAATGAAGCAACCTACATATACTTGAATTGAAATCAACCGAATCCCAAGCTTTATTTCATAAAGGTAACCCAGCAAAGGTGAGTTTTTTTTATGCCGCTACAGCCAGCGACCCTATGGATTTAACACTAATCTTATCACTCTTCTTTTATCATCCCTACAATTATAATTACTCCTACATGAGTAATTATAATTATATATTTTCTTATAGATTGGCCTTTTATCAGTTGCATCCCCCCGTCTCTGCCATCATCTATAAGAAAACCTTACACAAGATCCCTAGTTTGTGCAATATTTTTGTAGTGATAATGCTGTAACCATGTTTTTTCTCTGCGTGTATTTTGTATATTTTATTTTTTAGAAAAATGTTTAATAGCAAAATATAGTTTAATATATAATTATATATTTCTATATATCCTCAATTTACGGATCCAAATATATATGGAACATAATATATGTTATAAATATGATCCATACATATTTTTTAGCTGGGAATATAATTTTTTATTTTCTATTTTTTCTTTTTTTTTCATAAAAATTTTATTAAACTTCTTATAAACTATTGTTTGTTTTAACTGTTGTTAAAAATGTATTTTCCTTTTTTTCAATTTTTCCTACTTACCTTTTTGTTTTTACTACAAAATTAAATATAAAATATTTTAATTACAATTTTACAAAACAACTATTTGGGAATAAAATTAAATTGAGGTTGTTTTACAAAACAAAAACCAAAAATAATATCAACATCAACAAAAAAAATATACAAAATAATAAAAACCCTCAAAAATTCCTACACATTTACATACAATTTAGATACATTTTATATACTAATAATGCTACACATAAGTACAAAAATAATATTATAAATTTAATAAATGACCATTTTACTTGAAATATAAACATAAATAATTTTCATTTTAATATAATTAAATGCTTGAAAGGAAGTAAATATTAAAGATTCTTTTACAGCTTTTGAGATTCTAAACAAAGATAATAAGTAATAATTTCGAAATTGAAACTTCATTCAAACTCAAGTTTTAGCATAGAAAATGTACATAATTCATAAATATAAGTATAAGCTGTAGGGTGTCCCTTAAATTTGAGCTAAAAGAAATTTGTAGTTGTTAAGTATAGTATGGGAACTATGGTCAAATGTGAATTAATTTCTATAAAATATATTGAGGAGATTTGAGTTTGCAAACTGCGTTGCCACTGAAAAATTTTATATAATATCGTTTGACATCTATCAAAACATAAAAAATCTCTTAACAAAAATTAAATTTTTTTAAATGCAGAAACGTAACAAGTCAGGATTTCACTATTTAGCCCGTATTCGAAGAAATGTTTCATTAAGCAAAAACTAAAATTTTGATTTCTCTATGGAAACTAATTCTGAAGAAAAAATTTGCTAATGTTGTATTAATCGTGTGTGATCGGTTAATGAAAATTTTATTAAAAAAAATATATTATAACATAGTAGTTTTGTGCTTTTTATTTCAAAACTACAATTCAAATTTTAGTATTCGATTTTAAAATTTCACAGACAAGGTTTGAATTTTTTGTTAAAAAAAATACGAACTTTAAAACAAAATAGACAATTTTTAGTTGAATATATTTTATATAAATAAAATTTCAAGACAAATACTTAGTCATCTTTAAGGACTAAAATTGACTAGGCTTTATTACAATTCAAAGGTATGAATATAGTTTTATTATGTATTTAAAATTTTTCTAAGTATTTTTCTTTTTTTGTAAATTCAAGGGATCTCAGTCTTAAGGATGGAAAAGGAATATTTGGAGTTTTAAGAAACACAACCAGATACGAAAATAATTAAAATTTATTAAGTGAAACTTCAAAAAAAATAATAATAAAAAATAATAAAATAACAAAAATTAGCTAAATTCTAAAGGAGTCTCGTCAAGTAGGGTCTGCATCAACGAGGATTATCCGGTGAGTTGAAAATAAAATATATAGAAATTTGACTTGCATAAACCCATACATATTATAACATTTTCATAATAAAAATTAAAATTAATTTTCATTTCTAAAATTTTTAAGCACACCTCGTACAATAACCAAATTTCAAATTTTGACATTATTTCAATTTTCCTTCATATTATATGCATAAAATATTCAAGTTAAGTTATAAAATATTTAAATTACAAGCTTTAATACTATTTAACAACATTTTTTTAGAATTTTAGTTTGCTTTTCTTATAAAATTAAGTATTTTTTTTATAATTTTATAATGACTGATATTATAAATGTATAAAAAGTATAAAAATAAGTTTATGATTGATATTGAATAAATTTTTTGTTGATTAGTATCAGTAAATAAATTTATTTGATTCCACAAAATGTAAGGGTAAAATTTTGTGTTATATGGAATTCTATTATAAAGGATAGCAGGGTAGAGAGGGTAATAGAAATAGAGAGGACAATATCATCAGTTCTTCTCTATCAGGTTATTTTTTCCGGTTAAAATTTTGCACATTAATTTTTTTTATAAAGTTTCGATTTATAAGAGCTACCTATATATTAAAGTTGTATGTAGCGAACCGGACTTTAGTCTTCTGAAAACAAGAACCACACCATTTTCCCTACGCAGAGCCGGATCAGTAGGTAGTGCCGTTAGTACCCTAAGTGGTGGTTCGTCACAATCGACAAGTGTCTATTATATGTTGTAATTTTTTTCATAAAAATATTTATGGAAATAGGTATTTTAAAAATAGTCTAGCTTACGATATCAAAATAATTAAACCAAAATATTTTTGAGATTAATTTAAAGCATATCAATCTTTAATTTTAAGCAGTTACATTTGCAACGTTTTTTTTTACAATAAAAATTGAGGCACAATTATTTAAAATGATAATATTTGATGAGATTCTGAAGAGAAATTTAAAATAAATTTGATTTTCTAACTGAACCCCATTGCAGTTTCTTTAATCAAATTTGTATGGACATTGCCGGAATGATTTTATTGATTTTGTACACTATAGGATATTACTGAAAAAAATTTAAGAAGACCACTACAACGATGGGTATTGATGATCTACATACCCAAAATTTATAAGAAAAAAAAACTAAATTCATTTTCAGTTCCCTGCGAACGATTGAAATTTATGTCTTTAGTAGATTTCGCGCAGCTTCAACAAAACTATATGCCAGCAAAAATAAATTAAATACTAAGATTCTTAGATAGCCACAACATTTTCTAAAATATATGAAGATCTAAATCTGTTTAAAGATCCATATCGGTTATAGCAAAGATCAAAACTTTATTAATTAAATATAAAATTTTAAGTTTTTTCTTAGTGTACGTGTCTGCTTCAATGCAGTTCTTAATAAAATTTTTGTTTGTGACAGTTCAGTAGAAGAACAAAGTTCGTAGCTTGTCTGCAAGCCCGAAATTCAGAGTTTTCTAAAAAGAAATTCGTTTCAAATTTCGTAAAAAAAACAGACATCACTAAATTAGCTTCTTCATTTGGAGTCAAGAGAAATTTGTTTTTCACAAATTTGTTATTCACAAACGTTTTAGAAGAAGTACCAAACATTATCTGTTTGTGGATGCATTGCCGACTAGTGAAATTCGTAGGTTATCATAGTTGCATATAAGTACAACAATTTGGTTAACGTAGCCACTTATATAAAAATGTGCCTCTCCGAGCCTACATTTGAAAACTCTTTGTTTTTTTTTTATCTTTCTCATTTTTTTCTGATATCCTTCAAATTTTGACTATTAGTTCAAGAAACATACAATTAATCATATAAAACGGTTTTAAAGATTTTTTACCAACTACAAAATAAATAAATTTTATAAATTTCGAGATTTCGAAACAATGAACTGTCTAGTGGAAAGAAGTCAAAAAAATTGATTAGAATTTAATAACAAAATTCACATCAAATGATAACTAAGACTTTCAGATATATTTCGTTTCATTAAAGTTATGTTTCGTTTTTTATTATTAAAGTCAAGGAATTTTTCAAGTATTTTAAAATATTAGGTTAAAAAAACTGGTTTGGAAAAAAATTCGTAAAAAAATCAGTTTTGTATATTTAGGTGTTTTATTAATTATGTGTATTAAAAATCCTACAAGGAACAATGTTACAAATAAAAATATGAAACATTTACTTCTACACTGTAAAAAAAATTATGCAACTTTAGCCAAAATATCAAAAATTCTATAAAATATTGTCCACTTAATATAAAAACTTGTCCATATTAAGAATTTTATATTAAACGTTTCAAGTTTTCGATTTGTTTTTCGATTTGTAGTACAGATGAATAATTGTGGGGAATGAATTCCTAAGATACTTTCAGATGTCTTTGCAATCAAAAACAATCGTGATTTTATCTAATTATCAAATTTTTGATTTCGTGGCAGAATTGAGCGAACATTTCAGTGAAATATAACAAATTAAAACAACAGAATTAATAACTGTTACGTAGACAATAGTTTCGTAATAAAAGATGATTACGAATATTGTTTTTTAATGGTTTAATCATTCAGGAAACTAACACATTCGTAATTTTTAATACATATATGATTTTTATAGAAATGAATAAAACAAATATAATAAAAAGTCCTTTTTATAAAATAAATTGCAAACAAATAAATAAATAAATTAAATTTAAACATTTTTATTATATTCAAAAACCACTATGGCAACACTGATTAATAAAAAAAGTAAATAATTTATGGGAAAAATACCATAATTA
The DNA here is from genome assembly GCA_932274085.1 of Protocalliphora azurea. NCBI lineage: Eukaryota > Metazoa > Arthropoda > Insecta > Diptera > Calliphoridae > Protocalliphora > Protocalliphora azurea. Next base: position 28,722,980 of record OW026522.1, read on the forward strand.
ATATTTGTTTATATGTTGCAATAAATGCATGTACTCTTATAAAACTTAATATCTAAAAGAAGATATTTTGATAATTTATTGAACCAATATGGTTAAACTATAAAGAATTTTTAAAATTTGAAAAACTTTTCATAAACAGACGACCAATGTCTATACATATACTAAATCTCATTGTTGTACCTAGCTTCCTTATATTTTTTACCAATTTTAATATGGGCTCAGTTCACTGTGCGCCGTCACTCTTTCTCTTTTCTAAAACAAGTTTCCTTAAAACATATCGCGTTTCGCTGATTTCAAAATTCGATATATTTTATATAAATATTTTACTTACTTTTTCTGAAAACCCAAAGCTGGATTAAACATTTTCCACTATTTATTTCATATTACAGAAATCATTTTCAAATAAAAATGTAAAAATAAAATTTTTCAAATAAAGCCATACAATAGCTTTGTTCCCGTACTCTAAATTTGGAGCACGCGGGGTCCCAATGTTATCGAAAAGCATTCCGTATTTTGAGAGAATAATAATAATAATTTTTCTTCTCTTTGCACGAAACAGTCCAGAATATTTCTTCGGATATATTGTGTAAATGTCAAATAATTAAAAAATAAAAATATACAATAAAAAATTTGAATGTAGATTAATAAAAATTTATTCTTTTCGTTAGTTTCATAAAAAAAAATAAAAAACATTCAAATATTCTGAAAAATAAAATTACATTCACATATTAATTTTTAAAACAGTTTGATGTTTTATTTCTAGGTAAACAATTTTGATTTTTTTGTTGCCGTACTTTTGTGCGTTGTATTTTTTTTTACGGCACTTTACCCAAAAATTACGGAAACAAACCTAATATAACAATACACAGTGCACAGTACTCTTTTTTTTTTAAATAATTCTATAACTTGTGAACCTTTGGAAATATCTCAATAACATTTCAGGTAGCCAGAGACGTGGTATTTTCGAGTTGATTTGAAGGAGCACAAATTCCTAGCGGGTCAGAGGGGGAGTGGGTAGACCTCCAAATATATACATTTATGATTTGGCAGAAAAAAATTACACAAAAAAAACTTATTTTACACCTTAATGAAATTTAAACTCAATCGATTAATGACTGGGTTCTGATCTATTCTGACCTATTAAGAAGTTTCAGATATAAAAAAAGTAAATAATAAAAATTTAATTCTTTATACCAACACTATTTTTTATTACTTTTTTCTTTAAAAGTACACCCTTAACCCTAAGTACCGACAATGTTTAAGTGTGTATGACGAAAGATGCCTCCAACTCATAGAGATACTTAATTGTTTGTATATGAAATTAAATTGATTATGATGATAACGATAATGACAATAATGTTACAATAGATGAAGATGTTGATGATGATGATGTTACTCAACGCAACTTCTATGAAAAACTTGATGTTGATGAGTATGATGACAATAATATTTCTGATGATTATAATGTGTTGGTATCCTGTCACTCTTTTGTTGAGTTCTAGGGACCTTTGTAAATGAATGCTGATGAGTTTTTGTCGATGATGAGGATGATGTTGTTGTTATTGTCATTACTATGTTAATATAACTCATTATGATAAAAGCATGGTAAATACACTTATAAAATACGAACAACAGTATTTTAAACTCAGAAGCAGAAACGTGTGTATGTGTATCTGTGTATTTATTATCCTTGTAAACCTGTGAATGCAGTATCCTTTTTGTGGCTCTTAGTTGTACATAGAGAATACACAACAAAAATAAATAATATAAATAAAAAAATTAAATATTATTTTACGTCTATAAGTCAGATTTGTTAAAATTTTCATATTCGCCTGAATGATCATAAGAGTTGTATTTATTTGACGAATACGAGCAAATGTTAACAATTTCCTAAAAATAAAATAAAAACGATTATATTTCAATGTATTAATTAACTTAAATAAATTGAAAATTTTATATGAAAAACAAAGTAGAAGAATAAGAGTCTAAAAAATGCTAATAATTTTAAAACTTTGGTAAATATACTGTTAAGGAATTTAGGTCTAGATATTAAATTTATATAAATATTCTTAAGATAATTGCAATTGACTTATTTGAAACAAATCAAAAATGTATATATTTTTAGTTTATTTTAACTTTAAATACTTCCATCATTTTAAAACTTACATTTCTATTTTACTAAAATGAATCGTTGAACCTTAAAATAACCAGCTGTTATTTAAGGCGTTTATAAGAGTATAAAGAGAATAATGTTGAATGTCAAAAAAGACGTGTGAATATTTTATGTTTTTCACATATGTGAAAAAACAAGTAATGGATTTCTTCTTAATTTTTTGTTTTTACAATGACATTTTACATTTCCGTTTTCTAAAAATATTATTCGTTCTTTTTTTCTCCATCTCCTTTGTCTAAATGGTCTTTTAGCTTTATGTTTTGCTAATGGAACTCTAGACTCAGTCATAATATTATTGTCTTTTTTACAGACTTTCCTTTTATTATTTTGTAGTTCTTGTTTTTTGTTACTCAAAAAAGACTTATTAGCTATTTTGATAGTGATGTCAAGCGAAATGCATAAATTAAAGGCTAAAGATGAAAGGATACTCTTTAGCTTAGAAAAAATGATTAAAACTAAAAAATAAGCAACTTAGATTTTCATACGGTTGAAAAGTTATACGAAAAACTTATATGGACTTTTTGTAAAAGGAGTCAGGCAAAAAATTTAGAGACACAACATTTTAAAAGAAATAAAAGTTATAAAGGAAGTATAGTGAAGGTTTTAAAGGAAATAGTCTAGAAATAAAATTTGAAATAAAAATTAATTAGTCAGATATTAAATAAAATTATTACTAAAGGCTTGATATTAATAAAAAAGAAATAATAGAATATTTTTATAAACTAAATTATAAACTGACCGCAAGGGTATTAGGTAGCTAACCACAATGTCGAGAACACCGAAACATAAACTGAAAGAATGGACAAAAAATCAAAAGAAGAAGACTATTTGCTCCGATGTACTTGCGAAGGTAGATGATCTCATTCTATTATTAATGGATCTTTATCTAGAATCCATGATGTATTTTTTACGTAGCCAATAAGGTTTAAGAAACGGACATTTAGCAGCATGCAGTAAATCCCAGTTATTAAAAAAGCCCTCAACCCAAGTTAAAGATGAACGATTGTATAGTGGCTCAACATTTTTTAGGCAGACAATCCGGGATAAGGCCTATTTTACGAAGTATAAAATATGGATATAACAGGGAAACTAATACGTTCTTTCATTGATCGAATTTGAAACATTTATAGACAGACCAGTTTTCGATGCTAGGATGCACATCCGGAAGATTATAGGGAGGGTAGATTTCAATGCATGAACGTTTAACTGGGGATGTCATTCTACTAATATATAGTAATATATGGTATGAAGCAACACCTGACAACGGTTGGAGTGCCACAAGATTTAGTATTAGGCTCAACATGGACTTAAAAAACGGTGCAAAGTTTATTAGCTATACTGACGATAAAGTACTAGTTAATGATCAATATACTATTCAACTCATTAAGATAGTAGGCTGAAAATAGGAGCTGACAACTTCTAAAAAAGAGATAATACTTATAACAGCCAGAAGGAAATACGTACGGAAATATGGAAGCTATGAATACAGAAATTTAGCTTAAATGAAAACTAAACTATTTGGGAGTGCAACTAAGTATCTCCCAAGATATATGTGCCATTATCAAAAATTTTTAATCTGACTAAAACTGACTTAAATCCTTAATAAATTTTGTGGTAATACTATTTTAAATAAACAGGTTACAGATCTGAACTCACTATACGTGAAATGGAGTGCAAAATTTAGCACAATAGATTTCATTTTATAATCATGATTGTTGTTCAAAATTCAAACACTAAAAATAACTTAACTATTTTCCATTCTTCTACACTTTTTATACGCGCGTTTACACTTTTTTTATCTCACGCGATCTTATATAAATTAACTTTGGACTTTGTGGATAAATTCTATGTCTTCCTTGTCATTGTGCAGACTTTCAACAATCACATAGAGGGTAGTCAAATTTTGATGACAAAATTTTTTAATTTTTTTCATTTTTTGGGCGGGATCTGTGCGCCTCTCAGCGAAATACAAAGTTTAGATCAAGGATTGATAATTGTTGTAATTGTGCAAACCGAATGCAGTTTGTATTCTAAAGGATTTGTCAATGACTTTTTCCCGACCTTTATGGACTTTATGGGCAAAATTCCAAAAAAAAAACATTTTTGGGATTTTCGTCGGTTTTTCGAGAATTGTGAGATACTTTTACAAAAATCTTAAATTTCTCTATCAAATGACACAATTAAAAACCACCCAAAATTTCGCAAGGAAATCTTAAAAAAACACGATTTTATTAAAGGTGAAATATTTATAGTTTCTCCAAAAAAACAATTCTTTACAAAAATTTTACGATTAATTTCAAAAATCAGAAAAACTATGATCTTAATTTTTTCCAAATAAACTGTTTACCTAACGTAATTCTTAATTATATACAAATAGATTAAAGTTACTATCTTTTATAGAACTAAAACTCGAAATAAATTTGGAAACCTTGGCATTGCGAACGGTAACAGCGCTCGTCCGAGCCGAATATCGAGAGTCCAAAAATACAGACAAAGAAGCTAAAAAACAGTGTAGTGGATTTTAAAACTTCTTTTCGCCGCTGCAACATTTACCACTGCATTGAAGATTAAATGCAGGACAATCGAAAATCTGAAGCCATAAATATAAGTGCACTTACATCAGCTACCGCTGTGGAGACCGTAACATAATAATTTTAATTAATAATATATTAATTCAATTAATTTTAATTATATATACTGTTGTAAATAAATCAAAATAAAAATTTGACAAAGAATTTAATTGTTATATTTATAGCAATTTTATGAGCGAGACTGTTGTATTTCCATGAACATGACTTACGTTCGTAAAATGTATCATTCTGTCGAGTTTTTGGTTCATGAAAGTTTACTTATGCTAATCAAAAACGAACAAATACGAAAACTAGAAAAACAACAACAAAGCAAAGACGAAAGCATATAAGGCACGGTGCTTAGAATGAGTGAGAAGCGCATAGTAAGCATCGTTTTACGCTGAGGGTAATATTTAATGTATTTTTTAAAAGTAATAAAATTTGGATTAACACAAATTATAAACCAAAGGAATAGTAACTAAATATAGTTCTTAGTAATATATTAATTTTAATAATATTATCTACACTAATGTAAATAAATCAAAATAAAAATTTGACAAAGAATTTAATTGTTATATTTATAGCAATTTTATGAGCGAGACTGTTGTATTTCCATGAACATGACTTACGTTCGTAAAATGTATCATTCTGTCGAGTTTTTGGTTCATGAAAGTTTACTTATGCTAATCAAAAACGAACAAATACGAAAACTAGAAAAACAACAACAAAGCAAAGACGAAAGCATATAAGGCACGGTGCTTAGAATGAGTGAGAAGCGCATAGTAAGCATCGTTTTACGCTGAGGGTAATATTTAATGTATTTTTTTAAAAGTAATAAAATTTGGATTAACACAAATTATAAACCAAAGGAATAGTAACTAAATATAGTTCTTAGTAATATATTAATTTTAATAATATTATCTCCACTAATGTAAATAAATCAAAATAAAAATTTGACAAAGAATTTAATTGTTATATTTATAGCAATTTTATGAGCGAGACTGTTGTATTTCCATGAACATGACTTACGTTCGTAAAATGTATCATTCTGTCGAGTTTTTGGTTCATGAAAGTTTACTTATGCTAATCAAAAACGAACAAATACGAAGACCACAAAAACAACTACAAAACAAAGACGAAGGCATATAAGGCATGGTGCTTAGAATAAGTGGGAAGTGCATAGTAAGCATCGTTTTACGCTGAGGGTAATATTTAATGTATTTTTTTAAAAGTAATAAAATTTGGATTAACACAAATTATAAACCAAAGGAATAGTAACTAAATATAGTTCTTAGTAATATATTAATTTTAATAATATTATCTACACTAATGTAAATAAATCAAAATAAAAATTTGACAAAGAATTTAATTGTTATATTTATAGCAATTTTATGAGCGAGACTGTTGTATTTCCATGAACATGACTTACGTTCGTAAAATGTATCATTCTGTCGAGTTTTTGGTTCATGAAAGTTTACTTATGCTAATCAAAAACGAACAAATACGAAAACTAGAAAAACAACAACAAAGCAAAGACGAAAGCATATAAGGCACGGTGCTTAGAATGAGTGAGAAGCGCATAGTAAGCATCGTTTTACGCTGAGGGTAATATTTAATGTATTTTTTTAAAAGTAATAAAATTTGGATTAACACAAATTATAAACCAAAGGAATAGTAACTAAATATAGTTCTTAGTAATATATTAATTTTAATAATATTATCTACACTAATGTAAATAAATCAAAATAAAAATTTGACAAAGAATTTAATTGTTATATTTATAGCAATTTTATGAGCGAGACTGTTGTATTTCCATGAACATGACTTACGTTCGTAAAATGTATCATTCTGTCGAGTTTTTGGTTCATGAAAGTTTACTTATGCTAATCAAAAACGAACAAATACGAAAACTAGAAAAACAACAACAAAGCAAAGACGAAAGCATATAAGGCACGGTGCTTAGAATGAGTGAGAAGCGCATAGTAAGCATCGTTTTACGCTGAGGGTAATATTTAATGTATTTTTTTAAAAGTAATAAAATTTGGATTAACACAAATTATAAACCAAAGGAATAGTAACTAAATATAGTTCTTAGTAATATATTAATTTTAATAATATTATCTACACTAATGTAAATAAATCAAAATAAAATTTGACAAAGATTTAATTGTTATATTTATAGCAATTTTATAAGCGAGACTGTTGTATTTCCATGAACATGACTTACGTTCGTAAAATGTATCATTCTGTCGAGTTTTTGGTTCATGAAAGTTTACTTATGCTAATCAAAAACGAACAAATACGAAAACTAAAAAAAAACCAAGCAAAGACGAAAGCATATAAGGCACGGTGCTTAGAATGAGTGAGAAGCGCATAGTAAGCATCGTTTTACGCTGAGGGTAATATTTAATGTATTTTTTTAAAAGTAATAAAATTTGGATTAACACAAATTATAAACCAAAGGAATAGTAACTAAATATAGTTCTTAGTAATATATTAATTTTAATAATATTATCTACACTAATGTAAATAAATCAAAATAAAAATTTGACAAAGAATTTAATTGTTATATTTATAGCAATTTTATGAGCGAGACTGTTGTATTTCCATGAACATGACTTACGTTCGTAAAATGTATCATTCTGTCGAGTTTTTGGTTCATTATGCTAATCAAAAACGAACAAATACGAAAACTAGAAAAACAACAACAAAGCAAAGACGAAAGCATATAAGGCACGGTGCTTAGAATGAGTGAGAAGCGCATAGTAAGCATCGTTTTACGCTGAGGGTAATATTTAATGTATTTTTTTAAAAGTAATAAAATTTGGATTAACACAAATTATAAACCAAAGGAATAGTAACTAAATATAGTTCTTAGTAATATATTAATTTTAATAATATTATCTACACTAATGTAAATAAATCAAAATAAAAATTTGACAAAGAATTTAATTGTTATATTTATAGCAATTTTATGAGCGAGACTGTTGTATTTCCATGAACATGACTTACGTTCGTAAAATGTATCATTCTGTCGAGTTTTTGGTTCATGAAAGTTTACTTATGCTAATCAAAAACGAACAAATACGAAGACCACAAAAACAACTACAAAACAAAGACGAAGGCATATAAGGCATGGTGCTTAGAATAAGTGAGAAGTGTATAGTAAGCATCGTTTTACGCTGAGGGTAATATTTAATGTATTTTTTAAAAGTAATAAAATTTGGATTAACACAAATTATAAACCAAAGGAATAGTAACTAAATATAGTTCTTAGTAATATATTAATTTTAATAATATTATCTACACTAATGTAAATAAATCAAAATAAAAATTTGACAAAGAATTTAATTGTTATATTTATAGCAATTTTATGAGCGAGACTGTTGTATTTCCATGAACATGACTTACGTTCGTAAAATGTATCATTCTGTCGAGTTTTTGGTTCATGAAAGTTTACTTATGCTAATCAAAAACGAACAAATACGAAAACTAGAAAAACAACAACAAAGCAAAGACGAAAGCATATAAGGCACGGTGCTTAGAATGAGTGAGAAGCGCATAGTAAGCATCGTTTTACGCTGAGGGTAATATTTAATGTATTTTTTTAAAAGTAATAAAATTTGGATTAACACAAATTATAAACCAAAGGAATAGTAACTAAATATAGTTCTTAGTAATATATTAATTTTAATAATATTATCTACACTAATGTAAATAAATCAAAATAAAAATTTGACAAAGAATTTAATTGTTATATTTATAGCAATTTTATGAGCGAGACTGTTGTATTTCCATGAACATGACTTACGTTCGTAAAATGTATCATTCTGTCGAGTTTTTGGTTCATGAAAGTTTACTTATGCTAATCAAAAACGAACAAATACGAAGACCACAAAAACAACTACAAAACAAAGACGAAGGCATATAAGGCATGGTGCTTAGAATAAGTGGGAAGTGCATAGTAAGCATCGTTTTACGCTGAGGGTAATATTTAATGTATTTTTTTAAAAGTAATAAAATTTGGATTAACACAAATTATAAACCAAAGGAATAGTAACTAAATATAGTTCTTAGTAATATATTAATTTTAATAATATTATCTACACTAATGTAAATAAATCAAAATAAAAATTTGACAAAGAATTTAATTGTTATATTTATAGCAATTTTATGAGCGAGACTGTTGTATTTCCATGAACATGACTTACGTTCGTAAAATGTATCATTCTGTCGAGTTTTTGGTTCATGAAAGTTTACTTATGCTAATCAAAAACGAACAAATACGAAAACTAGAAAAACAACAACAAAGCAAAGACGAAAGCATATAAGGCACGGTGCTTAGAATGAGTGAGAAGCGCATAGTAAGCATCGTTTTACGCTGAGGGTAATATTTAATGTATTTTTTTAAAAGTAATAAAATTTGGATTAACACAAATTATAAACCAAAGGAATAGTAACTAAATATAGTTCTTAGTAATATATTAATTTTAATAATATTATCTACACTAATGTAAATAAATCAAAATAAAAATTTGACAAAGAATTTAATTGTTATATTTATAGCAATTTTATGAGCGAGACTGTTGTATTTCCATGAACATGACTTACGTTCGTAAAATGTATCATTCTGTCGAGTTTTTGGTTCATGAAAGTTTACTTATGCTAATCAAAAACGAACAAATACGAAAACTAGAAAAACAACAACAAAGCAAAGACGAAAGCATATAAGGCACGGTGCTTAGAATGAGTGAGAAGCGCATAGTAAGCATCGTTTTACGCTGAGGGTAATATTTAATGTATTTTTTTAAAAGTAATAAAATTTGGATTAACACAAATTATAAACCAAAGGAATAGTAACTAAATATAGTTCTTAGTAATATATTAATTTTAATAATATTATCTACACTAATGTAAATAAATCAAAATAAAAATTTGACAAAGAATTTAATTGTTATATTTATAGCAATTTTATGAGCGAGACTGTTGTATTTCCATGAACATGACTTACGTTCGTAAAATGTATCATTCTGTCGAGTTTTTGGTTCATGAAAGTTTACTTATGCTAATCAAAAACGAACAAATACGAAAACTAGAAAAACAACAACAAAGCAAAGACGAAAGCATATAAGGCACGGTGCTTAGAATGAGTGAGAAGCGCATAGTAAGCATCGTTTTACGCTGAGGGTAATATTTAATGTATTTTTTTAAAAGTAATAAAATTTGGATTAACACAAATTATAAACCAAAGGAATAGTAACTAAATATAGTTCTTAGTAATATATTAATTTTAATAATATTATCTCCACTAATGTAAATAAATCAAAATAAAAATTTGACAAAGAATTTAATTGTTATATTTATAGCAATTTTATGAGCGAGACTGTTGTATTTCCATGAACATGACTTACGTTCGTAAAATGTATCATTCTGTCGAGTTTTTGGTTCATGAAAGTTTACTTATGCTAATCAAAAACGAACAAATACGAAGACCACAAAAACAACTACAAAACAAAGACGAAGGCATATAAGGCATGGTGCTTAGAATAAGTGGGAAGTGCATAGTAAGCATCGTTTTACGCTGAGGGTAATATTTAATGTATTTTTTTAAAAGTAATAAAATTTGGATTAACACAAATTATAAACCAAAGGAATAGTAACTAAATATAGTTCTTAGTAATATATTAATTTTAATAATATTATCTACACTAATGTAAATAAATCAAAATAAAAATTTGACAAAGAATTTAATTGTTATATTTATAGCAATTTTATGAGCGAGACTGTTGTATTTCCATGAACATGACTTACGTTCGTAAAATGTATCATTCTGTCGAGTTTTTGGTTCATGAAAGTTTACTTATGCTAATCAAAAACGAACAAATACGAAAACTAGAAAAACAACAACAAAGCAAAGACGAAAGCATATAAGGCACGGTGCTTAGAATGAGTGAGAAGCGCATAGTAAGCATCGTTTTACGCTGAGGGTAATATTTAATGTATTTTTTTAAAAGTAATAAAATTTGGATTAACACAAATTATAAACCAAAGGAATAGTAACTAAATATAGTTCTTAGTAATATATTAATTTTAATAATATTATCTACACTAATGTAAATAAATCAAAATAAAAATTTGACAAAGAATTTAATTGTTATATTTATAGCAATTTTATGAGCGAGACTGTTGTATTTCCATGAACATGACTTACGTTCGTAAAATGTATCATTCTGTCGAGTTTTTGGTTCATGAAAGTTTACTTATGCTAATCAAAAACGAACAAATACGAAAACTAGAAAAACAACAACAAAGCAAAGACGAAAGCATATAAGGCACGGTGCTTAGAATGAGTGAGAAGCGCATAGTAAGCATCGTTTTACGCTGAGGGTAATATTTAATGTATTTTTTTAAAAGTAATAAAATTTGGATTAACACAAATTATAAACCAAAGGAATAGTAACTAAATATAGTTCTTAGTAATATATTAATTTTAATAATATTATCTACACTAATGTAAATAAATCAAAATAAAAATTTGACAAAGAATTTAATTGTTATATTTATAGCAATTTTATGAGCGAGACTGTTGTATTTCCATGAACATGACTTACGTTCGTAAAATGTATCATTCTGTCGAGTTTTTGGTTCATGAAAGTTTACTTATGCTAATCAAAATCGAACAAATACGAAAACTAGAAAAACAACAACAAAGCAAAGACGAAAGCATATAAGGCACGGTGCTTAGAATGAGTGAGAAGCGCATAGTAAGCATCGTTTTACGCTGAGGGTAATATTTAATGTATTTTTTTAAAAGTAATAAAATTTGGATTAACACAAATTATAAACCAAAGGAATAGTAACTAAATATAGTTCTTAGTAATATATTAATTTTAATAATATTATCTACACTAATGTAAATAAATCAAAATAAAAATTTGACAAAGAATTTAATTGTTATATTTATAGCAATTTTATGAGCGAGACTGTTGTATTTCCATGAACATGACTTACGTTCGTAAAATGTATCATTCTGTCGAGTTTTTGGTTCATGAAAGTTTACTTATGCTAATCAAAAAAGAACAAATACGAAAACTAGAAAAACAACAACAAAGCAAAGACGAAAGCATATAAGGCACGGTGCTTAGAATGAGTGAGAAGCGCATAGTAAGCATCGTTTTACGCTGAGGGTAATATTTAATGTATTTTTTTAAAAGTAATATAATTTGGATTAACACAAATTATAAACCAAAGGAATAGTAACTAAATATAGTTCTTAGTAATATATTAATTTTAATAATATTATCTACACTAATGTAAATAAATCAAAATAAAAATTTGACAAAGAATTTAATTGTTATATTTATAGCAATTTTATGAGCGAGACTGTTGTATTTCCATGAACATGACTTACGTTCGTAAAATGTATCATACTGTCGAGTTTTTGGTTCATGAAAGTTTACTTATGCTAATCAAAAACGAACAAATACGAAAACTAGAAAAACAACAACAAAGCAAAGACGAAAGCATATAAGGCACGGTGCTTAGAATGAGTGAGAAGCGCATAGTAAGCATCGTTTTACGCTGAGGGTAATATTTAATGTATTTTTTTAAAAGTAATAAAATTTGGATTAACACAAATTATAAACCAAAGGAATAGTAACTAAATATAGTTCTTAGTAATATATTAATTTTAATAATATTATCTCCACTAATGTAAATAAATCAAAATAAAAATTTGACAAAGAATTTAATTGTTATATTTATAGCAATTTTATGAGCGAGACTGTTGTATTTCCATGAACATGACTTACGTTCGTAAAATGTATCATTCTGTCTAGTTTTTGGTTCATGAAAGTTTACTTATGCTAATCAAAAACGAACAAATACGAAAACTAGAAAAACAACAACAAAGCAAAGACGAAAGCATATAAGGCACGGTGCTTAGAATGAGTGAGAAGCGCATAGTAAGCATCGTTTTACGCTGAGGGTAATATTTAATGTATTTTTTTAAAAGTAATAAAATTTGGATTAACACAAATTATAAACCAAAGGAATAGTAACTAAATATAGTTCTTAGTAATATATTAATTTTAATAATATTATCTACACTAATGTAAATAAATCAAAATAAAAATTTGACAAAGAATTTAATTGTTATATTTATAGCAATTTTATGAGCGAGACTGTTGTATTTCCATGAACATGACTTACGTTCGTAAAATGTATCATTCTGTCGAGTTTTTGGTTCATGAAAGTTTACTTATGCCAATCAAAAACGAACAAATACGAAAACTAGAAAAACGACAACAAAGCAAAGACGAAAGCATATAAGGCACGGTGCTTAGAATGAGTGAGAAGCGCATAGTAAGCATCGTTTTACGCTGAGGGTAATATTTAATGTATTTTTTTCAAAGTAATAAAATTTGGATTAACACAAATTATAAACCAAAGGAATAGTAACTAAATATAGTTCTTAGTAATATATTAATTTTAATAATATTATCTACACTAATGTAAATAAATCAAAATAAAAATTTGACAAAGAATTTAATTGTTATATTTATAGCAATTTTATGAGCGAGACTGTTGTATTTCCATGAACATGACTTACGTTCGTACAATGTATCATTCTGTCGAGTTTTTGGTTCATGAAAGTTTACTTATGCTAATCAAAAACGAACAAATACGAAGACCACAAAAACAACTACAAAACAAAGACGAAGGCATATAAGGCACGGTGCTTAGAATAAGTGAGAAGTGCATAGTAAGCATCGTTTTACGCTGAGGGTAATATTTAATGTATTTTTTTAAAAGTAATAAAATTTGGATTAACACAAATTATAAACCCAAAGGAATAGTAACTAAATATAGTTCTTAGTAATATATTAATTTTAATAATATTATCTCCACTAATGTAAATAAATCAAAATAAAAATTTGACAAAGAATTTAATTGTTATATTTATAGCAATTTTATGAGCGAGACTGTTGTATTTCCATGAACATGACTTACGTTCGTAAAATGTATCATTCTGTCGAGTTTTTGGTTCATGAAAGTTTACTTATGCTAATCAAAAACGAACAAATACGAAAACTAGAAAAACAACAACAAAGCAAAGACGAAAGCATATAAGGCACGGTGCTTAGAATGAGTGAGAAGCGCATAGTAAGCATCGTTTTACGCTGAGGGTAATATTTAATGTATTTTTTTAAAAGTAATAAAATTTGGATTAACACAAATTATAAACCAAAGGAATAGTAACTAAATATAGTTCTTAGTAATATATTAATTTTAATAATATTATCTCCACTAATGTAAATAAATCAAAATAAAAATTTGACAAAGAATTTAATTGTTATATTTATAGCAATTTTATGAGCGAGACTGTTGTATTTCCATGACTTACGTTCGTAAAATGTATCATTCTGTCGAGTTTTTGGTTCATGAAAGTTTACTTATGCTAATCAAAAAAGAACAAATACGAAAACTAGAAAAACAACAACAAAGCAAAGACGAAAGCATATAAGGCAAGGTGCTTAGAATGAGTGAGAAGCGCATAGTAAGCATCGTTTTACGCTGAGGGTAATATTTAATGTATTTTTTTAAAAGTAATATAATTTGGATTAACACAAATTATAAACCAAAGGAATAGTAACTAAATATAGTTCTTAGTAATATATTAATTTTAATAATATTATCTACACTAATGTAAATAAATCAAAATAAAAATTTGACAAAGAATTTAATTGTTATATTTATAGCAATTTTATGAGCGAGACTGTTGTATTTCCATGAACATGACTTACGTTCGTAAAATGTATCATACTGTCGAGTTTTTGGTTCATGAAAGTTTACTTATGCTAATCAAAAACGAACAAATACGAAAACTAGAAAAACAACAACAAAGCAAAGACGAAAGCATATAAGGCACGGTGCTTAGAATGAGTGAGAAGCGCATAGTAAGCATCGTTTTACGCTGAGGGTAATATTTAATGTATTTTTTTAAAAGTAATAAAATTTGGATTAACACAAATTATAAACCAAAGGAATAGTAACTAAATATAGTTCTTAGTAATATATTAATTTTAATAATATTATCTCCACTAATGTAAATAAATCAAAATAAAAATTTGACAAAGAATTTAATTGTTATATTTATAGCAATTTTATGAGCGAGACTGTTGTATTTCCATGAACATGACTTACGTTCGTAAAATGTATCATTCTGTCTAGTTTTTGGTTCATGAAAGTTTACTTATGCTAATCAAAAACGAACAAATACGAAAACTAGAAAAACAACAACAAAGCAAAGACGAAAGCATATAAGGCACGGTGCTTAGAATGAGTGAGAAGCGCATAGTAAGCATCGTTTTACGCTGAGGGTAATATTTAATGTATTTTTTTAAAAGTAATAAAATTTGGATTAACACAAATTATAAACCAAAGGAATAGTAACTAAATATAGTTCTTAGTAATATATTAATTTTAATAATATTATCTACACTAATGTAAATAAATCAAAATAAAAATTTGACAAAGAATTTAATTGTTATATTTATAGCAATTTTATGAGCGAGACTGTTGTATTTCCATGAACATGACTTACGTTCGTAAAATGTATCATTCTGTCGAGTTTTTGGTTCATGAAAGTTTACTTATGCCAATCAAAAACGAACAAATACGAAAACTAGAAAAACGACAACAAAGCAAAGACGAAAGCATATAAGGCACGGTGCTTAGAATGAGTGAGAAGCGCATAGTAAGCATCGTTTTACGCTGAGGGTAATATTTAATGTATTTTTTTAAAAGTAATAAAATTTGGATTAACACAAATTATAAACCAAAGGAATAGTAACTAAATATAGTTCTTAGTAATATATTAATTTTAATAATATTATCTACACTAATGTAAATAAATCAAAATAAAAATTTGACAAAGAATTTAATTGTTATATTTATAGCAATTTTATGAGCGAGACTGTTGTATTTCCATAAACATGACTTACGTTCGTACAATGTATCATTCTGTCGAGTTTTTGGTTCATGAAAGTTTACTTATGCTAATCAAAAACGAACAAATACGAAGACCACAAAAACAACTACAAAACAAAGACGAAGGCATATAAGGCACGGTGCTTAGAATAAGTGAGAAGTGCATAGTAAGCATCGTTTTACGCTGAGGGTAATATTTAATGTATTTTTTTAAAAGTAATAAAATTTGGATTAACACAAATTATAAACCCAAAGGAATAGTAACTAAATATAGTTCTTAGTAATATATTAATTTTAATAATATTATCTACACTAATGTAAATAAATCAAAATAAAAATTTGACAAAGAATTTAATTGTTATATTTATAGCAATTTTATGAGCGAGAATGTTGTATTTCCATTAACATGACTTACGTTCGTAAAATGTATCATTCTGTCGAGTTTTTGGTTCATGAAAGTTTACTTATGCTAATCAAAAACGAACAAATACGAAGACCACAAAAACAACTACAAAACAAAGACGAAGGCATATAAGGCACGGTGCTTAGAATAAGTGAGAAGTGCATAGTAAGCATCGTTTTACGCTGAGGGTAATATTTAATGTATTTTTTTAAAAGTAATAAAATTTGGATTAACACAAATTATAAACCAAAGGAATAGTAACTAAATATAGTTCTTAGTAATATATTAATTTTAATAATATTATCTACATTAAAGTAAATAAATCAAAATCAAAATTTGACAAAGAATTTAATTGTTATATTTATAGCAATTTTATGAGCGAGACTGTTGTATTTCCATGAACATGACTTACGTTCGTAAAATGTATCATTCTGTCGAGTTTTTGATTCATGAAAGTTTACTTATGCTAATCAAAAACGAACAAATACGAAGACCACAAAAACAACTACAAAACAAAGACGAAGGCATATAAGGCATGGTGCTTAGAATAAGTGAGAAGTGCATAGTAAGCATCGTTTTACGCTGAGGGTAATATTTAATGTATTTTTTTAAAAGTAATAAGATTTGGATTAACACAAATTATAAACCAAAGGAATAGTAACTAAATATAGTTCTTAGTAATATATTAATTTTAATAATATTATCTACACTAATGTAAATAAATCAAAATAAAAATTTGACAAAGAATTTAATTGTTAATATTTAATGTATTTTTTTAAAAGTAATAAAATTTGGATTAACACAAATTATAAACCAAAGGAATAGTAACTAAATATAGTTCTTAGTAATATATTAATTTTAATAATATTATCTACACTAATGTAAATAAATCAAAATAAAAATTTGACAAAGAATTTAATTGTTATATTTATAGCAATTTTATGAGCGAGACTGTTGTATTTCCATGAACATGACTTACGTTCGTAAAATGTATCATTCTGTCGAGTTTTTGGTTCATGAAAGTTTACTTATGCTAATCAAAAACGAACAAATACGAAAACTAGAAAAACGACAACAAAGCAAAGACGAAAGCATATAAGGCACGGTGCTTAGAATGAGTGAGAAGCGCATAGTAAGCATCGTTTTACGCTGAGGGTAATATTTAATGTATTTTTTTAAAAGTAATAAAATTTGGATTAACACAAATTATAAACCAAAGGAATAGTAACTAAATATAGTTCTTAGTAATATATTAATTTTAATAATATTATCTACACTAATGTAAATAAATCAAAATAAAAATTTGACAAAGAATTTAATTGTTATATTTATAGCAATTTTATGAGCGAGACTGTTGTATTTCCATGAACATGACTTACGTTCGTAAAATGTATCATTCTGTCGAGTTTTTGGTTCATGAAAGTTTACTTATGCTAATCAAAAACGAACAAATACGAAAACTAGAAAAACAACAACAAAGCAAAGACGAAAGCATATAAGGCACGGTGCTTAGAATGAGTGAGAAGCGCATAGTAAGCATCGTTTTACGCTGAGGGTAATATTTAATGTATTTTTTTAAAAGTAATAAAATTTGGATTAACACAAATTATAAACCAAAGGAATAGTAACTAAATATAGTTCTTAGTAATATATTAATTTTAATAATATTATCTACACTAATGTAAATAAATCAAAATAAAAATTTGACAAAGAATTTAATTGTTATATTTATAGCAATTTTATGAGCGAGACTGTTGT
Organism: Protocalliphora azurea; assembly: GCA_932274085.1. Lineage (NCBI taxonomy): Eukaryota > Metazoa > Arthropoda > Insecta > Diptera > Calliphoridae > Protocalliphora > Protocalliphora azurea. Next base: position 28,740,876 of record OW026522.1, read on the forward strand.
ATTTCCATGAACATGACTTGCGTTCGTAAAATGTATCATTCTGTCGAGTTTTTGGTTCATGAAAGTTAACTTATGCTAATCAAAATCGAACAAATACGAAAACTAGAAAAACGACAACAAAGCAAAGACGAAAGCATATAAGGCACGGTGCTTAGAATGAGTGAGAAGCGCATAGTAAGCATCGTTTTACGCTGAGGGTAATATTTAATGTATTTTTTTAAAAGTAATAAAATTTGGATTAACACAAATTATAAACCAAAGGAATAGTAACTAAATATAGTTCTTAGTAATATATTAATTTTAATAATATTATCTACACTAATGTAAATAAATCAAAATAAAAATTTGACAAAGAATTTAATTGTTATATTTATAGCAATTTTATGAGCGAGACTGTTGTATTTCCATGAACATGACTTACGTTCGTAAAATGTATCATTCTGTCGAGTTTTTGGTTCATGAAAGTTTACTTATGCTAATCAAAAACGAACAAATACGAAAACTAGAAAAACGACAACAAAGCAAAGACGAAAGCATATAAGGCACGGTGCTTAGAATGAGTGAGAAGCGCATAGTAAGCATCGTTTTACGCTGAGGGTAATATTTAATGTATTTTTTTAAAAGTAATAAAATTTGGATTAACACAAATTATAAACCAAAGGAATAGTAACTAAATATAGTTCTTAGTAATATATTAATTTTAATAATATTATCTACACTAATGTAAATAAATCAAAATAAAAATTTGACAAAGAATTTAATTGTTATATTTATAGCAATTTTATGAGCGAGACTGTTGTATTTCCATGAACATGACTTACGTTCGTAAAATGTATCATTCTGTCGAGTTTTTGGTTCATGAAAGTTTACTTATGCTAATCAAAAACGAACAAATACGAAAACTAGAAAAACAACAACAAAGCAAAGACGAAAGCATATAAGGCACGGTGCTTAGAATGAGTGAGAAGCGCATAGTAAGCATCGTTTTACGCTGAGGGTAATATTTAATGTATTTTTTTAAAAGTAATAAAATTTGGATTAACACAAATTATAAACCAAAGGAATAGTAACTAAATATAGTTCTTAGTAATATATTAATTTTAATAATATTATCTACACTAATGTAAATAAATCAAAATAAAAATTTGACAAAGAATTTAATTGTTATATTTATAGCAATTTTATGAGCGAGACTGTTGTATTTCCATGAACATGACTTACGTTCGTAAAATGTATCATTCTGTCGAGTTTTTGGTTCATGAAAGTTTACTTATGCTAATCAAAAACGAACAAATACAAAAAATTCGTACATTAATTGATATTATCGGATTATTATTAGAGAGTGTTAAAAGTGTTTGTGAAGTGATAACAACTAAGAACGCAGATCACAGTGGTTGTGAAAATAATTAAAAACAATTAAAAGTGTAATTTGACAAAATAAAATATAAATAAAATTTTGTGCTTTTCAAAAAGAAAAAAGATTAAATTAGCTTGGTGCTGTGAAAATTTGAGATTCCCATATAAGGCACTATTTCATAAACAGTGATAGGACACTATAATTTATTTTCTTAGTGGAAAATCATTTGTGATTTGTGACTGTGTCAATAAAAGAAAAGAAAATATATATATAAACAACTAAAAGACACATTATTTTAAATAATTCATGTGTTATTTTAAATTATTAATTGTCCCATAATGGAGAACGATGATAACTCCTTTGCCTCTAGAAAGAGGAAGGGACAAACTGAAATCGATGCGCTAAAAGATGAACTTAAAGAAGCGCATAAAAAAATGAAGGAACTGAGTGAAATAAATTCCTCACTCACTCAGAAAATAAGTGATGTCGTGAAACAATCTGATTGTAAAATAGATTTTTTAATAAAGGAGAATGACTCTCTACGCCAAAAATTAGAGGGTTTAATAAAAATTCATGAAGAAAGGATGAATGCTGAGGAAAGCATTGAATCAAGTGAAGAAGAGATGGAGTCTGAGACTGAAATGGTAGCCAATCAGCCTGACATAAGCCAAAAAACAAGTATAAAGAATCCCAATTCAACTTCCGCAAAAATGGAGCCATCAAAAAGAGAGAATGGAGTGCCGAAAGCGAAGAATTGCAAGGTTCCTGCTGTAGAGGTAAACGCATCATCAAAGCAAGTTCCTATGGAAAAGAAAGCCAGTAAGTCTGTACCTGTTATTACTACTTACAATATTAATGTAAAAAATATTATAGAGTCTTTAGATAAGCTATTAGGACATAAGAACTATAATATTAAGTTATTAGGGAAAAATGTGGCAAATATAGGTGTCTGCACCCTTGAGGACCATGGGAAGGTTAAGGGACTTCTTAGCGACCTTAAAGTAGAATATTATACTTATACGCCTAGAGGTCGGCGTCCATATACAGTAGTGATCGAGGGACTTCCTGACTCTTTTGAGTCATCTGAAGTAAGGGAATACCTGAACGGTCTTCAGATCAATATTGAGATTATTAACCTTTGGAAATTAGGGGGTGATAAATGGGTAGTGAAAATGACTAGAGGCTCTGATATAGGTAATTTCTATTCGATCCGCTATATGTTGCAATGTAGAGTCCATATCAGGAAATTCCGTAAAGAGGGAATTACTCAATGTTTTAATTGCCAACGTTATGGCCATGTTGCTATTAATTGTCATATGCAATATAGGTGTGTTAAATGTGGAGGGTCTCATGGCCCTGGTAAATGTGAAATTCCCCCTAAGGGACAAAATATTCAGGAGGATTTTATTAAGGACCCTGTTACCGGTGCTGTAACTAAAAGAGTGGGATTGCCTGTAAAGTGTGTCAATTGTGGCAATGAGGGGCATGTGGCCAGTGCTAAGGAATGCCCGCGTAGGATTGAAATTGTTCGCAAATTGGAAGCCAGGAAATCTTTAGGAGTTGTTCCTCGCTCACGAATGGCTACTACTGACAAAGGTACAGTGAAGCCTGGGGTCTCATACGCCGCGGCAGCTAGGGCTGTCTCTGTGAATACACGACCTGGGGTTTTTAATTCAGTTTATTCCTCTAAAACTGAAAGTTCGGGTGAAACTGGCCTCTCCTTGGGAGCTGCTATGTCACATTACGACCATATTGATAAGGACTGCAGGCGCTTCTTTGGAGGCAGTTTGACGCAATGTTTAGGGAAAATCCGTAGGTTTGCTAGGGAATACCAGACATTGAAGAATGACGAGGACAGGTCACGCGCCGTACTTGGTATGTTAATTGCATTGGGACAAGATGGCTAGGTCAATAAAGTGTATATTTATTAATGTGAATTCAATTGTCTCCAAACACAAGAGACATTACTTGAACTTATTCTTGCTGAGACATAAACCTGACGTACTGTTAATGGCTGAGCACTATCTTAACGCTCGCCATAAGCTTGACATAAGAGGGTATAAAATATTTAGACGAGATCGGACTAATGGACGTGGAGGGGGTACGGCTGTACTCGTCAAAGATAATATCTGTTCTGAAGAAATCTCTCTTGATACGGGTGCGATTGAGAATACTGCTGTGCGAGTACGTAGGGTAAATGGTAACGATGTTATTATTATCTCTATGTACCTTAAGCCAAGCAGTACGTTTGTTGCTTCAGATTTTGATGCAATACAACGCCTAGCAACCAATAACAGTATTGTTATTGGTGCTGACCTCAACTCAAGGCACTCGTATTGGGGAGACCAATATGAGAATATGAGTGGCCGCAATCTTCGGGACTTTTTACTTGCAAACCCTGACCTTGTAATTCGCAGAACTGACGGACCGACTAGGATAAATCCTGTGACGTCCTCTTATATTGACTTCTTCCTTACCAGTGTTGACATTGAGACTAATAATTGGACTACGCTTAGGACATTAGATTACGAATCTGACCACAGGGCTGTGGAGATTGTCTTCCGCACAGTCGAATGCATAATACGGGAAAACATAACTAGATACGATTATGATCGTATGAATGTACGAAGTTTCAGAAGCAGACTGTCCAGGAACCTTGCCGACTGCGGGCCTCCGGTAAATAGGAATATGAATGAAGATGAAATTGACGAGTGTATAGCATCCATGAATAATGCTTTCATGGACGCCATTGATCACTCAGTGCCGAAAGTATCCGTAGGAGGCAGAGGTCTGCCAAGACTCCCGGATCATATTCTTAATTTTATTGAACATAAAAAAAGACTTAGACGAATGATACAGAGGACTGAGGACCCAGGGAGACGTAATATCTTAAGAGCAGAGGTAAAAAATCTGGACAGGATAATACGAGGTGCCATTGCAGTTTTTGAGCGTGAATATTGGGTTGAATACTTACGTAGTATTCGTATTAACAATAGAACGTTCAGGAGTGTCAAATCGGCAGCTGGGATAAACACTCGTCCAAAGATACATAGTCTGATGGATGCGAATGGTGGACTAATTTATGATGACAAGGGAAAGGCCAATTTGCTAGCAAGTGGTCTTTTCCGGGTAAATCAACCTGGACAGCGACGCGATGATCCTTTTGCATTGGCAGTGAGGGAGACGGTCTCCACACTTGACAGAGCGACGCCGTTGACTACATTCGGGGACAACTTTACGGCTAACGGAAGTGGAACTGATACCTCAACGAACTTTGATAGATATGGCTTTATTAGACCGAGTTCAGTTGGCTTTGCACTGAAATTGAGATCTAATAAAAGATCAAGTGGCTTGGATGGGGTACCAGACTTCATACTCAAGAAGACGGACATTAAGGCATGGGAGTTCCTTTCAACCCTATTCAATCATTGTTTGAATATTGGATATTTTCCTAAGGCATGGAAGATGGCACAGATTGTACCGATTCTGAAGCCAGGTGCGAATCCTGAGGATAGCACAAATTATAGGCCGATATCCTTACTGTCGTCCTTTGGGAAATTATTCGAGTTCTTTATTCTGTCGAAAATAAACGATAGAATATTGAACGGTGATATCCTAAAGGACTTCCAGTTTGGCTTTAGAAGTGGCCTCTCCACCTCGCATGCTCTTATGGTGCTAGCTGACTATATAGCTAGAGGGTTAAATAAGAGGTGTCCGACAATAGCTGTTAGTCTGGACTTTGCGAAGGCTTTCGACACAGTGTGGCATGACGGAATTGTATGTAAACTGATGAACATGGGGTTTGATAGGAACTTATGTAGAATAATTGAGAGCTTCCTTAAGGGTCGGACTTATAGGATAAAATTGGGTAATGCACTCTCCGATGAGAACATAATTACAGCAAGTGTACCGCAGGGCTCATTGCTCGGTCCGGTGCTTTATAATATTTATATGTCTGATTTACCTCAACCTAATGGGGACCAGCTTCTGGTAAATTATGCCGATGACATCCTTATTGCATCCTCAGGTGCCAGAGCTAGGACAGTGAACAATGGACTTAACGGGTATCTCACTGAACTGACGGACTATTTTTCAAAATGGGGTTTAACACTGAATATCCGCAAGACTGTAGCAGTAATGTTTAAGGGAAAAAGGAAATACATTTATCCTAACTGCAGATCATTTAGACCATGCTTAATGGTGGGAGGGGAAATGATACCCACTTCGGACAGAATAAAGTATCTTGGTGTGACCTTTCATGAGAACTTTGAGTACTATAGACACGTTGACAACGTACTCGAGAGGACAAAGAGGGTTTTTACCGCTTACCAGGGAATACTTAAACGTCGAACAGGCCTTGACAGAAGAGTCCGACTGTTGATATACCGACAGATAATTCGGCCTCTCATTTCCTATGCTTTTCCTGCGTGGTTTGGAATTTCTTCGGCCCAAATGGAGAGGCTTAGGAAATGGGAGAGAAGGGTCTTAGTTGCATGCCTGGGTATGAGACCCCAGCTAGGTCACGACGGGGTGCCGCGAAGGCCATCCTGTCGATCGATTTACAGGGCCATAGACTTCAAAAGGATTGACGTATTCGTGGTCGAGGGCGCCCTCAGATTTCTGGAAAGAGCACAGTTGTCAGATAACTCACTGGTAAGGAATTGTTTTTTGAGAGCAGGTAATATGGAGACCGTCAGATTATCACGATATTTGTCCCCAGTAGATCTGTTGACCCTTAGGTTAGCTGGTCTCTTGTATGAGGGTGCAGACCTCCTATTTTACCATAGGAGAATACGTAGCCTTGACACCAGAGATACAGTGTATATCACTACACAATGAATTTATCACTTGTTGTAAATATTTTTCTATCCCTAGATTGTAAGTCTTTTGTAAATATGTTTTCATTCTAGTTTTAAGGATTTAATTTGTAAGCTATTTTATTAGTATGTAAGTAATCGATAAAAGCATCCCTTTTTATATCCTTTTTTTGGGAAAGAATAATAATATTAAAATAAAAATTTTGAAATGAAGTAGTCAAGCTACAATAAATGTAAAAAATTTGAAAGTCTTTGAAAAATACCTTAGGTATGTAAAGAATAGTTTTTAAGATGTATTAGCTTTTAAGATATGCTACTTGATGTAAAATAATTTTGGATCAATAAAATTTGAATTTGAATTTGAACAAATACGAAAACTAGAAAAACGACAACAAAGCAAAGACGAAAGCATATAAGGCACGGTGCTTAGAATGAGTGAGAAGCGCATAGTAAGCATCGTTTTACGCTGAGGGTAATATTTAATGTATTTTTTTAAAAGTAATAAAATTTGGATTAACACAAATTATAAACCAAAGGAATAGTAACTAAATATAGTTCTTAGTAATATATTAATTTTAATAATATTATCTACACTAATGTAAATAAATCAAAATAAAAATTTGACAAAGAATTTAATTGTTATATTTATAGCAATTTTATGAGCGAGACTGTTGTATTTCCATGAACATGACTTACGTTCGTAAAATGTATCATTCTGTCGAGTTTTTGGTTCATGAAAGTTTACTTATGCTAATCAAAAACGAACAAATACGAAAACTAGAAAAACAACAACAAAGCAAAGACGAAAGCATATAAGGCACGGTGCTTAGAATGAGTGAGAAGCGCATAGTAAGCATCGTTTTACGCTGAGGGTAATATTTAATGTATTTTTTTAAAAGTAATAAAATTTGGATTAACACAAATTATAAACCAAAGGAATAGTAACTAAATATAGTTCTTAGTAATATATTAATTTTAATAATATTATCTACACTAATGTAAATAAATCAAAATAAAAATTTGACAAAGAATTTAATTGTTATATTTATAGCAATTTTATGAGCGAGACTGTTGTATTTCCATGAACATGACTTGCGTTCGTAAAATGTATCATTCTGTCGAGTTTTTGGTTCATGAAAGTTTACTTATGCTAATCAAAATCGAACAAATACGAAAACTAGAAAAACGACAACAAAGCAAAGACGAAAGCATATAAGGCACGGTGCTTAGAATGAGTGAGAAGCGCATAGTAAGCATCGTTTTACGCTGAGGGTAATATTTAATGTATTTTTTTAAAAGTAATAAAATTTGGATTAACACAAATTATAAACCAAAGGAATAGTAACTAAATATAGTTCTTAGTAATATATTAATTTTAATAATATTATCTACACTAATGTAAATAAATCAAAATAAAAATTTGACAAAGAATTTAATTGTTATATTTATAGCAATTTTATGAGCGAGACTGTTGTATTTCCATGAACATGACTTACGTTCGTAAAATGTATCATTCTGTCGAGTTTTTGGTTCATGAAAGTTTACTTATGCTAATCAAAAACGAACAAATACGAAAACTAGAAAAACGACAACAAAGCAAAGACGAAAGCATATAAGGCACGGTGCTTAGAATGAGTGAGAAGCGCATAGTAAGCTGAGGGTAATATTTAATGTATTTTTTTAAAAGTAATAAAATTTGGATTAACACAAATTATAAACCAAAGGAATAGTAACTAAATATAGTTCTTAGTAATATATTAATTTTAATAATATTATCTACACTAATGTAAATAAATCAAAATAAAAATTTGACAAAGAATTTAATTGTTATATTTATAGCAATTTTATGAGCGAGACTGTTGTATTTCCATGAACATGACTTACGTTCGTAAAATGTATCATTCTGTCGAGTTTTTGGTTCATGAAAGTTTACTTATGCTAATCAAAAACGAACAAATACGAAAACTAGAAAAACAACAACAAAGCAAAGACGAAAGCATATAAGGCACGGTGCTTAGAATGAGTGAGAAGCGCATAGTAAGCATCGTTTTACGCTGAGGGTAATATTTAATGTATTTTTTTAAAAGTAATAAAATTTGGATTAACACAAATTATAAACCAAAGGAATAGTAACTAAATATAGTTCTTAGTAATATATTAATTTTAATAATATTATCTACACTAATGTAAATAAATCAAAATAAAAATTTGACAAAGAATTTAATTGTTATATTTATAGCAATTTTATGAGCGAGACTGTTGTATTTCCATGAACATGACTTGCGTTCGTAAAATGTATCATTCTGTCGAGTTTTTGGTTCATGAAAGTTTACTTATGCTAATCAAAAACGAACAAATACGAAGACCACAAAAACAAGTACAAAACAAAGACGAAGGCATATAAGGCATGGTGCTTAGAATAAGTGAGAAGTGCATAGTAAGCATCGTTTTACGCTGAGGGTAATATTTAATGTATTTTTTTAAAAGTAATAAAATTTGGATTAACACAAATTATAAACCAAAGGAATAGTAACTAAATATAGTTCTTAGTAATATATTAATTTTAATAATATTATCTACACTAATGTAAATAAATCAAAATAAAAATTTGACAAAGAATTTAATTGTTATATTTATAGCAATTTTATGAGCGAGACTGTTGTATTTCCATGAACATGACTTACGTTCGTAAAATGTATCATTCTGTCGAGTTTTTGGTTCATGAAAGTTTACTTATGCTAATCAAAAACGAACAAATACGAAAACTAGAAAAACAACAACAAAGCAAAGACGAAAGCATATAAGGCACGGTGCTTAGAATGAGTGAGAAGCGCATAGTAAGCATCGTTTTACGCTGAGGGTAATATTTAATGTATTTTTTTAAAAGTAATAAAATTTGGATTAACACAAATTATAAACCAAAGGAATAGTAACTAAATATAGTTCTTAGTAATATATTAATTTTAATAATATTATCTACACTAATGTAAATAAATCAAAATAAAAATTTGACAAAGAATTTAATTGTTATATTTATAGCAATTTTATGAGCGAGACTGTTGTATTTCCATGAACATGACTTACGTTCGTAAAATGTATCATTCTGTCGAGTTTTTGGTTCATGAAAGTTTACTTATGCTAATCAAAAACGAACAAATACGAAAACTAGAAAAACGACAACAAAGCAAAGACGAAAGTTTCAAGTTTTCAAGTTTCAAGTTTTATTTATACCCATTCATTTTCATTTACAAATTTTCTTAAAACTAGCTTATAGTATTTAAGTTTATTTTTACAACCTATTCCTTACATACATAGTATTTTACAAGGACTTTCAAATTTTGTACTATATGCAGTGTTGCTACAACCGTTTTTCTCATTATCTTTTCATTTTCATACATTCCTCAAAAAAGGGTGAAAAAGAGGAATCCTTTCTTATAACTTATATACTAATACAACTTACAAATAACTTAAAAGTATCTTAAGACTAATAATATTATACAACTTACTTACTAAAACAGTAAAAACTAAGGATAGAAGGAAATATATTTACAATAGAATAGTTCATTGAGCAGTATTATATACTGTATCGACTATGTTCAAAGAATGTACCCTCCTGTGATAGAATAGGAGGTCTGCACCCTCAAAAAGGAGGCCAGCTCCCCTAAGAGTCATTAGATCCACCGGGGACAGATTTCTTGAGCCCTGAACAGTCTCAATATTACTAACACTATCAAGACAATTTCTGACTAAATTGTTCCCTAAAGAGCACGCACTCTCTAAAAATTTCAAGGCACTCCGTATCAAGAAAACATCAATTCTGTCAAAGTCGATAGTCCCATAGATTGATGTGCATGAGGGTCTTCGCGGCATTCCATCCTCTCCGAGCCGTGGTCTCATTCCCAGGCATGCAACCAGAACCGCCCTCTCCCATTTCCTAAGCCTTTCCATCTGGGATGACGAGATGCCGAACCAAGCAGGAAAAGCGTAGGCGATGAGGGGACGTATCTACTGGCGATAGAGCAAGAGTCGTATTCTCTGGTCGAGGCCCCCATTTCTACGTAGTATACTCTTGTATGTAGAGTAGATTCTCTTAGTCCTTACCAGTACATCGTCAATGTGTCTGTAGAACTCAAAGTTTTCATGAAATACCACCCCTAAATATCTCATACGGTCGGATGTCCGAATATTCTCCCCCCCGATCCACAAAGAGGGTGTGTAAGACCTACAGTTCGGATATATATACTTCCTTGTACCCTTGAACATAACAGTCACAGTCTTTCCCATGTTCAAATTTAGTCCCCATTTTCTAAAGTACTCCCCCAATCCGTTGAGGTATTCATTAAGTCGGTTATTTACCGCCCTTGCCCTGGGACCCGAAGAAGCGATCAGAATGTCGTCAGCGTAAATTAGCAAAAGATCCCCCTCTGGGGGCTGTGGAATGTCCGAAATAAAAATATTATATAGCGCAGGCCCCAGTAATGAGCCCTGTGGTACACCTGCAGTTATGGATCTCTCACTGGATAGAGCATTCCCTACCTTCACTATAAATCTTCGGTCCTCAAGGAAGCTGGCAGCCATCCGAACGAGGTTAGTTCCAAACCCCATGCCCATCATCTTGTATATTATTCCCTTTTGCCAAACAGTGTCGAAAGCCTTGGTGAAATCAAGACTTACGGCTATTGTCGGACGTCTATTGTTCAAACCCTTAGCCACATAATCAGTAAAAACCATGAGGGCATGGGATGTGGACAGCCCCTTGCGAAATCCAAATTGACATTCCTGTAAAATATTCTTATCCTCTATAATTCTATTGATTCCATCCAAGATGAAATATTCCAATAATTTACCAAGGGCCGACAAAAGGGAAATTGGTCTATAGTTGCCAGCCTCCCCAGGATCCTTGCCCGGTTTTAGGATAGGGATCACAATTGCCATCCTCCACGCTTTAGGGAAATAACCGATGTTGATGCAGTGGTTAAATATCACCGATATATATCTCCATGCTCTATCATCAGTCTTTTTCAGTATGAAATCTGGTACTCCGTCAACCCCGCTGGATCGTTTGTTTGGTCTCCTCTTTAATGCAATACCGATAGTTTTCCTGTCAATAAAGCCAAGTCCTGTAAAGTCTCCATCAGAGTTAACAGTCTCACCGTCAGCCATAAAAGTCTCCCCAAATGTCGTAATAGGTTCAGTTCTGTCAAGGGAGGAAACCGTCTCCCCCACCATTGACCTAAAGGTATCTACACTCGATGTTGTATGATGGATCCGGAAAAAAGAATCCGATAGTAGAGACGCCTTCTCAGGGTCACTAGTGACAGTTAACCCATCAGGGCCCTTAAGATTACTGACTACTGGGCGATTATTCAGGCCCGCTGCCGATTTTATATTCCTGAAAGTCCTATTGTTCAGTCTAATGTTACGTAGGTATTCAGTCCAACGATCCCTCTCATGAACAGAAATAGCTCCCTGGATAATCTTGTCCAAATTACGAACCTCCGCCCTCATTGTGATACACCTACCTGGGTCCCCACATCTTTGTATAATCCGTCTAAGTCTTTTCTTCTGGTGAATGAAATTGAGAATGTGTGAAGGAAGCTTCAATATTCCCCTACTCTTGATAACTATCTTCGGTACCGAATAATCGATCGCATCCTTAAATGCCCTTTCCATTGACTCTGTACATTCATCAATTTCGTTTTCTGTGACATTTCTGTCAGTCGGCAAACCACATTGTTCCATATTCCTAGACAAACTATTGCGAAATTTCCTAATGTCAATCCGGTCGTAATCATATCTTGTCAGGGGTTCCTGTATCAAAAAATCTCCCATATGGAAGATTAATTCAACGGCCCTATGGTCTGATTCAAAGTCCAAAGTTCTTAAATTATGCCCATCTGTCGGCATGATGTCCACAGTAGTCATAAAAATATCAATATAGGAGGATATGACGGAATTTTCCCTCGTCGGTCCTTCAGTTTGTCTAATGTCAATGTCTGGAGAGCCTAGTAAGAATTCATATAAATTACTTCCACTCACGTTAGTATATGGATCCCCCCAATACGGATGCCTTGCATTGAGATCTGCGCCAATTATCATACTATTATTTCTTGCGAGATCCTGAATAGAGTCAAAAAACTCTGTCTCAAACGTAATTCTTGGCCTCAGATACATTGAGATCACAATTATATCATGATTGTTTACTCTTCGTATCCGTACCGCTGTATTCTCAATAGCTCCCGTATTGAGGTTCATCTCCTCACAAGTAATGTTGTCCCTAACAAGAACTGCCGTACCGCCTCCACGTCCGCTCTGTCGATCTTGTCTAAAAACTACATAACCCTTAATTTCAAGTCTATGGCGAGGACTTAGTCTGTGCTCTGCCAGCATTAATATGTCAGGTTTATGTCTCGTTAAGAACAAATTCAAGTAGTGCCTCTTGTGTCTAGAGACAATTGAATTGACGTTAAGAAAAATGCATTTAATAGAGTTAGCCATCTTGCCCAAGGGAGATTAGTAAACCAAGGAGGGCACGCGATCTGTCCTCATCATTCCCTAATTCCTTGTATTGTTTTGCAAAGCCACCTATCTTGCTAAGGCATTGCAATAAACCTCCTCTAAAAAAGCGTCTACAGTCCTTGTCAATAATGTCGAACTGACCTATTGCCTTTCCTAGTGTAATATCAGGACCACTCGAATTTTCCGAACCTGCAGATACAACCCTTGACTTTATCGATGGTCTTTCGTCAACCAAAGTAGCCCCTGCTGCAGCAGCATATGAGACCCCAGCTCTAACTTGGCTGATATTGGGAGCCGAGACCTGACTACGGGGACTTATTCTCGATGTCTTCCTAGCCTCTAATCTACGTAATAATTCCATCCTACGTGGACACTCTCTCGAACTGGCCACATGACCCTCCTTACCACAATTAATACATTTAACTGGAAGACCCACCCTTCTAGTAACCTCACCAGTCACACGATCAGTCGATAAAGTCTCCTCAGTATTCTCCGACCTTGGAGGTACTTTACAATTACCCGGCCCATGGGATTCCGCACATTTAACGCATCTATAAGGCATCTGACAATTCGACGAGACGTGTCCGAAGCGCTGACAATTAAAACATTGAGTGATGCCCTTCCTTATATACTTCCTAATGTTGACTTTGCATCGCAATACATATCTGACTTCGTAAAATTTTCTGATATCAGAATCTCTTGACAGTCTAACTATCCATTTGTCGCTTCCCAGTCTAACTAGTCCCGTAATATTAACATTCATTTCGAGACCGTTCAGGTACTCTAGTATCTCCGTCGACTCAAAAGAGTCCGGAAGACCCTCAATAACCACTGAAAATGGTCGCCGACTCCTAGGCGTATAAGTGTAGAATTCTACTTTTTCCTCAGCTAGTAGACCCTTAACCTTCTCATAGTCATCTAGAGTGCAGACCCCTATGTTTGATACACTCTTCCCTAATATTTTTACAGTAAAGTTCTTATGACCTAAGAGTTTATCTATTTTGCTTATAGTGTCCTTAACATTTATATAATAAGATGTGATTATAGGCACTGACTTACTCTTCTTGACTGCAGGTAATTTATCAGATGTTGATCTCACTGATTTCGATTGGGTATTATCATTCAGTTGAGATGTGACCACTCCACTTGCTTCAGCATTCGATGAAGTATTTCCACCATCTGCAGCAGATAACTTCTTGTTGGATGCTCCCAGATTCTTGCTTTGATCCGGCTTTTTGATTAGCTTTACAGGCTGTAAAGGAACTTCAGTTACAGTTTCCATTTTCTCCTCATCTTTCTCTTTTTTTAGTTTGAGATTCTCCTCATATAGTTTAAGAAGGTTGTCCAATCTCTTCTTCAAGGAGTCGTTTTCATTAATCAAATAGTCCACTTTACGATCAGACTTTTCTAATTTCTTTATAAGAGCTGCATTTGTAATAGACAGCTCTTCCACTTGTTTTTCGTATTTATTAAGAATGTTATGTTCATCATACTTCATTTTCTTTTCTACAGAGGACGATTTCTCCTCATCATCAGATCTTGATGATTTATTCATTTTAATAAAAGTCTTTGCCCTTTAAGGGCTTTTTCTTCACGTTAAAACAGTTTTTGATTAAGTTTTGTTTCAACACTTTTTATATTTAGAAACAATGTTGCCTTCTATGGGCTTCTCAAATTTACACAGGATTAAAAAGTTTATTGTCTTTTGTTTATTTTTAATAACTTCACTTATTTCAGATAATCACTTCACCTTTCAATAAACACTGAAACACTCAATCAATTTAAATTGATATGATGATGAATGAATCCAAATTTGAATAATCTGTCGAATGTATCGCAAAGACGAAAGCATATAAGGCACGGTGCTTAGAATGAGTGAGAAGCGCATAGTAAGCATCGTTTTACGCTGAGGGTAATATTTAATGTATTTTTTAAAAGTAATAAAATTTGGATTAACACAAATTATAAACCAAAGGAATAGTAACTAAATATAGTTCTTAGTAATATATTAATTTTAATAATATTATCTACACTAATGTAAATAAATCAAAATAAAAATTTGACAAAGAATTTAATTGTTATATTTATAGCAATTTTATGAGCGAGACTGTTGTATTTCCATGAACATGACTTACGTTCGTAAAATGTATCATTCTGTCGAGTTTTTGGTTCATGAAAGTTTACTTGTGCTAATCAAAAACGAACAAATACGAAAACTAGAAAAACGACAACAAAGCAAAGACGAAAGCATATAAGGCACGGTGCTTAGAATGAGTGAGAAGCGCATAGTAAGCATCGTTTTACGCTCAGGGTAATATTTAATGTATTTTTTTTTTAAAGTAATAAAATTTGGATTAACACAAATTATAAACCAAAGGAATAGTAACTAAATATAGTTCTTAGTAATATATTAATTTTAATAATATTATCTACACTAATGTAAATAAATCAAAATAAAAATTTGACAAAGAATTTAATTGTTATATTTATAGCAATTTTATGAGCGAGACTGTTGTATTTCCATGAACATGACTTACGTTCGTAAAATGTATCATTCTGTCGAGTTTTTGGTTTATGAAAGTTTACTTATGCTAATCAAAAACGAACAAATACGAAAATTAATTGATATTATCGGATTATTATTAGAGAGTGTTAAAAGTGTTTGTGAAGTGATAACAACTAAGAACGCAGATCACAGTGGTTGTGAAAATAATTAAAAACAATTAAAAGTGTAATTTGACAAAATAAAATATAAATAAAATTTTGTGCTTTTCAAAAAGAAAAAAGATTAAATTAGCTTGGTGCTGTGAAAATTTGAGATTCCCATATAAGGCACTATTTCATAAACAGTGATAGGACACTATAATTTATTTTCTTAGTGGAAAATCATTTGTGATTTGTGACTGTGTCAATAAAAGAAAAGAAAATATATATATAAACAACTAAAAGACACATTATTTTAAATAATTCATGTGTTATTTTAAATTATTAATTGTCCCATAATGGAGAACGATGATAACTCCTTTGCCTCTAGAAAGAGGAAGGGACAAACTGAAATCGATGCGCTAAAAGATGAACTTAAAGAAGCGCATAAAAAAATGAAGGAACTGAGTGAAATAAATTCCTCACTCACTCAGAAAATAAGTGATGTCGTGAAACAATCTGATTGTAAAATAGATTTTTTAATAAAGGAGAATGACTCTCTACGCCAAAAATTAGAGGGTTTAATAAAAATTCATGAAGAAAGGATGAATGCTGAGGAAAGCATTGAATCAAGTGAAGAAGAGATGGAGTCTGAGACTGAAATGGTAGCCAATCAGCCTGACATAAGCCAAAAAACAAGTATAAAGAATCCCAATTCAACTTCCGCAAAAATGGAGCCATCAAAAAGAGAGAATGGAGTGCCGAAAGCGAAGAATTGCAAGGTTCCTGCTGTAGAAGTAAACGCATCATCAAAGCAAGTTCCTATGGAAAAGAAAGCCAGTAAGTCTGTACCTGTTATTACTACTTACAATATTAATGTAAAAAATATTATAGAGTCTTTAGATAAGCTATTAGGACATAAGAACTATAATATTAAGTTATTAGGGAAAAATGTGGCAAATATAGGTGTCTGCACCCTTGAGGACCATGGGAAGGTTAAGGGACTTCTTAGCGACCTTAAAGTAGAATATTATACTTATACGCCTAGAGGTCGGCGTCCATATACAGTAGTGATCGAGGGACTTCCTGACTCTTTTGAGTCATCTGAAGTAAGGGAATACCTGAACGGTCTTCAGATCAATATTGAGATTATTAACCTTTGGAAATTAGGGGGTGATAAATGGGTAGTGAAAATGACTAGAGGCTCTGATATAGGTAATTTCTATTCGATCCGCTATATGTTGCAATGTAGAGTCCATATCAGGAAATTCCGTAAAGAGGGAATTACTCAATGTTTTAATTGCCAACGTTATGGCCATGTTGCTATTAATTGTCATATGCAATATAGGTGTGTTAAATGTGGAGGGTCTCATGGCCCTGGTAAATGTGAAATTCCCCCTAAGGGACAAAATATTCAGGAGGATTTTATTAAGGACCCTGTTACCGGTGCTGTAACTAAAAGAGTGGGATTGCCTGTAAAGTGTGTCAATTGTGGCAATGAGGGGCATGTGGCCAGTGCTAAGGAATGCCCGCGTAGGATTGAAATTGTTCGCAAATTGGAAGCCAGGAAATCTTTAGGAGTTGTTCCTCGCTCACGAATGGCTACTACTGACAAAGGTACAGTGAAGCCTGGGGTCTCATACGCCGCGGCAGCTAGGGCTGTCTCTGTGGATACACGACCTGGGGTTTTTAATTCAGTTTATTCCTCTAAAACTGAAAGTTCGGGTGAAACTGGCCTCTCCTTGGGAGCTGCTATGTCACATTACGACCATATTGATAAGGACTGCAGGCGCTTCTTTGGAGGCAGTTTGACGCAATGTTTAGGGAAAATCCGTAGGTTTGCTAGGGAATACCAGACATTGAAGAATGACGAGGACAGGTCACGCGCCGTACTTGGTATGTTAATTGCATTGGGACAAGATGGCTAGGTCAATAAAGTGTATATTTATTAATGTGAATTCAATTGCCTCCAAACACAAGAGACATTACTTGAACTTATTCTTGCTGAGACATAAACCTGACGTACTGTTAATGGCTGAGCACTATCTTAACGCTCGCCATAAGCTTGACATAAGAGGGTATAAAATATTTAGACGAGATCGGACTAATGGACGTGGAGGGGGTACGGCTGTACTTGTCAAAGATAATATCTGTTCTGAAGAAATCTCTCTTGATACGGGTGCGATTGAGAATACTGCTGTGCGAGTACGTAGGGTAAATGGTAACGATGTTATTATTATCTCTATGTACCTTAAGCCAAGCAGTACGTTTGTTGCTTCAGATTTTGATGCAATACAACGCCTAGCAACCAATAACAGTATTGTTATTGGTGCTGACCTCAACTCAAGGCACTCGTATTGGGGAGACCAATATGAGAATATGAGTGGCCGCAATCTTCGGGACTTTTTACTTGCAAACCCTGACCTTGTAATTCGCAGAACTGACGGACCGACTAGGATAAATCCTGTGACGTCCTCTTATATTGACTTCTTCCTTACCAGTGTTGACATTGAGACTAATAATTGGACTACGCTTAGGACATTAGATTACGAATCTGACCACAGGGCTGTGGAGATTGTCTTCCGCACAGTCGAATGCATAATACGGGAAAACATAACTAGATACGATTATGATCGTATGAATGTTAGAAGTTTCAGAAGCAGACTGTCCAGGAACCTTGCCGACTGCGGGCCTCCGGTAAATAGGAATATGAATGAAGATGAAATTGACGAGTGTATAGCATCCATGAATAATGCTTTCATGGACGCCATTGATCACTCAGTGCCGAAAGTATCCGTAGGAGGCAGAGGTCTGCCAAGACTCCCGGATCATATTCTTAATTTTATTGAACATAAAAAAAGACTTAGACGAATGATACAGAGGACTGAGGACCCAGGGAGACGTAATATCTTAAGAGCAGAGGTAAAAAATCTGGACAGGATAATACGAGGTGCCATTGCAGTTTTTGAGCGTGAATATTGGGTTGAATACTTACGTAGTATTCGTATTAACAATAGAACGTTCAGGAGTGTCAAATCGGCAGCTGGGATAAACACTCGTCCAAAGATACATAGTCTGATGGATGCGAATGGTGGACTAATTTATGATGACAAGGGAAAGGCCAATTTGCTAGCAAGTGGTCTTTTCCGGGTAAATCAACCTGGACAGCGACGCGATGATCCTTTTGCATTGGCAGTGAGGGAGACGGTCTCCACACTTGACAGAGCGACGCCGTTGACTACATTCGGGGACAACTTTACGGCTAACGGAAGTGGAACTGATACCTCAACGAACTTTGATAGATATGGCTTCATTAGACCGAATTCAGTTGGCTTTGCACTGAAATTGAGATCTAATAAAAGATCAAGTGGCTTGGATGGGGTACCAGACTTCATACTCAAGAAGACGGACATTAAGGCATGGGAGTTCCTATCAACCCTATTCAATCATTGTTTGAATATTGGATATTTTCCTAAGGCATGGAAGATGGCACAGATTGTACCGATTCTGAAGCCAGGTGCGAATCCTGAGGATAGCACAAATTATAGGCCGATATCCTTACTGTCGTCCTTTGGGAAATTATTCGAGTTCTTTATTCTGTCGAAAATAAACGATAGAATATTGAACGGTGATATCCTAAAGGACTTCCAGTTTGGCTTTAGAAGTGGCCTCTCCACCTCGCATGCTCTTATGGTGCTAGCTGACTATATAGCTAGAGGGTTAAATAAGAGGTGTCCGACAATAGCTGTTAGTCTGGACTTTGCGAAGGCTTTCGACACAGTGTGGCATGACGGAATTGTATGTAAACTGATGAACATGGGGTTTGATAGGAACTTATGTAGAATAATTGAGAGCTTCCTTAAGGGTCGGACTTATAGGATAAAATTGGGTAATGCACTCTCCGATGAGAACATAATTACAGCAGGTGTACCGCAGGGCTCATTGCTCGGTCCGGTGCTTTATAATATTTATATGTCTGATTTACCTCAACCTAATGGGGACCAGCTTCTGGTAAATTATGCCGATGACATCCTTATTGCATCCTCAGGTGCCAGAGCTAGGACAGTGAACAATGGACTTAACGGGTATCTCACTGAACTGACGGACTATTTTTCAAAATGGGGTTTAACACTGAATATCCGCAAGACTGTAGCAGTAATGTTTAAGGGAAAAAGGAAATACATTTATCCTAACTGCAGATCATTTAGACCATGCTTAATGGTGGGAGGGGAAATGATACCCACTTCGGACAGAATAAAGTATCTTGGTGTGACCTTCCATGAGAACTTTGAGTACTATAGACACGTTGACAACGTACTCGAGAGGACAAAGAGGGTTTTTACCGCTTACCAGGGAATACTTAAACGTCGAACAGGCCTTGACAGAAGAGTCCGACTGTTGATATACCGACAGATAATTCGGCCTCTCATTTCCTATGCTTTTCCTGCGTGGTTTGGAATTTCTTCGGCCCAAATGGAGAGGCTTAGGAAATGGGAGAGAAGGGTCTTAGTTGCATGCCTGGGTATGAGACCCCAGCTAGGTCACGACGGGGTGCCGCGAAGGCCATCCTGTCGATCGATTTACAGGGCCATAGACTTCAAAAGGATTGACGTATTCGTGGTCGAGGGCGCCCTCAGATTTCTGGAAAGAGCACAGTTGTCAGATAACTCACTGGTAAGGAATTGTTTTTTGAGAGCAGGTAATATGGAGACCGTCAGATTATCACGATATTTGTCCCCAGTAGATCTGTTGACCCTTAGGTTAGCTGGTCTCTTGTATGAGGGTGCAGACCTCCTATTTTACCATAGGAGAATACGTAGCCTTGACACCAGAGATACAGTGTATATCACTACACAATGAATTTATCACTTGTTGTAAATATTTTTCTATCCCTAGATTGTAAGTCTTTTGTAAATATGTTTTCATTCTAGTTTTAAGGATTTAATTTGTAAGCTATTTTATTAGTATGTAAGTAATCGATAAAAGCATCCCTTTTTATATCCTTTTTTTGGGAAAGAATAATAATATTAAAATAAAAATTTTGAAATGAAGTAGTCAAGCTACAATAAATGTAAAAAATTTGAAAGTCTTTGAAAAATACCTTAGGTATGTAAAGAATAGTTTTTAAGATGTATTAGCTTTTAAGATATGCTACTTGATGTAAAATAATTTTGGATCAATAAAATTTGAATTTGAATTTGAACAAATACGAAAACTAGAAAAACGACAACAAAGCAAAGACGAAAGCATATAAGGCACGGTGCTTAGAATGAGTGAGAAGCACATAGTAAGCATCGTTTTACGCTGAGGGTAATATTTAATGTATTTTTTTAAAAGTAATAAAATTTGGATTAACACAAATTATAAACCAAAGGAATAGTAACTAAATATAGTTCTTAGTAATATATTAATTTTAATAATATTATCTACACTAATGTAAATAAATCAAAATAAAAATTTGACAAAGAATTTAATTGTTATATTTATAGCAATTTTATGAGCGAGACTGTTGTATTTCCATGAACATGACTTACGTTCGTAAAATGTATCATTCTGTCGAGTTTTTGGTTCATGAAAGTTTACTTATGCTAATCAAAAACGAACAAATACGAAAACTAGAAAAACAACAACAAAGCAAAGACGAAAGCATATAAGGCACGGTGCTTAGAATGAGTGAGAAGCGCATAGTAAGCATCGTTTTACGCTGAGGGTAATATTTAATGTATTTTTTTAAAAGTAATAAAATTTGGATTAACACAAATTATAAACCAAAGGAATAGTAACTAAATATAGTTCTTAGTAATATATTAATTTTAATAATATTATCTACACTAATGTAAATAAATCAAAATAAAAATTTGACAAAGAATTTAATTGTTATATTTATAGCAATTTTATGAGCGAGACTGTTGTATTTCCATGAACATGACTTCCGTTCGTAAAATGTATCATTCTGTCGAGTTTTTGGTTCATGAAAGTTTACTTATGCTAATCAAAATCGAACAAATACGAAAACTAGAAAAACGACAACAAAGCAAAGACGAAAGCATATAAGGCACGGTGCTTAGAATGAGTGAGAAGCGCATAGTAAGCATCGTTTTACGCTGAGGGTAATATTTAATGTATTTTTTTAAAAGTAATAAAATTTGGATTAACACAAATTATAAACCAAAGGAATAGTAACTAAATATAGTTCTTAGTAATATATTAATTTTAATAATATTATCTACACTAATGTAAATAAATCAAAATAAAAATTTGACAAAGAATTTAATTGTTATATTTATAGCAATTTTATGAGCGAGACTGTTGTATTTCCATGAACATGACTTACGTTCGTAAAATGTATCATTCTGTCGAGTTTTTGGTTCATGAAAGTTTACTTATGCTAATCAAAAACGAACAAATACGAAAACTAGAAAAACGACAACAAAGCAAAGACGAAAGCATATAAGGCACGGTGCTTAGAATGAGTGAGAAGCGCATAGTAAGCTGAGGGTAATATTTAATGTATTTTTTTAAAAGTAATAAAATTTGGATTAACACAAATTATAAACCAAAGGAATAGTAACTAAATATAGTTCTTAGTAATATATTAATTTTAATAATATTATCTACACTAATGTAAATAAATCAAAATAAAAATTTGACAAAGAATTTAATTGTTATATTTATAGCAATTTTATGAGCGAGACTGTTGTATTTCCATGAACATGACTTACGTTCGTAAAATGTATCATTCTGTCGAGTTTTTGGTTCATGAAAGTTTACTTATGCTAATCAAAAACGAACAAATACGAAAACTAGAAAAACAACAACAAAGCAAAGACGAAAGCATATAAGGCACGGTGCTTAGAATGAGTGAGAAGCGCATAGTAAGCATCGTTTTACGCTGAGGGTAATATTTAATGTATTTTTTTAAAAGTAATAAAATTTGGATTAACACAAATTATAAACCAAAGGAATAGTAACTAAATATAGTTCTTAGTAATATATTAATTTTAATAATATTATCTACACTAATGTAAATGAATCAAAATAAAAATTTGACAAAGAATTTAATTGTTATATTTATAGCAATTTTATGAGCGAGACTGTTGTATTTCCATGAACATGACTTACGTTCGTAAAATGTATCATTCTGTCGAGTTTTTGGTTCATGAAAGTTTACTTATGCTAATCAAAAACGAACAAATACGAAGACCACAAAAACAACTACAAAACAAAGACGAAGGCATATAAGGCATGGTGCTTAGAATAAGTGAGAAGTGCATAGTAAGCATCGTTTTACGCTGAGGGTAATATTTAATGTATTTTTTTAAAAGTAATAAAATTTGGATTAACACAAATTATAAACCAAAGGAATAGTAACTAAATATAGTTCTTAGTAATATATTAATTTTAATAATATTATCTACACTAATGTAAATAAATCAAAATAAAAATTTGACAAAGAATTTAATTGTTATATTTATAGCAATTTTATGAGCGAGACTGTTGTATTTCCATGAACATGACTTACGTTCGTAAAATGTATCATTCTGTCGAGTTTTTGGTTCATGAAAGTTTACTTATGCTAATCAAAAACGAACAAATACGAAAACTAGAAAAACAACAACAAAGCAAAGACGAAAGCATATAAGGCACGGTGCTTAGAATGAGTGAGAAGCGCATAGTAAGCATCGTTTTACGCTGAGGGTAATATTTAATGTATTTTTTTTAAAGTAATAAAATTTGGATTAACACAAATTATAAACCAAAGGAATAGTAACTAAATATAGTTCTTAGTAATATATTAATTTTAATAATATTATCTACACTAATGTAAATAAATCAAAATAAAAATTTGACAAAGAATTTAATTGTTATATTTATAGCAATTTTATGAGCGAGACTGTTGTATTTCCATGAACATGACTTACGTTCGTAAAATGTATCATTCTGTCGAGTTTTTGGTTCATGAAAGTTTACTTATGCTAATCAAAAACGAACAAATACGAAAACTAGAAAAACGACAACAAAGCAAAGACGAAAGCATATAAGGCACGGTGCTTAGAATGAGTGAGAAGCGCATAGTAAGCATCGTTTTACGCTGAGGGTAATATTTAATGTATTTTTTAAAAGTAATAAAATTTGGATTAACACAAATTATAAACCAAAGGAATAGTAACTAAATATAGTTCTTAGTAATATATTAATTTTAATAATATTATCTACACTAATGTAAATAAATCAAAATAAAAATTTGACAAAGAATTTAATTGTTATATTTATAGCAATTTTATGAGCGAGACTGTTGTATTTCCATGAACATGACTTACGTTCGTAAAATGTATCATTCTGTCGAGTTTTTGGTTCATGAAAGTTTACTTGTGCTAATCAAAAACGAACAAATACGAAAACTAGAAAAACGACAACAAAGCAAAGACGAAAGCATATAAGGCACGGTGCTTAGAATGAGTGAGAAGCGCATAGTAAGCATCGTTTTACGCTGAGGGTAATATTTAATGTATTTTTTTTTTTAAAGTAATAAAATTTGGATTAACACAAATTATAAACCAAAGGAATAGTAACTAAATATAGTTCTTAGTAATATATTAATTTTAATAATATTATCTACACTAATGTAAATAAATCAAAATAAAAATTTGACAAAGAATTTAATTGTTATATTTATAGCAATTTTATGAGCGAGACTGTTGTATTTCCATGAACATGACTTGCGTTCGTAAAATGTATCATTCTGTCGAGTTTTTGGTTTATGAAAGTTTACTTATGCTAATCAAAAACGAACAAATACGAAAATTAATTGATATTATCGGATTATTATTAGAGAGTGTTAAAAGTGTTTGTGAAGTGATAACAACTAAGAACGCAGATCACAGTGGTTGTGAAAATAATTAAAAACAATTAAAAGTGTAATTTGACAAAATAAAATATAAATAAAATTTTGTGCTTTTCAAAAAGAAAAAAGATTAAATTAGCTTGGTGCTGTGAAAATTTGAGATTCCCATATAAGGCACTATTTCATAAACAGTGATAGGACACTATAATTTATTTTCTTAGTGGAAAATCATTTGTGATTTGTGACTGTGTCAATAAAAGAAAAGAAAATATATATATAAACAACTAAAAGACACATTATTTTAAATAATTCATGTGTTATTTTAAATTATTAATTGTCCCATAATGGAGAACGATGATAACTCCTTTGCCTCTAGAAAGAGGAAGGGACAAACTGAAATCGATGCGCTAAAAGATGAACTTAAAGAAGCGCATAAAAAAATGAAGGAACTGAGTGAAATAAATTCCTCACTCACTCAGAAAATAAGTGATGTCGTGAAACAATCTGATTGTAAAATAGATTTTTTAATAAAGGAGAATGACTCTCTACGCCAAAAATTAGAGGGTTTAATAAAAATTCATGAAGAAAGGATGAATGCTGAGGAAAGCATTGAATCAAGTGAAGAAGAGATGGAGTCTGAGACTGAAATGGTAGCCAATCAGCCTGACATAAGCCAAAAAACAAGTATAAAGAATCCCAATTCAACTTCCGCAAAAATGGAGCCATCAAAAAGAGAGAATGGAGTGCCGAAAGCGAAGAATTGCAAGGTTCCTGCTGTAGAAGTAAACGCATCATCAAAGCAAGTTCCTATGGAAAAGAAAGCCAGTAAGTCTGTACCTGTTATTACTACTTACAATATTAATGTAAAAAATATTATAGAGTCTTTAGATAAGCTATTAGGACATAAGAACTATAATATTAAGTTATTAGGGAAAAATGTGGCAAATATAGGTGTCTGCACCCTTGAGGACCATGGGAAGGTTAAGGGACTTCTTAGCGACCTTAAAGTAGAATATTATACTTATACGCCTAGAGGTCGGCGTCCATATACAGTAGTGATCGAGGGACTTCCTGACTCTTTTGAGTCATCTGAAGTAAGGGAATACCTGAACGGTCTTCAGATCAATATTGAGATTATTAACCTTTGGAAATTAGGGGGTGATAAATGGGTAGTGAAAATGACTAGAGGCTCTGATATAGGTAATTTCTATTCGATCCGCTATATGTTGCAATGTAGAGTCCATATCAGGAAATTCCGTAAAGAGGGAATTACTCAATGTTTTAATTGCCAACGTTATGGCCATGTTGCTATTAATTGTCATATGCAATATAGGTGTGTTAAATGTGGAGGGTCTCATGGCCCTGGTAAATGTGAAATTCCCCCTAAGGGACAAAATATTCAGGAGGATTTTATTAAGGACCCTGTTACCGGTGCTGTAACTAAAAGAGTGGGATTGCCTGTAAAGTGTGTCAATTGTGGCAATGAGGGGCATGTGGCCAGTGCTAAGGAATGCCCGCGTAGGATTGAAATTGTTCGCAAATTGGAAGCCAGGAAATCTTTAGGAGTTGTTCCTCGCTCACGAATGGCTACTACTGACAAAGGTACAGTGAAGCCTGGGGTCTCATACGCCGCGGCAGCTAGGGCTGTCTCTGTGGATACACGACCTGGGGTTTTTAATTCAGTTTATTCCTCTAAAACTGAAAGTTCGGGTGAAACTGGCCTCTCCTTGGGAGCTGCTATGTCACATTACGACCATATTGATAAGGACTGCAGGCGCTTCTTTGGAGGCAGTTTGACGCAATGTTTAGGGAAAATCCGTAGGTTTGCTAGGGAATACCAGACATTGAAGAATGACGAGGACAGGTCACGCGCCGTACTTGGTATGTTAATTGCATTGGGACAAGATGGCTAGGTCAATAAAGTGTATATTTATTAATGTGAATTCAATTGTCTCCAAACACAAGAGACATTACTTGAACTTATTCTTGCTGAGACATAAACCTGACGTACTGTTAATGGCTGAGCACTATCTTAACGCTCGCCATAAGCTTGACATAAGAGGGTATAAAATATTTAGACGAGATCGGACTAATGGACGTGGAGGGGGTACGGCTGTACTTGTCAAAGATAATATCTGTTCTGAAGAAATCTCTCTTGATACGGGTGCGATTGAGAATACTGCTGTGCGAGTACGTAGGGTAAATGGTAACGATGTTATTATTATCTCTATGTACCTTAAGCCAAGCAGTACGTTTGTTGCTTCAGATTTTGATGCAATACAACGCCTAGCAACCAATAACAGTATTGTTATTGGTGCTGACCTCAACTCAAGGCACTCGTATTGGGGAGACCAATATGAGAATATGAGTGGCCGCAATCTTCGGGACTTTTTACTTGCAAACCCTGACCTTGTAATTCGCAGAACTGACGGACCGACTAGGATAAATCCTGTGACGTCCTCTTATATTGACTTCTTCCTTACCAGTGTTGACATTGAGACTAATAATTGGACTACGCTTAGGACATTAGATTACGAATCTGACCACAGGGCTGTGGAGATTGTCTTCCGCACAGTCGAATGCATAATACGGGAAAACATAACTAGATACGATTATGATCGTATGAATGTACGAAGTTTCAGAAGCAGACTGTCCAGGAACCTTGCCGACTGCGGGCCTCCGGTAAATAGGAATATGAATGAAGATGAAATTGACGAGTGTATAGCATCCATGAATAATGCTTTCATGGACGCCATTGATCACTCAGTGCCGAAAGTATCCGTAGGAGGCAGAGGTCTGCCAAGACTCCCGGATCATATTCTTAATTTTATTGAACATAAAAAAAGACTTAGACGAATGATACAGAGGACTGAGGACCCAGGGAGACGTAATATCTTAAGAGCAGAGGTAAAAAATCTGGACAGGATAATACGAGGTGCCATTGCAGTTTTTGAGCGTGAATATTGGGTTGAATACTTACGTAGTATTCGTATTAACAATAGAACGTTCAGGAGTGTCAAATCGGCAGCTGGGATAAACACTCGTAGGATTGAAATTGTTCGCAAATTGGAAGCCAGGAAATCTTTAGGAGTTGTTCCTCGCTCACGAATGGCTACTACTGACAAAGGTACAGTGAAGCCTGGGGTCTCATACGCCGCGGCAGCTAGGGCTGTCTCTGTGGATACACGACCTGGGGTTTTTAATTCAGTTTATTCCTCTAAAACTGAAAGTTCGGGTGAAACTGGCCTCTCCTTGGGAGCTGCTATGTCACATTACGACCATATTGATAAGGACTGCAGGCGCTTCTTTGGAGGCAGTTTGACGCAATGTTTAGGGAAAATCCGTAGGTTTGCTAGGGAATACCAGACATTGAAGAATGACGAGGACAGGTCACGCGCCGTACTTGGTATGTTAATTGCATTGGGACAAGATGGCTAGGTCAATAAAGTGTATATTTATTAATGTGAATTCAATTGCCTCCAAACACAAGAGACATTACTTGAACTTATTCTTGCTGAGACATAAACCTGACGTACTGTTAATGGCTGAGCACTATCTTAACGCTCGCCATAAGCTTGACATAAGAGGGTATAAAATATTTAGACGAGATCGGACTAATGGACGTGGAGGGGGTACGGCTGTACTTGTCAAAGATAATATCTGTTCTGAAGAAATCTCTCTTGATACGGGTGCGATTGAGAATACTGCTGTGCGAGTACGTAGGGTAAATGGTAACGATGTTATTATTATCTCTATGTACCTTAAGCCAAGCAGTACGTTTGTTGCTTCAGATTTTGATGCAATACAACGCCTAGCAACCAATAACAGTATTGTTATTGGTGCTGACCTCAACTCAAGGCACTCGTATTGGGGAGACCAATATGAGAATATGAGTGGCCGCAATCTTCGGGACTTTTTACTTGCAAACCCTGACCTTGTAATTCGCAGAACTGACGGACCGACTAGGATAAATCCTGTGACGTCCTCTTATATTGACTTCTTCCTTACCAGTGTTGACATTGAGACTAATAATTGGACTACGCTTAGGACATTAGATTACGAATCTGACCACAGGGCTGTGGAGATTGTCTTCCGCACAGTCGAATGCATAATACGGGAAAACATAACTAGATACGATTATGATCGTATGAATGTACGAAGTTTCAGAAGCAGACTGTCCAGGAACCTTGCCGACTGCGGGCCTCCGGTAAATAGGAATATGAATGAAGATGAAATTGACGAGTGTATAGCATCCATGAATAATGCTTTCATGGACGCCATTGATCACTCAGTGCCGAAAGTATCCGTAGGAGGCAGAGGTCTGCCAAGACTCCCGGATCATATTCTTAATTTTATTGAACATAAAAAAAGACTTAGACGAATGATACAGAGGACTGAGGACCCAGGGAGACGTAATATCTTAAGAGCAGAGGTAAAAAATCTGGACAGGATAATACGAGGTGCCATTGCAGTTTTTGAGCGTGAATATTGGGTTGAATACTTACGTAGTATTCGTATTAACAATAGAACGTTCAGGAGTGTCAAATCGGCAGCTGGGATAAACACTCGTAGGATTGAAATTGTTCGCAAATTGGAAGCCAGGAAATCTTTAGGAGTTGTTCCTCGCTCACGAATGGCTACTACTGACAAAGGTACAGTGAAGCCTGGGGTCTCATACGCCGCGGCAGCTAGGGCTGTCTCTGTGGATACACGACCTGGGGTTTTTAATTCAGTTTATTCCTCTAAAACTGAAAGTTCGGGTGAAACTGGCCTCTCCTTGGGAGCTGCTATGTCACATTACGACCATATTGATAAGGACTGCAGGCGCTTCTTTGGAGGCAGTTTGACGCAATGTTTAGGGAAAATCCGTAGGTTTGCTAGGGAATACCAGACATTGAAGAATGACGAGGACAGGTCACGCGCCGTACTTGGTATGTTAATTGCATTGGGACAAGATGGCTAGGTCAATAAAGTGTATATTTATTAATGTGAATTCAATTGCCTCCAAACACAAGAGACATTACTTGAACTTATTCTTGCTGAGACATAAACCTGACGTACTGTTAATGGCTGAGCACTATCTTAACGCTCGCCATAAGCTTGACATAAGAGGGTATAAAATATTTAGACGAGATCGGACTAATGGACGTGGAGGGGGTACGGCTGTACTTGTCAAAGATAATATCTGTTCTGAAGAAATCTCTCTTGATACGGGTGCGATTGAGAATACTGCTGTGCGAGTACGTAGGGTAAATGGTAACGATGTTATTATTATCTCTATGTACCTTAAGCCAAGCAGTACGTTTGTTGCTTCAGATTTTGATGCAATACAACGCCTAGCAACCAATAACAGTATTGTTATTGGTGCTGACCTCAACTCAAGGCACTCGTATTGGGGAGACCAATATGAGAATATGAGTGGCCGCAATCTTCGGGACTTTTTACTTGCAAACCCTGACCTTGTAATTCGCAGAACTGACGGACCGACTAGGATAAATCCTGTGACGTCCTCTTATATTGACTTCTTCCTTACCAGTGTTGACATTGAGACTAATAATTGGACTACGCTTAGGACATTAGATTACGAATCTGACCACAGGGCTGTGGAGATTGTCTTCCGCACAGTCGAATGCATAATACGGGAAAACATAACTAGATACGATTATGATCGTATGAATGTACGAAGTTTCAGAAGCAGACTGTCCAGGAACCTTGCCGACTGCGGGCCTCCGGTAAATAGGAATATGAATGAAGATGAAATTGACGAGTGTATAGCATCCATGAATAATGCTTTCATGGACGCCATTGATCACTCAGTGCCGAAAGTATCCGTAGGAGGCAGAGGTCTGCCAAGACTCCCGGATCATATTCTTAATTTTATTGAACATAAAAAAAGACTTAGACGAATGATACAGAGGACTGAGGACCCAGGGAGACGTAATATCTTAAGAGCAGAGGTAAAAAATCTGGACAGGATAATACGAGGTGCCATTGCAGTTTTTGAGCGTGAATATTGGGTTGAATACTTACGTAGTATTCGTATTAACAATAGAACGTTCAGGAGTGTCAAATCGGCAGCTGGGATAAACACTCGTCCAAAGATACATAGTCTGATGGATGCGAATGGTGGACTAATTTATGATGACAAGGGAAAGGCCAATTTGCTAGCAAGTGGTCTTTTCCGGGTAAATCAACCTGGACAGCGACGCGATGATCCTTTTGCATTGGCAGTGAGGGAGACGGTCTCCACACTTGACAGAGCGACGCCGTTGACTACATTCGGGGACAACTTTACGGCTAACGGAAGTGGAACTGATACCTCAACGAACTTTGATAGATATGGCTTTATTAGACCGAATTCAGTTGGCTTTGCACTGAAATTGAGATCTAATAAAAGATCAAGTGGCTTGGATGGGGTACCAGACTTCATACTCAAGAAGACGGACATTAAGGCATGGGAGTTCCTATCAACCCTATTCAATCATTGTTTGAATATTGGATATTTTCCTAAGGCATGGAAGATGGCACAGATTGTACCGATTCTGAAGCCAGGTGCGAATCCTGAGGATAGCACAAATTATAGGCCGATATCCTTACTGTCGTCCTTTGGGAAATTATTCGAGTTCTTTATTCTGTCGAAAATAAACGATAGAATATTGAACGGTGATATCCTAAAGGACTTCCAGTTTGGCTTTAGAAGTGGCCTCTCCACCTCGCATGCTCTTATGGTGCTAGCTGACTATATAGCTAGAGGGTTAAATAAGAGGTGTCCGACAATAGCTGTTAGTCTGGACTTTGCGAAGGCTTTCGACACAGTGTGGCATGACGGAATTGTATGTAAACTGATGAACATGGGGTTTGATAGGAACTTATGTAGAATAATTGAGAGCTTCCTTAAGGGTCGGACTTATAGGATAAAATTGGGTAATGCACTCTCCGATGAGAACATAATTACAGCAGGTGTACCGCAGGGCTCATTGCTCGGTCCGGTGCTTTATAATATTTATATGTCTGATTTACCTCAACCTAATGGGGACCAGCTTCTGGTAAATTATGCCGATGACATCCTTATTGCATCCTCAGGTGCCAGAGCTAGGACAGTGAACAATGGACTTAACGGGTATCTCACTGAACTGACGGACTATTTTTCAAAATGGGGTTTAACACTGAATATCCGCAAGACTGTAGCAGTAATGTTTAAGGGAAAAAGGAAATACATTTATCCTAACTGCAGATCATTTAGACCATGCTTAATGGTGGGAGGGGAAATGATACCCACTTCGGACAGAATAAAGTATCTTGGTGTGACCTTCCATGAGAACTTTGAGTACTATAGACACGTTGACAACGTACTCGAGAGGACAAAGAGGGTTTTTACCGCTTACCAGGGAATACTTAAACGTCGAACAGGCCTTGACAGAAGAGTCCGACTGTTGATATACCGACAGATAATTCGGCCTCTCATTTCCTATGCTTTTCCTGCGTGGTTTGGAATTTCTTCGGCCCAAATGGAGAGGCTTAGGAAATGGGAGAGAAGGGTCTTAGTTGCATGCCTGGGTATGAGACCCCAGCTAGGTCACGACGGGGTGCCGCGAAGGCCATCCTGTCGATCGATTTACAGGGCCATAGACTTCAAAAGGATTGACGTATTCGTGGTCGAGGGCGCCCTCAGATTTCTGGAAAGAGCACAGTTGTCAGATAACTCACTGGTAAGGAATTGTTTTTTGAGAGCAGGTAATATGGAGACCGTCAGATTATCACGATATTTGTCCCCAGTAGATCTGTTGACCCTTAGGTTAGCTGGTCTCTTGTATGAGGGTGCAGACCTCCTATTTTACCATAGGAGAATACGTAGCCTTGACACCAGAGATACAGTGTATATCACTACACAATGAATTTATCACTTGTTGTAAATATTTTTCTATCCCTAGATTGTAAGTCTTTTGTAAATATGTTTTCATTCTAGTTTTAAGGATTTAATTTGTAAGCTATTTTATTAGTATGTAAGTAATCGATAAAAGCATCCCTTTTTATATCCTTTTTTTGGGAAAGAATAATAATATTAAAATAAAAATTTTGAAATGAAGTAGTCAAGCTACAATAAATGTAAAAAATTTGAAAGTCTTTGAAAAATACCTTAGGTATGTAAAGAATAGTTTTTAAGATGTATTAGCTTTTAAGATATGCTACTTGATGTAAAATAATTTTGGATCAATAAAATTTGAATTTGAATTTGAACAAATACGAAAACTAGAAAAACGACAACAAAGCAAAGACGAAAGCATATAAGGCACGGTGCTTAGAATGAGTGAGAAGCGCATAGTAAGCATCGTTTTACGCTGAGGGTAATATTTAATGTATTTTTTTAAAAGTAATAAAATTTGGATTAACACAAATTATAAACCAAAGGAATAGTAACTAAATATAGTTCTTAGTAATATATTAATTTTAATAATATTATCTACACTAATGTAAATAAATCAAAATAAAAATTTGACAAAGAATTTAATTGTTATATTTATAGCAATTTTATGAGCGAGACTGTTGTATTTCCATGAACATGACTTACGTTCGTAAAATGTATCATTCTGTCGAGTTTTTGGTTCATGAAAGTTTACTTATGCTAATCAAAAACGAACAAATACGAAAACTAGAAAAACGACAACAAAGCAAAGACGAAAGCATATAAGGCTTAGAATGAGTGAGAAGCGCATAGTAAGCATCGTTTTACGCTGAGGGTAATATTTAATGTATTTTTTTAAAAGTAATAAAATTTGGATTAACACAAATTATAAACCAAAGGAATAGTAACTAAATATAGTTCTTAGTAATATATTAATTTTAATAATATTATCTACACTAATGTAAATAAATCAAAATAAAAATTTGACAAAGAATTTAATTGTTATATTTATAGCAATTTTATGAGCGAGACTGTTGTATTTCCATGAACATGACTTACGTTCGTAAAATGTATCATTCTGTCGAGTTTTTGGTTCATGAAAGTTTACTTGTGCTAATCAAAAACGAACAAATACGAAAACTAGAAAAACGACAATAAAGACGAAAGCATATAAGGCACGGTGCTTAGAATGAGTGAGAAGCGCATAGTAAGCATCGTTTTACGCTGAGGGTAATATTTAATGTATTTTTTTAAAAGTAATAAAATTTGGATTAACACAAATTATAAACCAAAGGAATAGTAACTAAATATAGTTCTTAGTAATATATTAATTTTAATAATATTATCTACACTAATGTAAATAAATCAAAATAAAAATTTGACAAAGAATTTAATTGTTATATTTATAGCAATTTTATGAGCGAGACTGTTGTATTTCCATGAACATGACTTACGTTCGTAAAATGTATCATTCTGTCGAGTTTTTGGTTCATGAAAGTTTACTTATGCTAATCAAAAACGAACAAATACGAAAACTAGAAAAACGACAACAAAGCAAAGACGAAAGCATATAAGGCACGGTGCTTAGAATGAGTGAGAAGCGCATAGTAAGCATCGTTTTACGCTGAGGGTAATATTTAATGTATTTTTTTAAAAGTAATAAAATTTGGATTAACACAAATTATAAACCAAAGGAATAGTAACTAAATATAGTTCTTAGTAATATATTAATTTTAATAATATTATCTACACTAATGTAAATAAATCAAAATAAAAATTTGACAAAGAATTTAATTGTTATATTTATAGCAATTTTATGAGCGAGACTGTTGTATTTCCATGAACATGACTTACGTTCGTAAAATGTATCATTCTGTCGAGTTTTTGGTTCATGAAAGTTTACTTATGCTAATCAAAAACGAACAAATACGAAAACTAGAAAAACGACAACAAAGCAAAGACGAAAGTATATAAGGCACGGTGCTTAGAATGAGTGAGAAGCGCATAGTAAGCATCGTTTTACGCTGAGGGTAATATTTAATGTATTTTTTAAAAGTAATAAAATTTGGATTAACACAAATTATAAACCAAAGGAATAGTAACTAAATATAGTTCTTAGTAATATATTAATTTTAATAATATTATCTACACTTATGTAAATAAATCAAAATAAAAATTTGACAAAGAATTTAATTGTTATATTTATAGCAATTTTATGAGCGAGACTGTTGTATTTCCATGAACATGACTTGCGTTCGTAAAATGTATCATTCTGTCGAGTTTTTGGTTCATGAAAGTTTACTTATGCTAATCAAAAACGAACAAATACGAAAACTAGAAAAACGACAACAAAGCAAAGACGAAAGCATATAAGGCACGGTGCTTAGAATGAGTGAGAAGCGCATAGTAAGCATCGTTTTACGCTGAGGGTAATATTTAATGTATTTTTTTAAAAGTAATAAAATTTGGATTAACACAAATTATAAACCAAAGGAATAGTAACTAAATATAGTTCTTAGTAATATATTAATTTTAATAATATTATCTACACTAATGTAAATAAATCAAAATAAAAATTTGACAAAGAATTTAATTGTTATATTTATAGCAATTTTATGAGCGAAACTGTTGTATTTCCATGAACATGACTTACGTTCGTAAAATGTATCATTCTGTCGAGTTTTTGGTTCATGAAAGTTTACTTATGCTAATCAAAAACGAACAAATACGAAAACTAGAAAAACAACAACAAAGCAAAGACGAAAGCATATAAGGCACGGTGCTTAGAATGAGTGAGAAGCGCATAGTAAGCATCGTTTTACGCTGAGGGTAATATTTAATGTATTTTTTTAAAAGTAATAAAATTTGGATTAACACAAATTATAAACCAAAGGAATAGTAACTAAATATAGTTCTTAGTAATATATTAATTTTAATAATATTATCTACACTAATGTAAATAAATCAAAATAAAAATTTGACAAAGAATTTAATTGTTATATTTATAGCAATTTTATGAGCGAGACTGTTGTATTTCCATGAACATGACTTACGTTCGTAAAATGTATCATTCTGTCGAGTTTTTGGTTCATGAAAGTTTACTTATGCTAATCAAAAACGAACAAATACGAAAACTAGAAAAACGACAACAAAGCAAAGACGAAAGCATATAAGGCACGGTGCTTAGAATGAGTGAGAAGCGCATAGTAAGCATCGTTTTACGCTGAGGGTAATATTTAATGTATTTTTTTAAAAGTAATAAAATTTGGATTAACACAAATTATAAACCAAAGGAATAGTAACTAAATATAGTTCTTAGTAATATATTAATTTCAATAATATTATCTACACTAATGTAAATAAATCAAAATAAAAATTTGACAAAGAATTTAATTGTTATATTTATAGCAATTTTATGAGCGAGACTGTTGTATTTCCATGAACATGACTTACGTTCGTAAAATGTATCATTCTGTCGAGTTTTTGGTTCATGAAAGTTTACTTGTGCTAATCAAAAACGAACAAATACGAAAACTAGAAAAACGACAACAAAGCAAAGACGAAAGCATATAAGGCACGGTGCTTAGAATGAGTGAGAAGCGCATAGTAAGCATCGTTTTACGCTGAGGGTAATATTTAATGTATTTTTTTTTTTTTTAAAGTAATAAAATTTGGATTAACACAAATTATAAACCAAAGGAATAGTAACTAAATATAGTTCTTAGTAATATATTAATTTTAATAATATTATCTACACTAATGTAAATAAATCAAAATAAAAATTTGACAAAGAATTTAATTGTTATATTTATAGCAATTTTATGAGCGAGACTGTTGTATTTCCATAAACATGACTTGCGTTCGTAAAATGTATCATTCTGTCGAGTTTTTGGTTCATGAAAGTTTACTTATGCTAATCAAAAACGAACAAATACGAAAACTAGAAAAACGACAACAAAGCAAAGACGAAAGCATATAAGGCACGGTGCTTAGAATGAGTGAGAAGCGCATAGTAAGCATCGTTTTACGCTGAGGGTAATATTTAATGTATTTTTTTAAAAGTAATAAAATTTGGATTAACACAAATTATAAACCAAAGGAATAGTAACTAAATATAGTTCTTAGTAATATATTAATTTTAATAATATTATCTACACTAATGTAAATAAATCAAAATAAAAATTTGACAAAGAATTTAATTGTTATATTTATAGCAATTTTATGAGCGAGACTGTTGTATTTCCATGAACATGACTTACGTTCGTAAAATGTATCATTCTGTCGAGTTTTTGGTTCATGAAAGTTTACTTATGCTAATCAAAAACGAACAAATACGAAAACTAGAAAAACAACAACAAAGCAAAGACGAAAGCATATAAGGCACGGTGCTTAGAATGAGTGAGAAGCGCATAGTAAGCATCGTTTTACGCTGAGGGTAATATTTAATGTATTTTTTTAAAAGTAATAAAATTTGGATTAACACAAATTATAAACCAAAGGAATAGTAACTAAATATAGTTCTTAGTAATATATTAATTTTAATAATATTATCTACACTAATGTAAATAAATCAAAATAAAAATTTGACAAAGAATTTAATTGTTATATTTATAGCAATTTTATGAGCGAGACTGTTGTATTTCCATGAACATGACTTCCGTTCGTAAAATGTATCATTCTGTCGAGTTTTTGGTTCATGAAAGTTTACTTATGCTAATCAAAATCGAACAAATACGAAAACTAGAAAAACGACAACAAAGCAAAGACGAAAGCATATAAGGCACGGTGCTTAGAATGAGTGAGAAGCGCATAGTAAGCATCGTTTTACGCTGAGGGTAATATTTAATGTATTTTTTTAAAAGTAATAAAATTTGGATTAACACAAATTATAAACCAAAGGAATAGTAACTAAATATAGTTCTTAGTAATATATTAATTTTAATAATATTATCTACACTAATGTAAATAAATCAAAATAAAAATTTGACAAAGAATTTAATTGTTATATTTATAGCAATTTTATGAGCGAGACTGTTGTATTTCCATGAACATGACTTACGTTCGTAAAATGTATCATTCTGTCGAGTTTTTGGTTCATGAAAGTTTACTTATGCTAATCAAAAACGAACAAATACGAAAACTAGAAAAACGACAACAAAGCAAAGACGAAAGCATATAAGGCACGGTGCTTAGAATGAGTGAGAAGCGCATAGTAAGCTGAGGGTAATATTTAATGTATTTTTTTAAAAGTAATAAAATTTGGATTAACACAAATTATAAACCAAAGGAATAGTAACTAAATATAGTTCTTAGTAATATATTAATTTTAATAATATTATCTACACTAATGTAAATAAATCAAAATAAAAATTTGACAAAGAATTTAATTGTTATATTTATAGCAATTTTATGAGCGAGACTGTTGTATTTCCATGAACATGACTTACGTTCGTAAAATGTATCATTCTGTCGAGTTTTTGGTTCATGAAAGTTTACTTATGCTAATCAAAAACGAACAAATACGAAAACTAGAAAAACAACAACAAAGCAAAGACGAAAGCATATAAGGCACGGTGCTTAGAATGAGTGAGAAGCGCATAGTAAGCATCGTTTTACGCTGAGGGTAATATTTAATGTATTTTTTTAAAAGTAATAAAATTTGGATTAACACAAATTATAAACCAAAGGAATAGTAACTAAATATAGTTCTTAGTAATATATTAATTTTAATAATATTATCTACACTAATGTAAATGAATCAAAATAAAAATTTGACAAAGAATTTAATTGTTATATTTATAGCAATTTTATGAGCGAGACTGTTGTATTTCCATGAACATGACTTACGTTCGTAAAATGTATCATTCTGTCGAGTTTTTGGTTCATGAAAGTTTACTTATGCTAATCAAAAACGAACAAATACGAAGACCACAAAAACAACTACAAAACAAAGACGAAGGCATATAAGGCATGGTGCTTAGAATAAGTGAGAAGTGCATAGTAAGCATCGTTTTACGCTGAGGGTAATATTTAATGTATTTTTTTAAAAGTAATAAAATTTGGATTAACACAAATTATAAACCAAAGGAATAGTAACTAAATATAGTTCTTAGTAATATATTAATTTTAATAATATTATCTACACTAATGTAAATAAATCAAAATAAAAATTTGACAAAGAATTTAATTGTTATATTTATAGCAATTTTATGAGCGAGACTGTTGTATTTCCATGAACATGACTTACGTTCGTAAAATGTATCATTCTGTCGAGTTTTTGGTTCATGAAAGTTTACTTATGCTAATCAAAAACGAACAAATACGAAAACTAGAAAAACAACAACAAAGCAAAGACGAAAGCATATAAGGCACGGTGCTTAGAATGAGTGAGAAGCGCATAGTAAGCATCGTTTTACGCTGAGGGTAATATTTAATGTATTTTTTTAAAAGTAATAAAATTTGGATTAACACAAATTATAAACCAAAGGAATAGTAACTAAATATAGTTCTTAGTAATATATTAATTTTAATAATATTATCTACACTAATGTAAATAAATCAAAATAAAAATTTGACAAAGAATTTAATTGTTATATTTATAGCAATTTTATGAGCGAGACTGTTGTATTTCCATGAACATGACTTACGTTCGTAAAATGTATCATTCTGTCGAGTTTTTGGTTCATGAAAGTTTACTTATGCTAATCAAAAACGAACAAATACGAAAACTAGAAAAACGACAACAAAGCAAAGACGAAAGCATATAAGGCACGGTGCTTAGAATGAGTGAGAAGCGCATAGTAAGCATCGTTTTACGCTGAGGGTAATATTTAATGTATTTTTTAAAAGTAATAAAATTTGGATTAACACAAATTATAAACCAAAGGAATAGTAACTAAATATAGTTCTTAGTAATATATTAATTTTAATAATATTATCTACACTAATGTAAATAAATCAAAATAAAAATTTGACAAAGAATTTAATTGTTATATTTATAGCAATTTTATGAGCGAGACTGTTGTATTTCCATGAACATGACTTACGTTCGTAAAATGTATCATTCTGTCGAGTTTTTGGTTCATGAAAGTTTACTTGTGCTAATCAAAAACGAACAAATACGAAAACTAGAAAAACGACAACAAAGCAAAGACGAAAGCATATAAGGCACGGTGCTTAGAATGAGTGAGAAGCGCATAGTAAGCATCGTTTTACGCTGAGGGTAATATTTAATGTATTTTTTTTTTTTTAAAGTAATAAAATTTGGATTAACACAAATTATAAACCAAAGGAATAGTAACTAAATATAGTTCTTAGTAATATATTAATTTTAATAATATTATCTACACTAATGTAAATAAATCAAAATAAAAATTTGACAAAGAATTTAATTGTTATATTTATAGCAATTTTATGAGCGAGACTGTTGTATTTCCATGAACATGACTTGCGTTCGCAAAATGTATCATTCTGTCGAGTTTTTGGTTTATGAAAGTTTACTTATGCTAATCAAAAACGAACAAATACGAAAATTAATTGATATTATCGGATTATTATTAGAGAGTGTTAAAAGTGTTTGTGAAGTGATAACAACTAAGAACGCAGATCACAGTGGTTGTGAAAATAATTAAAAACAATTAAAAGTGTAATTTGACAAAATAAAATATAAATAAAATTTTGTGCTTTTCAAAAAGAAAAAAGATTAAATTAGCTTGGTGCTGTGAAAATTTGAGATTCCCATATAAGGCACTATTTCATAAACAGTGATAGGACACTATAATTTATTTTCTTAGTGGAAAATCATTTGTGATTTGTGACTGTGTCAATAAAAGAAAAGAAAATATATATATAAACAACTAAAAGACACATTATTTTAAATAATTCATGTGTTATTTTAAATTATTAATTGTCCCATAATGGAGAACGATGATAACTCCTTTGCCTCTAGAAAGAGGAAGGGACAAACTGAAATCGATGCGCTAAAAGATGAACTTAAAGAAGCGCATAAAAAAATGAAGGAACTGAGTGAAATAAATTCCTCACTCACTCAGAAAATAAGTGATGTCGTGAAACAATCTGATTGTAAAATAGATTTTTTAATAAAGGAGAATGACTCTCTACGCCAAAAATTAGAGGGTTTAATAAAAATTCATGAAGAAAGGATGAATGCTGAGGAAAGCATTGAATCAAGTGAAGAAGAGATGGAGTCTGAGACTGAAATGGTAGCCAATCAGCCTGACATAAGCCAAAAAACAAGTATAAAGAATCCCAATTCAACTTCCGCAAAAATGGAGCCATCAAAAAGAGAGAATGGAGTGCCGAAAGCGAAGAATTGCAAGGTTCCTGCTGTAGAAGTAAACGCATCATCAAAGCAAGTTCCTATGGAAAAGAAAGCCAGTAAGTCTGTACCTGTTATTACTACTTACAATATTAATGTAAAAAATATTATAGAGTCTTTAGATAAGCTATTAGGACATAAGAACTATAATATTAAGTTATTAGGGAAAAATGTGGCAAATATAGGTGTCTGCACCCTTGAGGACCATGGGAAGGTTAAGGGACTTCTTAGCGACCTTAAAGTAGAATATTATACTTATACGCCTAGAGGTCGGCGTCCATATACAGTAGTGATCGAGGGACTTCCTGACTCTTTTGAGTCATCTGAAGTAAGGGAATACCTGAACGGTCTTCAGATCAATATTGAGATTATTAACCTTTGGAAATTAGGGGGTGATAAATGGGTAGTGAAAATGACTAGAGGCTCTGATATAGGTAATTTCTATTCGATCCGCTATATGTTGCAATGTAGAGTCCATATCAGGAAATTCCGTAAAGAGGGAATTACTCAATGTTTTAATTGCCAACGTTATGGCCATGTTGCTATTAATTGTCATATGCAATATAGGTGTGTTAAATGTGGAGGGTCTCATGGCCCTGGTAAATGTGAAATTCCCCCTAAGGGACAAAATATTCAGGAGGATTTTATTAAGGACCCTGTTACCGGTGCTGTAACTAAAAGAGTGGGATTGCCTGTAAAGTGTGTCAATTGTGGCAATGAGGGGCATGTGGCCAGTGCTAAGGAATGCCCGCGTAGGATTGAAATTGTTCGCAAATTGGAAGCCAGGAAATCTTTAGGAGTTGTTCCTCGCTCACGAATGGCTACTACTGACAAAGGTACAGTGAAGCCTGGGGTCTCATACGCCGCGGCAGCTAGGGCTGTCTCTGTGAATACACGACCTGGGGTTTTTAATTCAGTTTATTCCTCTAAAACTGAAAGTTCGGGTGAAACTGGCCTCTCCTTGGGAGCTGCTATGTCACATTACGACCATATTGATAAGGACTGCAGGCGCTTCTTTGGAGGCAGTTTGACGCAATGTTTAGGGAAAATCCGTAGGTTTGCTAGGGAATACCAGACATTGAAGAATGACGAGGACAGGTCACGCGCCGTACTTGGTATGTTAATTGCATTGGGACAAGATGGCTAGGTCAATAAAGTGTATATTTATTAATGTGAATTCAATTGCCTCCAAACACAAGAGACATTACTTGAACTTATTCTTGCTGAGACATAAACCTGACGTACTGTTAATGGCTGAGCACTATCTTAACGCTCGCCATAAGCTTGACATAAGAGGGTATAAAATATTTAGACGAGATCGGACTAATGGACGTGGAGGGGGTACGGCTGTACTTGTCAAAGATAATATCTGTTCTGAAGAAATCTCTCTTGATACGGGTGCGATTGAGAATACTGCTGTGCGAGTACGTAGGGTAAATGGTAACGATGTTATTATTATCTCTATGTACCTTAAGCCAAGCAGTACGTTTGTTGCTTCAGATTTTGATGCAATACAACGCCTAGCAACCAATAACAGTATTGTTATTGGTGCTGACCTCAACTCAAGGCACTCGTATTGGGGAGACCAATATGAGAATATGAGTGGCCGCAATCTTCGGGACTTTTTACTTGCAAACCCTGACCTTGTAATTCGCAGAACTGACGGACCGACTAGGATAAATCCTGTGACGTCCTCTTATATTGACTTCTTCCTTACCAGTGTTGACATTGAGACTAATAATTGGACTACGCTTAGGACATTAGATTACGAATCTGACCACAGGGCTGTGGAGATTGTCTTCCGCACAGTCGAATGCATAATACGGGAAAACATAACTAGATACGATTATGATCGTATGAATGTACGAAGTTTCAGAAGCAGACTGTCCAGGAACCTTGCCGACTGCGGGCCTCCGGTAAATAGGAATATGAATGAAGATGAAATTGACGAGTGTATAGCATCCATGAATAATGCTTTCATGGACGCCATTGATCACTCAGTGCCGAAAGTATCCGTAGGAGGCAGAGGTCTGCCAAGACTCCCGGATCATATTCTTAATTTTATTGAACATAAAAAAAGACTTAGACGAATGATACAGAGGACTGAGGACCCAGGGAGACGTAATATCTTAAGAGCAGAGGTAAAAAATCTGGACAGGATAATACGAGGTGCCATTGCAGTTTTTGAGCGTGAATATTGGGTTGAATACTTACGTAGTATTCGTATTAACAATAGAACGTTCAGGAGTGTCAAATCGGCAGCTGGGATAAACACTCGTCCAAAGATACATAGTCTGATGGATGCGAATGGTGGACTAATTTATGATGACAAGGGAAAGGCCAATTTGCTAGCAAGTGGTCTTTTCCGGGTAAATCAACCTGGACAGCGACGCGATGATCCTTTTGCATTGGCAGTGAGGGAGACGGTCTCCACACTTGACAGAGCGACGCCGTTGACTACATTCGGGGACAACTTTACGGCTAACGGAAGTGGAACTGATACCTCAACGAACTTTGATAGATATGGCTTTATTAGACCGAATTCAGTTGGCTTTGCACTGAAATTGAGATCTAATAAAAGATCAAGTGGCTTGGATGGGGTACCAGACTTCATACTCAAGAAGACGGACATTAAGGCATGGGAGTTCCTATCAACCCTATTCAATCATTGTTTGAATATTGGATATTTTCCTAAGGCATGGAAGATGGCACAGATTGTACCGATTCTGAAGCCAGGTGCGAATCCTGAGGATAGCACAAATTATAGGCCGATATCCTTACTGTCGTCCTTTGGGAAATTATTCGAGTTCTTTATTCTGTCGAAAATAAACGATAGAATATTGAACGGTGATATCCTAAAGGACTTCCAGTTTGGCTTTAGAAGTGGCCTCTCCACCTCGCATGCTCTTATGGTGCTAGCTGACTATATAGCTAGAGGGTTAAATAAGAGGTGTCCGACAATAGCTGTTAGTCTGGACTTTGCGAAGGCTTTCGACACAGTGTGGCATGACGGAATTGTATGTAAACTGATGAACATGGGGTTTGATAGGAACTTATGTAGAATAATTGAGAGCTTCCTTAAGGGTCGGACTTATAGGATAAAATTGGGTAATGCACTCTCCGATGAGAACATAATTACAGCAGGTGTACCGCAGGGCTCATTGCTCGGTCCGGTGCTTTATAATATTTATATGTCTGATTTACCTCAACCTAATGGGGACCAGCTTCTGGTAAATTATGCCGATGACATCCTTATTGCATCCTCAGGTGCCAGAGCTAGGACAGTGAACAATGGACTTAACGGGTATCTCACTGAACTGACGGACTATTTTTCAAAATGGGGTTTAACACTGAATATCCGCAAGACTGTAGCAGTAATGTTTAAGGGAAAAAGGAAATACATTTATCCTAACTGCAGATCATTTAGACCATGCTTAATGGTGGGAGGGGAAATGATACCCACTTCGGACAGAATAAAGTATCTTGGTGTGACCTTCCATGAGAACTTTGAGTACTATAGACACGTTGACAACGTACTCGAGAGGACAAAGAGGGTTTTTACCGCTTACCAGGGAATACTTAAACGTCGAACAGGCCTTGACAGAAGAGTCCGACTGTTGATATACCGACAGATAATTCGGCCTCTCATTTCCTATGCTTTTCCTGCGTGGTTTGGAATTTCTTCGGCCCAAATGGAGAGGCTTAGGAAATGGGAGAGAAGGGTCTTAGTTGCATGCCTGGGTATGAGACCCCAGCTAGGTCACGACGGGGTGCCGCGAAGGCCATCCTGTCGATCGATTTACAGGGCCATAGACTTCAAAAGGATTGACGTATTCGTGGTCGAGGGCGCCCTCAGATTTCTGGAAAGAGCACAGTTGTCAGATAACTCACTGGTAAGGAATTGTTTTTTGAGAGCAGGTAATATGGAGACCGTCAGATTATCACGATATTTGTCCCCAGTAGATCTGTTGACCCTTAGGTTAGCTGGTCTCTTGTATGAGGGTGCAGACCTCCTATTTTACCATAGGAGAATACGTAGCCTTGACACCAGAGATACAGTGTATATCACTACACAATGAATTTATCACTTGTTGTAAATATTTTTCTATCCCTAGATTGTAAGTCTTTTGTAAATATGTTTTCATTCTAGTTTTAAGGATTTAATTTGTAAGCTATTTTATTAGTATGTAAGTAATCGATAAAAGCATCCCTTTTTATATCCTTTTTTTGGGAAAGAATAATAATATTAAAATAAAAATTTTGAAATGAAGTAGTCAAGCTACAATAAATGTAAAAAATTTGAAAGTCTTTGAAAAATACCTTAGGTATGTAAAGAATAGTTTTTAAGATGTATTAGCTTTTAAGATATGCT
The DNA here is from genome assembly GCA_932274085.1 of Protocalliphora azurea. Classification (NCBI taxonomy): domain Eukaryota; kingdom Metazoa; phylum Arthropoda; class Insecta; order Diptera; family Calliphoridae; genus Protocalliphora; species Protocalliphora azurea. Next base: position 28,785,670 of record OW026522.1, read on the forward strand.
ACTTGATGTAAAATAATTTTGGATCAATAAAATTTGAATTTGAATTTGAACAAATACGAAAACTAGAAAAACGACAACAAAGCAAAGACGAAAGCATATAAGGCACGGTGCTTAGAATGAGTGAGAAGCGCATAGTAAGCATCGTTTTACGCTGAGGGTAATATTTAATGTATTTTTTTAAAAGTAATAAAATTTGGATTAACACAAATTATAAACCAAAGGAATAGTAACTAAATATAGTTCTTAGTAATATATTAATTTTAATAATATTATCTACACTAATGTAAATAAATCAAAATAAAAATTTGACAAAGAATTTAATTGTTATATTTATAGCAATTTTATGAGCGAGACTGTTGTATTTCCATGAACATGACTTACGTTCGTAAAATGTATCATTCTGTCGAGTTTTTGGTTCATGAAAGATTACTTATGCTAATCAAAAACGAACAAATACGAAAACTAGAAAAAAAAAACAAAGCAAAGACGAAAGCATATAAGGCACGGTGCTTAGAATGAGTGAGAAGCGCATAGTAAGCATCGTTTTACGCTGAGGGTAATATTTAATGTATTTTTTTAAAAGTAATAAAATTTGGATTAACACAAATTATAAACCAAAGGAATAGTAACTAAATATAGTTCTTAGTAATATATTAATTTTAATAATATTATCTACACTAATGTAAATAAATCAAAATAAAAATTTGACAAAGAATTTAATTGTTATATTTATAGCAATTTTATGAGCGAGACTGTTGTATTTCCATGAACATGACTTACGTTCGTAAAATGTATCATTCTGTCGAGTTTTTGGTTCATGAAAGTTTACTTGTGCTAATCAAAAACGAACAAATACGAAAACTAGAAAAACGACAACAAAGACGAAAGCATATAAGGCACGGTGCTTAGAATGAGTGAGAAGCGCATAGTAAGCATCGTTTTACGCTGAGGGTAATATTTAATGTATTTTTTTAAAAGTAATAAAATTTGGATTAACACAAATTATAAACCAAAGGAATAGTAACTAAATATAGTTCTTAGTAATATATTAATTTTAATAATATTATCTACACTAATGTAAATAAATCAAAATAAAAATTTGACAAAGAATTTAATTGTTATATTTATAGCAATTTTATGAGCGAGACTGTTGTATTTCCATGAACATGACTTACGTTCGTAAAATGTATCATTCTGTCGAGTTTTTGGTTCATGAAAGTTTACTTATGCTAATCAAAAACGAACAAATACGAAAACTAGAAAAACGACAACAAAGCAAAGACGAAAGCATATAAGGCACGGTGCTTAGAATGAGTGAGAAGCGCATAGTAAGCATCGTTTTACGCTGAGGGTAATATTTAATGTATTTTTTTAAAAGTAATAAAATTTGGATTAACACAAATTATAAACCAAAGGAATAGTAACTAAATATAGTTCTTAGTAATATATTAATTTTAATAATATTATCTACACTAATGTAAATAAATCAAAATAAAAATTTGACAAAGAATTTAATTGTTATATTTATAGCAATTTTATGAGCGAGACTGTTGTATTTCCATGAACATGACTTACGTTCGTAAAATGTATCATTCTGTCGAGTTTTTGGTTCATGAAAGTTTACTTATGCTAATCAAAAACGAACAAATACGAAAACTAGAAAAACGACAACAAAGCAAAGACGAAAGTATATAAGGCACGGTGCTTAGAATGAGTGAGAAGCGCATAGTAAGCATCGTTTTACGCTGAGGGTAATATTTAATGTATTTTTTAAAAGTAATAAAATTTGGATTAACACAAATTATAAACCAAAGGAATAGTAACTAAATATAGTTCTTAGTAATATATTAATTTTAATAATATTATCTACACTTATGTAAATAAATCAAAATAAAAATTTGACAAAGAATTTAATTGTTATATTTATAGCAATTTTATGAGCGAGACTGTTGTATTTCCATGAACATGACTTGCGTTCGTAAAATGTATCATTCTGTCGAGTTTTTGGTTCATGAAAGTTTACTTATGCTAATCAAAAACGAACAAATACGAAAACTAGAAAAACGACAACAAAGCAAAGACGAAAGCATATAAGGCACGGTGCTTAGAATGAGTGAGAAGCGCATAGTAAGCATCGTTTTACGCTGAGGGTAATATTTAATGTATTTTTTTAAAAGTAATAAAATTTGGATTAACACAAATTATAAACCAAAGGAATAGTAACTAAATATAGTTCTTAGTAATATATTAATTTTAATAATATTATCTACACTAATGTAAATAAATCAAAATAAAAATTTGACAAAGAATTTAATTGTTATATTTATAGCAATTTTATGAGCGAAACTGTTGTATTTCCATGAACATGACTTACGTTCGTAAAATGTATCATTCTGTCGAGTTTTTGGTTCATGAAAGTTTACTTATGCTAATCAAAAACGAACAAATACGAAAACTAGAAAAACAACAACAAAGCAAAGACGAAAGCATATAAGGCACGGTGCTTAGAATGAGTGAGAAGCGCATAGTAAGCATCGTTTTACGCTGAGGGTAATATTTAATGTATTTTTTTAAAAGTAATAAAATTTGGATTAACACAAATTATAAACCAAAGGAATAGTAACTAAATATAGTTCTTAGTAATATATTAATTTTAATAATATTATCTACACTAATGTAAATAAATCAAAATAAAAATTTGACAAAGAATTTAATTGTTATATTTATAGCAATTTTATGAGCGAGACTGTTGTATTTCCATGAACATGACTTACGTTCGTAAAATGTATCATTCTGTCGAGTTTTTGGTTCATGAAAGTTTACTTATGCTAATCAAAAACGAACAAATACGAAAACTAGAAAAACGACAACAAAGCAAAGACGAAAGCATATAAGGCACGGTGCTTAGAATGAGTGAGAAGCGCATAGTAAGCATCGTTTTACGCTGAGGGTAATATTTAATGTATTTTTTTAAAAGTAATAAAATTTGGATTAACACAAATTATAAACCAAAGGAATAGTAACTAAATATAGTTCTTAGTAATATATTAATTTTAATAATATTATCTACACTAATGTAAATAAATCAAAATAAAAATTTGACAAAGAATTTAATTGTTATATTTATAGCAATTTTATGAGCGAGACTGTTGTATTTCCATGAACATGACTTACGTTCGTAAAATGTATCATTCTGTCGAGTTTTTGGTTCATGAAAGTTTACTTGTGCTAATCAAAAACGAACAAATACGAAAACTAGAAAAACGACAACAAAGCAAAGACGAAAGCATATAAGGCACGGTGCTTAGAATGAGTGAGAAGCGCATAGTAAGCATCGTTTTACGCTGAGGGTAATATTTAATGTATTTTTTTTTTTTTAAAGTAATAAAATTTGGATTAACACAAATTATAAACCAAAGGAATAGTAACTAAATATAGTTCTTAGTAATATATTAATTTTAATAATATTATCTACACTAATGTAAATAAATCAAAATAAAAATTTGACAAAGAATTTAATTGTTATATTTATAGCAATTTTATGAGCGAGACTGTTGTATTTCCATAAACATGACTTGCGTTCGTAAAATGTATCATTCTGTCGAGTTTTTGGTTCATGAAAGTTTACTTATGCTAATCAAAAACGAACAAATACGAAAACTAGAAAAACGACAACAAAGCAAAGACGAAAGCATATAAGGCACGGTGCTTAGAATGAGTGAGAAGCGCATAGTAAGCATCGTTTTACGCTGAGGGTAATATTTAATGTATTTTTTTAAAAGTAATAAAATTTGGATTAACACAAATTATAAACCAAAGGAATAGTAACTAAATATAGTTCTTAGTAATATATTAATTTTAATAATATTATCTACACTAATGTAAATAAATCAAAATAAAAATTTGACAAAGAATTTAATTGTTATATTTATAGCAATTTTATGAGCGAGACTGTTGTATTTCCATGAACATGACTTACGTTCGTAAAATGTATCATTCTGTCGAGTTTTTGGTTCATGAAAGTTTACTTATGCTAATCAAAAACGAACAAATACGAAAACTAGAAAAACAACAACAAAGAAAAGACGAAAGCATATAAGGCACGGTGCTTAGAATGAGTGAGAAGCGCATAGTAAGCATCGTTTTACGCTGAGGGTAATATTTAATGTATTTTTTTAAAAGTAATAAAATTTGGATTAACACAAATTATAAACCAAAGAAATAGTAACTAAATATAGTTCTTAGTAATATATTAATTTTAATAATATTATCTATACTAATGTAAATAAATCAAAATAAAAATTTGACAAAGAATTTAATTGTTATATTTATAGCAATTTTATGAGCGAGACTGTTGTATTTCCATGAACATGACTTACGTTCGTAAAATGTATCATTCTGTCGAGTTTTTGGTTCATGAAAGTTTACTTATGCTAATCAAAAACGAACAAATACGAAAACTAGAAAAACAACAACAAAGCAAAGACGAAAGCATATAAGGCACGGTGCTTAGAATGAGTGAGAAGCGCATAGTAAGCATCGTTTTACGCTGAGGGTAATATTTAATGTATTTTTTTAAAAGTAATAAAATTTGGATTAACACAAATTATAAACCAAAGGAATAGTAACTAAATATAGTTCTTAGTAATATATTAATTTTAATAATATTATCTACACTAATGTAAATAAATCAAAATAAAAATTTGACAAAGAATTTAATTGTTATATTTATAGCAATTTTATGAGCGAGACTGTTGTATTTCCATGAACATGACTTGCGTTCGTAAAATGTATCATTCTGTCGAGTTTTTGGTTCATGAAAGTTTACTTATGCTAATCAAAAACGAACAAATACGAAAACTAGAAAAACGACAACAAAGCAAAGACGAAAGCATATAAGGCACGGTGCTTAGAATGAGTGAGAAGCGCATAGTAAGCATCGTTTTACGCTGAGGGTAATATTTAATGTATTTTTTAAAAGTAATAAAATTTGGATTAACACAAATTATAAACCAAAGGAATAGTAACTAAATATAGTTCTTAGTAATATATTAATTTTAATAATATTATCTACACTAATGTAAATAAATCAAAATAAAAATTTGACAAAGAATTTAATTGTTATATTTATAGCAATTTTATGAGCGAGACTGTTGTATTTCCATGAACATGACTTACGTTCGTAAAATGTATCATTCTGTCGAGTTTTTGGTTCATGAAAGTTTACTTATGCTAATCAAAAACGAACAAATACGAAAACTAGAAAAACAACAACAAAGCAAAGACGAAAGCATATAAGGCACGGTGCTTAGAATGAGTGAGAAGCGCATAGTAAGCATCGTTTTACGCTGAGGGTAATATTTAATGTATTTTTTAAAAGTAATAAAATTTGGATTAACACAAATTATAAACCAAAGGAATAGTAACTAAATATAGTTCTTAGTAATATATTAATTTTAATAATATTATCTACACTAATGTAAATAAATCAAAATAAAAATTTGACAAAGAATTTAATTGATATATTTATAGCAATTTTATGAGCGAGACTGTTGTATTTCCATGAACATGACTTACGTTCGTAAAATGTATCATTCTGTCGAGTTTTTGGTTCATGAAAGTTTACTTATGCTAATCAAAAACGAACAAATACGAAAACTAGAAAAACGACAACAAAGCAAAGACGAAAGCATATAAGGCACGGTGCTTAGAATGAGTGAGAAGCGCATAGTAAGCATCGATTTACGCTGAGGGTAATATTTAATGTATTTTTTTTTAAAGTAATAAAATTTGGATTAACACAAATTATAAACCAAAGGAATAGTAACTAAATATAGTTCTTAGTAATATATTAATTTTAATAATATTATCTACACTAATGTAAATAAATCAAAATAAAAATTTGACAAAGAATTTAATTGTTATATTTATAGCAATTTTATGAGCGAGACTGTTGTATTTCCATGAACATGACTTACGTTCGTAAAATGTATCATTCTGTCGAGTTTTTGGTTCATGAAAGTTTACTTATGCTAATCAAAAACGAACAAATACGAAAACTAGAAAAACGACAACAAAGCAAAGACGAAAGCATATAAGGCACGGTGCTTAGAATGAGTGAGAAGCGCATAGTAAGCATCGTTTTACGCTGAGGGTAATATTTAATGTATTTTTTTAAAAGTAATAAAATTTGGATTAACACAAATTATAAACCAAAGGAATAGTAACTAAATATAGTTCTTAGTAATATATTAATTTTAATAATATTATCTACACTAATGTAAATAAATCAAAATAAAAATTTGACAAAGAATTTAATTGTTATATTTATAGCAATTTTATGAGCGAGACTGTTGTATTTCCATGAACATGACTTACGTTCGTAAAATGTATCATTCTGTCGAGTTTTTGGTTCATGAAAGTTTACTTATGCTAATCAAAAACGAACAAATACGAAAACTAGAAAAACAACAACAAAGCAAAGACGAAAGCATATAAGGCACGGTGCTTAGAATGAGTGAGAAGCGCATAGTAAGCATCGTTTTACGCTGAGGGTAATATTTAATGTATTTTTTTAAAAGTAATAAAATTTGGATTAACACAAATTATAAACCAAAGGAATAGTAACTAAATATAGTTCTTAGTAATATATTAATTTTAATAATATTATCTACACTAATGTAAATAAATCAAAATAAAAATTTGACAAAGAATTTAATTGTTATATTTATAGCAATTTTATGAGCGAGACTGTTGTATTTCCATGAACATGACTTGCGTTCGTAAAATGTATCATTCTGTCGAGTTTTTGGTTCATGAAAGTTTACTTATGCTAATCAAAAACGAACAAATACGAAAACTAGAAAAACGACAACAAAGCAAAGACGAAAGCATATAAGGCACGGTGCTTAGAATGAGTGAGAAGCGCATAGTAAGCTCGTTTTACGCTGAGGGTAATATTTAATGTATTTTTTAAAAGTAATAAAATTTGGATTAACACAAATTATAAACCAAAGGAATAGTAACTAAATATAGTTCTTAGTAATATATTAATTTTAATAATATTATCTACACTAATGTAAATAAATCAAAATAAAAATTTGACAAAGAATTTAATTGTTATATTTATAGCAATTTTATGAGCGAGACTGTTGTATTTCCATGAACATGACTTACGTTCGTAAAATGTATCATTCTGTCGAGTTTTTGGTTCATGAAAGTTTACTTATGCTAATCAAAAACGAACAAATACGAAAACTAGAAAAACAACAACAAAGCAAAGACGAAAGCATATAAGGCACGGTGCTTAGAATGAGTGAGAAGCGCATAGTAAGCATCGTTTTACGCTGAGGGTAATATTTAATGTATTTTTTAAAAGTAATAAAATTTGGATTAACACAAATTATAAACCAAAGGAATAGTAACTAAATATAGTTCTTAGTAATATATTAATTTTAATAATATTATCTACACTAATGTAAATAAATCAAAATAAAAATTTGACAAAGAATTTAATTGATATATTTATAGCAATTTTATGAGCGAGACTGTTGTATTTCCATGAACATGACTTACGTTCGTAAAATGTATCATTCTGTCGAGTTTTTGGTTCATGAAAGTTTACTTATGCTAATCAAAAACGAACAAATACGAAAACTAGAAAAACGACAACAAAGCAAAGACGAAAGCATATAAGGCACGGTGCTTAGAATGAGTGAGAAGCGCATAGTAAGCATCGTTTTACGCTGAGGGTAATATTTAATGTATTTTTTTTTAAAGTAATAAAATTTGGATTAACACAAATTATAAACCAAAGGAATAGTAACTAAATATAGTTCTTAGTAATATATTAATTTTAATAATATTATCTACACTAATGTAAATAAATCAAAATAAAAATTTGACAAAGAATTTAATTGTTATATTTATAGCAATTTTATGAGCGAGACTGTTGTATTTCCATGAACATGACTTACGTTCGTAAAATGTATCATTCTGTCGAGTTTTTGGTTCATGAAAGTTTACTTATGCTAATAAAAAACGAACAAATACGAAAACTAGAAAAACGACAACAAAGCAAAGACGAAAGCATATAAGGCACGGTGCTTAGAATGAGTGAGAAGCGCATAGTAAGCATCGTTTTACGCTGAGGGTAATATTTAATGTATTTTTTTTAAAGTAATAAAATTTGGATTAACACAAATTATAAACCAAAGGAATAGTAACTAAATATAGTTCTTAGTAATATATTAATTTTAATAATATTATCTACACTAATGTAAATAAATCAAAATAAAAATTTGACAAAGAATTTAATTGTTATATTTATAGCAATTTTATGAGCGAGACTGTTGTATTTCCATGAACATGACTTACGTTCGTAAAATGTATCATTCTGTCGAGTTTTTGGTTCATGAAAGTTTACTTATGCTAATCAAAAACGAACAAATACGAAAACTAGAAAAACGACAACAAAGCAAAGACGAAAGCATATAAGGCACGGTGCTTAGAATGAGTGAGAAGCGCATAGTAAGCATCGTTTTACGCTGAGGGTAATATTTAATGTATTTTTTTAAAAGTAATAAAATTTGGATTAACACAAATTATAAACCAAAGGAATAGTAACTAAATATAGTTCTTAGTAATATATTAATTTTAATAATATTATCTACACTAATGTAAATAAATCAAAATAAAAATTTGACAAAGAATTTAATTGTTATATTTATAGCAATTTTATGAGCGAGACTGTTGTATTTCCATGAACATGACTTACGTTCGTAAAATGTATCATTCTGTCGAGTTTTTGGTTCATGAAAGTTTACTTATGCTAATCAAAAACGAACAAATACGAAAACTAGAAAAACGACAACAAAGCAAAGACGAAAGCATATAAGGCACGGTGCTTAGAATGAGTGAGAAGCGCATAGTAAGCATCGTTTTACGCTAAGGGTAATATTTAATGTATTTTTTTTAAAGTAATAAAATTTGGATTAACACAAATTATAAACCAAAGGAATAGTAACTAAATATAGTTCTTAGTAATATATTAATTTTAATAATATTATCTACACTAATGTAAATAAATCAAAATAAAAATTTGACAAAGAATTTAATTGTTATATTTATAGCAATTTTATGAGCGAGACTGTTGTATTTCCATGAACATGACTTACGTTCGTAAAATGTATCATTCTGTCTAGTTTTTGGTTCATGAAAGTTTACTTATGCTAATCAAAAACGAACAAATACGAAAACTAGAAAAACAACAACAAAGCAAAGACGAAAGCATATAAGGCACGGTGCTTAGAATGAGTGAGAAGCGCATAGTAAGCATCGTTTTACGCTGAGGGTAATATTTAATGTATTTTTTTAAAAGTAATAAAATTTGGATTAACACAAATTATAAACCAAAGGAATAGTAACTAAATATAGTTCTTAGTAATATATTAATTTTAATAATATTATCTACACTAATGTAAATAAATCAAAATAAAAATTTGACAAAGAATTTAATTGTTATATTTATAGCAATTTTATGAGCGAGACTGTTGTATTTCCATGAACATGACTTGCGTTCGTAAAATGTATCATTCTGTCGAGTTTTTGGTTCATGAAAGTTTACTTATGCTAATCAAAAACGAACAAATACGAAAACTAGAAAAACGACAACAAAGCAAAGACGAAAGCATATAAGGCACGGTGCTTAGAATGAGTGAGAAGCGCATAGTAAGCATCGTTTTACGCTGAGGGTAATATTTAATGTATTTTTTTAAAAGTAATAAAATTTGGATTAACACAAATTATAAACCAAAGGAATAGTAACTAAATATAGTTCTTAGTAATATATTAATTTTAATAATATTATCTACACTAATGTAAATAAATCAAAATAAAAATTTGACAAAGAATTTAATTGTTATATTTATAGCAATTTTATGAGCGAGACTGTTGTATTTCCATGAACATGACTTACGTTCGTAAAATGTATCATTCTGTCGAGTTTTTGGTTCATGAAAGTTTACTTATGCTAATCAAAAACGAACAAATACGAAAACTAGAAAAACGACAACAAAGCAAAGACGAAAGCATATAAGGCACGGTGCTTAGAATGAGTGAGAAGCGCATAGTAAGCATCGTTTTACGCTGAGGGTAATATTTAATGTATTTTTTTAAAAGTAATAAAATTTGGATTAACACAAATTATAAACCAAAGGAATAGTAACTAAATATAGTTCTTAGTAATATATTAATTTTAATAATATTATCTACACTAATGTAAATAAATCAAAATAAAAATTTGACAAAGAATTTAATTGTTATATTTATAGCAATTTTATGAGCGAGACTGTTGTATTTCCATGAACATGACTTACGTTCGTAAAATGTATCATTCTGTCGAGTTTTTGGTTCATGAAAGTTTACTTATGCTAATCAAAAACGAACAAATACGAAAACTAGAAAAACGACAACAAAGCAAAGACGAAAGCATATAAGGCACGGTGCTTAGAATGAGTGAGAAGCGCATAGTAAGCATCGTTTTACGCTGAGGGTAATATTTAATGTATTTTTTTTTAAAGTAATAAAATTTGGATTAACACAAATTATAAACCAAAGGAATAGTAACTAAATATAGTTCTTAGTAATATATTAATTTTAATAATATTATCTACACTAATGTAAATAAATCAAAATAAAAATTTGACAAAGAATTTAATTGTTATATTTATAGCAATTTTATGAGCGAGACTGTTGTATTTCCATGAACATGACTTGCGTTCGTAAAATGTATCATTCTGTCGAGTTTTTGGTTCATGAAAGTTTACTTATGCTAATCAAAAACGAACAAATACGAAAACTAGAAAAACGACAACAAAGCAAAGACGAAAGCATATAAGGCACGGTGCTTAGAATGAGTGAGAAGCGCATAGTAAGCATCGTTTTACGCTCAGGGTAATATTTAATGTATTTTTTTAAAAGTAATAAAATTTGGATTAACACAAATTATAAACCAAAGGAATAGTAACTAAATATAGTTCTTAGTAATATATTAATTTTAATAATATTATCTACACTAATGTAAATAAATCAAAATAAAAATTTGACAAAGAATTTAATTGTTATATTTATAGCAATTTTATGAGCGAGACTGTTGTATTTCCATGAACATGACTTACGTTCGTAAAATGTATCATTCTGTCGAGTTTTTGGTTCATGAAAGATTACTTATGCTAATCAAAAACGAACAAATACGAAAACTAGAAAAACGACAACAAAGCAAAGACGAAAGCATATAAGGCACGGTGCTTAGAATGAGTGAGAAGCGCATAGTAAGCATCGTTTTACGCTGAGGGTAATATTTAATGTATTTTTTTTTTAAAGTAATAAAATTTGGATTAACACAAATTATAAACCAAAGGAATAGTAACTAAATATAGTTCTTAGTAATATATTAATTTTAATAATATTATCTACACTAATGTAAATAAATCAAAATAAAAATTTGACAAAGAATTTAATTGTTATATTTATAGCAATTTTATGAGCGAGACTGTTGTATTTCCATGAACATGACTTGCGTTCGTAAAATGTATCATTCTGTCGAGTTTTTGGTTCATGAAAGTTTACTTATGCTAATCAAAAACGAACAAATACGAAAACTAGAAAAACGACAACAAAGCAAAGACGAAAGCATATAAGGCACGGTGCTTAGAATGAGTGAGAAGCGCATAGTAAGCATCGTTTTACGCTGAGGGTAATATTTAATGTATTTTTTTAAAAGTAATAAAATTTGGATTAACACAAATTATAAACCAAAGGAATAGTAACTAAATATAGTTCTTAGTAATATATTAATTTTAATAATATTATCTACACTAATGTAAATAAATCAAAATAAAAATTTGACAAAGAATTTAATTGTTATATTTATAGCAATTTTATGAGCGAGACTGTTGTATTTCCATGAACATGACTTACGTTCGTAAAATGTATCATTCTGTCGAGTTTTTGGTTCATGAAAGTTTACTTATGCTAATCAAAAACGAACAAATACGAAAACTAGAAAAACAACAACAAAGCAAAGACGAAAGCATATAAGGCACGGTGCTTAGAATGAGTGAGAAGCGCATAGTAAGCATCGTTTTACGCTGAGGGTAATATTTAATGTATTTTTTTAAAAGTAATAAAATTTGGATTAACACAAATTATAAACCAAAGGAATAGTAACTAAATATAGTTCTTAGTAATATATTAATTTTAATAATATTATCTACACTAATGTAAATAAATCAAAATAAAAATTTGACAAAGAATTTAATTGTTATATTTATAGCAATTTTATGAGCGAGACTGTTGTATTTCCATGAACATGACTTGCGTTCGTAAAATGTATCATTCTGTCGAGTTTTTGGTTCATGAAAGTTTACTTATGCTAATCAAAAACGAACAAATACGAAAACTAGAAAAACGACAACAAAGCAAAGACGAAAGCATATAAGGCACGGTGCTTAGAATGAGTGAGAAGCGCATAGTAAGCATCGTTTTACGCTGAGGGTAATATTTAATGTATTTTTTTAAAAGTAATAAAATTTGGATTAACACAAATTATAAACCAAAGGAATAGTAACTAAATATAGTTCTTAGTAATATATTAATTTTAATAATATTATCTACACTAATGTAAATAAATCAAAATAAAAATTTGACAAAGAATTTAATTGTTATATTTATAGCAATTTTATGAGCGAGACTGTTGTATTTCCATGAACATGACTTACGTTCGTAAAATGTATCATTCTGTCGAGTTTTTGGTTCATGAAAGTTTACTTATGCTAATCAAAAACGAACAAATACGAAAACTAGAAAAACGACAACAAAGCAAAGACGAAAGCATATAAGGCACGGTGCTTAGAATGAGTGAGAAGCGCATAGTAAGCATCGTTTTACGCTGAGGGTAATATTTAATGTATTTTTTTAAAAGTAATAAAATTTGGATTAACACAAATTATAAACCAAAGGAATAGTAACTAAATATAGTTCTTAGTAATATATTAATTTTAATAATATTATCTACACTAATGTAAATAAATCAAAATAAAAATTTGACAAAGAATTTAATTGTTATATTTATAGCAATTTTATGAGCGAGACTGTTGTATTTCCATGAACATGACTTACGTTCGTAAAATGTATCATTCTGTCGAGTTTTTGGTTCATGAAAGATTACTTATGCTAATCAAAAACGAACAAATACGAAGACCACAAAAACAACTACAAAACAAAGACGAAGGCATATAAGGCATGGTGCTTAGAATAAGTGAGAAGTGCATAGTAAGCATCGTTTTACGCTGAGGGTAATATTTAATGTATTTTTTTAAAAGTAATAAAATTTGGATTAACACAAATTATAAACCAAAGGAATAGTAACTAAATATAGTTCTTAGTAATATATTAATTTTAATAATATTATCTACACTAATGTAAATAAATCAAAATAAAAATTTGACAAAGAATTTAATTGTTATATTTATAGCAATTTTATGAGCGAGACTGTTGTATTTCCATGAACATGACTTACGTTCGTAAAATGTATCATTCTGTCGAGTTTTTGGTTCATGAAAGATTACTTATGCTAATCAAAAACGAACAAATACGAAAACTAGAAAAACAACAACAAAGCAAAGACGAAAGCATATAAGGCACGGTGCTTAGAATGAGTGAGAAGCGCATAGTAAGCATCGTTTTACGCTGAGGGTAATATTTAATGTATTTTTTTAAAAGTAATAAAATTTGGATTAACACAAATTATAAACCAAAGGAATAGTAACTAAATATAGTTCTTAGTAATATATTAATTTTAATAATATTATCTACACTAATGTAAATAAATCAAAATTTGACAAAGAATTTAATTGTTATATTTATAGCAATTTTATGAGCGAGACTGTTGTATTTCCATGAACATGACTTACGTTCGTAAAATGTATCATTCTGTCGAGTTTTTGGTTCATGAAAGTTTACTTATGCTAATCAAAAACGAACAAATACGAAAACTAGAAAAACGACAACAAAGCAAAGACGAAAGCATATAAGGCACGGTGCTTAGAATGATTGAGAAGCGCATAGTAAGCATCGTTTTACGCTAAGGGTAATATTTAATGTATTTTTTTAAAAGTAATAAAATTTGGATTAACACAAATTATAAACCAAAGGAATAGTAACTAAATATAGTTCTTAGTAATATATTAATTTTAATAATATTATGTACACTAATGTAAATAAATCAAAATAAAAATTTGACAAAGAATTTAATTGTTATATTTATAGCAATTTTATGAGCGAGACTGTTGTATTTCCATGAACATGACTTACGTTCGTAAAATGTATCATTCTGTCGAGTTTTTGGTTCATGAAAGTTTACTTATGCTAATCAAAAACGAACAAATACGAAAACTAGAAAAACGACAACAAAGCAAAGACGAAAGCATATAAGGCAGGGTGCTTAGAATGAGTGAGAAGCGCATAGCAAGCATCGTTTTACGCTGAGGGTAATATTTAATGTATTTTTTTAAAAGTAATAAAATTTGGATTAACACAAATTATAAACCAGAGGAATAGTAACTAAATATAGTTCTTAGTAATATATTAATTTTAATAATATTATCTACACTAATGTAAATAAATCAAAATAAAAATTTGACAAAGAATTTAATTGTTATATTTATAGCAATTTTATGAGCGAGACTGTTGTATTTCCATGAACATGACTTACGTTCGTAAAATGTATCATTCTGTCGAGTTTTTGGTTCATGAAAGTTTACTTATGCTAATCAAAAACGAACAAATACGAAAACTAGAAAAACAACAACAAAGCAAAGACGAAAGCATATAAGGCACGGTGCTTAGAATGAGTGAGAAGCGCATAGTAAGCATCGTTTTACGCTGAGGGTAATATTTAATGTATTTTTTTAAAAGTAATAAAATTTGGATTAACACAAATTATAAACCAAAGGAATAGTAACTAAATATAGTTCTTAGTAATATATTAATTTTAATAATATTATCTACACTAATGTAAATAAATCAAAATAAAAATTTGACAAAGAATTTAATTGTTATATTTATAGCAATTTTATGAGCGAGACTGTTGTATTTCCATGAACATGACTTACGTTCGTAAAATGTATCATTCTGTCGAGTTTTTGGTTCATGAAAGTTTACTTATGCTAATCAAAAACGAACAAATACGAAAACTAGAAAAACGACAACAAAGCAAAGACGAAAGCATATAAGGCACGGTGCTTAGAATGAGTGAGAAGCGCATAGTAAGCATCGTTTTACGCTGAGGGTAATATTTAATGTATTTTTTTAAAAGTAATAAAATTTGGATTAACACAAATTATAAACCAAAGGAATAGTAACTAAATATAGTTCTTAGTAATATATTAATTTTAATAATATTATCTACACTAATGTAAATAAATCAAAATAAAAATTTGACAAAGAATTTAATTGTTATATTTATAGCAATTTTATGAGCGAGACTGTTGTATTTCCATGAATATGACTTACGTTCGTAAAATGTATCATTCTGTCGAGTTTTTGGTTCATGAAAGTTTACTTATGCTAATCAAAAACGAACAAATACGAAGACCACAAAAACAACTACAAAACAAAGACGAAGGCATATAAGGCATGGTGCTTAGAATAAGTGAGAAGTGCATAGTAAGCATCGTTTTACGCTGAGGGTAATATTTAATGTATTTTTTAAAAGTAATAAAATTTGGATTAACACAAATTATAAACCAAAGAAATAGTAACTAAATATAGTTCTTAGTAATATATTAATTTTAATAATATTATCTACACTAATGTAAATAAATCAAAATAAAAATTTGACAAAGAATTTAATTGTTATATTTATAGCAATTTTATGAGCGAGACTGTTGTATTTCCATGAACATGACTTACGTTCGTAAAATGTATCATTCTGTCGAGTTTTTGGTTCATGAAAGTTTACTTATGCTAATCAAAAACGAACAAATACGAAAACTAGAAAAACGACAACAAAGCAAAGACGAAAGCATATAAGGCACGGTGCTTAGAATGAGTGAGAAGCGCATAGTAAGCATCGTTTTACGCTGAGGGTAATATTTAATGTATTTTTTTAAAAGTAATAAAATTTGGATTAACACAAATTATAAACCAAAGGAATAGTAACTAAATATAGTTCTTAGTAATATATTAATTTTAATAATATTATCTACACTAATGTAAATAAATCAAAATAAAAATTTGACAAAGAATTTAATTGTTATATTTATAGCAATTTTATGAGCGAGACTGTTGTATTTCCATGAACATGACTTACGTTCGTAAAATGTATCATTCTGTCGAGTTTTTGGTTCATGAAAGTTTACTTATGCTAATCAAAAACGAACAAATACGAAAACTAGAAAAACGACAACAAAGCAAAGACGAAAGCATATAAGGCACGGTGCTTAGAATGAGTGAGAAGCGCATAGTAAGCATCGTTTTACGCTGAGGGTAATATTTAATGTATTTTTTTAAAAGTAATAAAATTTGGATTAACACAAATTATAAACCAAAGGAATAGTAACTAAATATAGTTCTTAGTAATATATTAATTTTAATAATATTATCTACACTAATGTAAATAAATCAAAATAAAAATTTGACAAAGAATTTAATTGTTATATTTATAGCAATTTTATGAGCGAGACTGTTGTATTTCCATGAACATGACTTACGTTCGTAAAATGTATCATTCTGTCGAGTTTTTGGTTCATGAAAGATTACTTATGCTAATCAAAAACGAACAAATACGAAGACCACAAAAACAACTACAAAACAAAGACGAAGGCATATAAGGCATGGTGCTTAGAATAAGTGAGAAGTGCATAGTAAGCATCGTTTTACGCTGAGGGTAATATTTAATGTATTTTTTTAAAAGTAATAGAATTTGGATTAACACAAATTATAAACCAAAGGAATAGTAACTAAATATAGTTCTTAGTAATGTATTAATTTTAATAATATTATCTACACTAATGTAAATAAATCAAAATAAAAATTTGACAAAGAATTTAATTGTTATATTTATAGCAATTTTATGAGCGAGACTGTTGTATTTCCATGAACATGACTTACGTTCGTAAAATGTATCATTCTGTCGAGTTTTTGGTTCATGAAAGATTACTTATGCTAATCAAAAACGAACAAATACGAAAACTAGAAAAACAACAACAAAGCAAAGACGAAAGCATATAAGGCACGGTGCTTAGAATGAGTGAGAAGTGCATAGTAAGCATCGTTTTACGCTGAGGGTAATATTTAATGTATTTTTTTAAAAGTAATAAAATTTGGATTAACACAAATTATAAACCAAAGGAATAGTAAATAAATATAGTTCTTAGTAATATATTAATTTTAATAATATTATCTACACTAATGTAAATAAATCAAAATAAAAATTTGACAAAGAATTTAATTGTTATATTTATAGCAATTTTATGAGCGAGACTGTTGTATTTCCATGAACATGACTTACGTTCGTAAAATGTATCATTCTGTCGAGTTTTTGGTTCATGAAAGATTACTTATGCTAATCAAAAACGAACAAATACGAAGACCACAAAAACAACTACAAAACAAAGACGAAAGCATATAAGGCACGGTGCTTAGAATGAGTGAGAAGCGCATAGTAAGCATCGTTTTACGCTGAGGGTAATATTTAATGTATTTTTTTAAAAGTAATAAAATTTGGATTAACACAAATTATAAACCAAAGGAATAGTAACTAAATATAGTTCTTAGTAATATATTAATTTTAATAATATTATCTACACTAATGTAAATAAATCAAAATAAAAATTTGACAAAGAATTTAATTGTTATATTTATAGCAATTTTATGAGCGAGACTGTTGTATTTCCATGAACATGACTTACGTTCGTAAAATGTATCATTCTGTCGAGTTTTTGGTTCATGAAAGTTTACTTATGCTAATCAAAAACGAACAAATACGAAAACTAGAAAAACGACAACAAAGCAAAGACGAAAGCATATAAGGCACGGTGCTTAGAATGAGTGAGAAGCGCATAGTAAGCATCGTTTTACGCTGAGGGTAATATTTAATGTATTTTTTTAAAAGTAATAAAATTTGGATTAACACAAATTATAAACCAAAGGAATAGTAACTAAATATAGTTCTTAGTAATATATTAATTTTAATAATATTATGTACACTAATGTAAATAAATCAAAATAAAAATTTGACAAAGAATTTAATTGTTATATTTATAGCAATTTTATGAGCGAGACTGTTGTATTTCCATGAACATGACTTACGTTCGTAAAATGTATCATTCTGTCGAGTTTTTGGTTCATGAAAGTTTACTTATGCTAATCAAAAACGAACAAATACGAAAACTAGAAAAACGACAACAAAGCAAAGACGAAAGCATATAAGGCAGGGTGCTTAGAATGAGTGAGAAGCGCATAGCAAGCATCGTTTTACGCTGAGGGTAATATTTAATGTATTTTTTTAAAAGTAATAAAATTTGGATTAACACAAATTATAAACCAGAGGAATAGTAACTAAATATAGTTCTTAGTAATATATTAATTTTAATAATATTATCTACACTAATGTAAATAAATCAAAATGAAAATTTGACAAAGAATTTAATTGTTATATTTATAGCAATTTTATGAGCGAGACTGTTGTATTTCCATGAACATGACTTACGTTCGTAAAATGTATCATTCTGTCGAGTTTTTGGTTCATGAAAGTTTACTTATGCTAATCAAAAACGAACAAATACGAAAACTAGAAAAACAACAACAAAGCAAAGACGAAAGCATATAAGGCACGGTGCTTAGAATGAGTGAGAAGCGCATAGTAAGCATCGTTTTACGCTGAGGGTAATATTTAATGTATTTTTTTAAAAGTAATAAAATTTGGATTAACACAAATTATAAACCAAAGGAATAGTAACTAAATATAGTTCTTAGTAATATATTAATTTTAATAATATTATCTACACTAATGTAAATAAATCAAAATAAAAATTTGACAAAGAATTTAATTGTTATATTTATAGCAATTTTATGAGCGAGACTGTTGTATTTCCATGAACATGACTTGCGTTCGTAAAATGTATCATTCTGTCGAGTTTTTGGTTCATGAAAGTTTACTTATGCTAATCAAAAACGAACAAATACGAAAACTAGAAAAACGACAACAAAGCAAAGACGAAAGCATATAAGGCACGGTGCTTAGAATGAGTGAGAAGCGCATAGTAAGCATCGTTTTACGCTGAGGGTAATATTTAATGTATTTTTTTAAAAGTAATAAAATTTGGATTAACACAAATTATAAACCAAAGGAATAGTAACTAAATATAGTTCTTAGTAATATATTAATTTTAATAATATTATCTACACTAATGTAAATAAATCAAAATAAAAATTTGACAAAGAATTTAATTGTTATATTTATAGCAATTTTATGAGCGAGACTGTTGTATTTCCATGAACATGACTTACGTTCGTAAAATGTATCATTCTGTCGAGTTTTTGGTTCATGAAAGTTTACTTATGCTAATCAAAAACGAACAAATACGAAAACTAGAAAAACGACAACAAAGCAAAGACGAAAGCATATAAGGCACGATGCTTAGAATGAGTGAGAAGCGCATAGTAAGCATCATTTTACGCTGAGGGTAATATTTAATGTATTTTTTTAAAAGTAATAAAATTTGGATTAACACAAATTATAAACCAAAGGAATAGTAACTAAATATAGTTCTTAGTAATATATTAATTTTAATAATATTATCTACACTAATGTAAATAAATCAAAATAAAAATTTGATCGAGGGACTTCCTGACTCTTTTGAGTCATCTGAAGTAAGGGAATACCTGAACGGTCTTCAGATCAATATTGAGATTATTAACCTTTGGAAATTAGGGGGTGATAAATGGGTAGTGAAAATGACTAGAGGCTCTGATATAGGTAATTTCTATTCGATCCGCTATATGTTGCAATGTAGAGTCCATATCAGGAAATTCCGTAAAGAGGGAATTACTCAATGTTTTAATTGCCAACGTTATGGCCATGTTGCTATTAATTGTCATATGCAATATAGGTGTGTTAAATGTGGAGGGTCTCATGGCCCTGGTAAATGTGAAATTCCCCCTAAGGGACAAAATATTCAGGAGGATTTTATTAAGGACCCTGTTACCGGTGCTGTAACTAAAAGAGTGGGATTGCCTGTAAAGTGTGTCAATTGTGGCAATGAGGGGCATGTGGCCAGTGCTAAGGAATGCCCGCGTAGGATTGAAATTGTTCGCAAATTGGAAGCCAGGAAATCTTTAGGAGTTGTTCCTCGCTCACGAATGGCTACTACTGACAAAGGTACAGTGAAGCCTGGGGTCTCATACGCCGCGGCAGCTGGGGCTGTCTCTGTGGATACACGACCTGGGGTTTTTAATTCAGTTTATTCCTCTAAAACTGAAAGTTCGGGTGAAACTGGCCTCTCCTTGGGAGCTGCTATGTCACATTACGACCATATTGATAAGGACTGCAGGCGCTTCTTTGGAGGCAGTTTGACGCAATGTTTAGGGAAAATCCGTAGGTTTGCTAGGGAATACCAGACATTGAAGAATGACGAGGACAGGTCACGCGCCGTACTTGGTATGTTAATTGCATTGGGACAAGATGGCTAGGTCAATAAAGTGTATATTTATTAATGTGAATTCAATTGTCTCCAAACACAAGAGACATTACTTGAACTTATTTTTGCTGAGACATAAACCTGACGTACTGTTAATGGCTGAGCACTATCTTAACGCTCGCCATAAGCTTGACATAAGAGGGTATAAAATATTTAGACGAGATCGGACTAATGGACGTGGAGGGGGTACGGCTGTACTCGTCAAAGATAATATCTGTTCTGAAGAAATCTCTCTTGATACGGGTGCGATTGAGAATACTGCTGTGCGAGTACGTAGGGTAAATGGTAACGATGTTATTATTATCTCTATGTACCTTAAGCCAAGCAGTACGTTTGTTGCTTCAGATTTTGATGCAATACAACGCCTAGCAACCAATAACAGTATTGTTATTGGTGCTGACCTCAACTCAAGGCACTCGTATTGGGGAGACCAATATGAGAATATGAGTGGCCGCAATCTTCGGGACTTTTTACTTGCAAACCCTGACCTTGTAATTCGCAGAACTGACGGACCGACTAGGATAAATCCTGTGACGTCCTCTTATATTGACTTCTTCCTTACCAGTGTTGACATTGAGACTAATAATTGGACTACGCTTAGGACATTAGATTACGAATCTGACCACAGGGCTGTGGAGATTGTCTTCCGCACAGTCGAATGCATAATACGGGAAAACATAACTAGATACGATTATGATCGTATGAATGTACGAAGTTTCAGAAACAGACTGTCCAGGAACCTTGCCGACTGCGGGCCTCCGGTAAATAGGAATATGAATGAAGATGAAATTGACGAGTGTATAGCATCCATGAATAATGCTTTCATGGACGCCATTGATCACTCAGTGCCGAAAGTATCCGTAGGAGGCAGAGGTCTGCCAAGACTCCCGGATCATATTCTTAATTTTATTGAACATAAAAAAAGACTTAGACGAATGATACAGAGGACTGAGGACCCAGGGAGACGTAATATCTTAAGAGCAGAGGTAAAAAATCTGGACAGGATAATACGAGGTGCCATTGCAGTTTTTGAGCGTGAATATTGGGTTGAATACTTACGTAGTATTCGTATTAACAATAGAACGTTCAGGAGTGTCAAATCGGCAGCTGGGATAAACACTCGTCCAAAGATACATAGTCTGATGGATGCGAATGGTGGACTAATTTATGATGACAAGGGAAAGGCCAATTTGCTAGCAAGTGGTCTTTTCCGGGTAAATCAACCTGGACAGCGACGCGATGATCCTTTTGCATTGGCAGTGAGGGAGACGGTCTCCACACTTGACAGAGCGACGCCGTTGACTACATTCGGGGACAACTTTACGGCTAACGGAAGTGGAACTGATACCTCAACGAACTTTGATAGATATGGCTTTATTAGACCGAATTCAGTTGGCTTTGCACTGAAATTGAGATCTAATAAAAGATCAAGTGGCTTGGATGGGGTACCAGACTTCATACTCAAGAAGACGGACATTAAGGCATGGGAGTTCCTATCAACCCTATTCAATCATTGTTTGAATATTGGATATTTTCCTAAGGCATGGAAGATGGCACAGATTGTACCGATTCTGAAGCCAGGTGCGAATCCTGAGGATAGCACAAATTATAGGCCGATATCCTTACTGTCGTCCTTTGGAAAATTATTCGAGTTCTTTATTCTGTCGAAAATAAACGATAGAATATTGAACGGTGATATCCTAAAGGACTTCCAGTTTGGCTTTAGAAGTGGCCTCTCCACCTCGCATGCTCTTATGGTGCTAGCTGACTATATAGCTAGAGGGTTAAATAAGAGGTGTCCGACAATAGCTGTTAGTCTGGACTTTGCGAAGGCTTTCGACACAGTGTGGCATGACGGAATTGTATGTAAACTGATGAACATGGGGTTTGATAGGAACTTATGTAGAATAATTGAGAGCTTCCTTAAGGGTCGGACTTATAGGATAAAATTGGGTAATGCACTCTCCGATGAGAACATAATTACAGCAGGTGTACCGCAGGGCTCATTGCTCGGTCCGGTGCTTTATAATATTTATATGTCTGATTTACCTCAACCTAATGGGGACCAGCTTCTGGTAAATTATGCCGATGACATCCTTATTGCATCCTCAGGTGCCAGAGCTAGGACAGTGAACAATGGACTTAACGGGTATCTCACTGAACTGACGGACTATTTTTCAAAATGGGGTTTAACACTGAATATCCGCAAGACTGTAGCAGTAATGTTTAAGGGAAAAAGGAAATACATTTATCCTAACTGCAGATCATTTAGACCATGCTTAATGGTGGGAGGGGAAATGATACCCACTTCGGACAGAATAAAGTATCTTGGTGTGACCTTCCATGAGAACTTTGAGTACTATAGACACGTTGACAACGTACTCGAGAGGACAAAGAGGGTTTTTACCGCTTACCAGGGAATACTTAAACGTCGAACAGGCCTTGACAGAAGAGTCCGACTGTTGATATACCGACAGATAATTCGGCCTCTCATTTCCTATGCTTTTCCTGCGTGGTTTGGAATTTCTTCGGCCCAAATGGAGAGGCTTAGGAAATGGGAGAGAAGGGTCTTAGTTGCATGCCTGGGTATGAGACCCCAGCTAGGTCACGACGGGGTGCCGCGAAGGCCATCCTGTCGATCGATTTACAGGGCCATAGACTTCAAAAGGATTGACGTATTCATGGTCGAGGGCGCCCTCAGATTTCTGGAAAGAGCACAGTTGTCAGATAACTCACTGGTAAGGAATTGTTTTTTGAGAGCAGGTAATATGGAGACCGTCAGATTATCACGATATTTGTCCCCAGTAGATCTGTTGACCCTTAGGTTAGCTGGTCTCTTGTATGAGGGTGCAGACCTCCTATTTTACCATAGGAGAATACGTAGCCTTGACACCAGAGATACAGTGTATATCACTACACAATGAATTTATCACTTGTTGTAAATATTTTTCTATCCCTAGATTGTAAGTCTTTTGTAAATATGTTTTCATTCTAGTTTTAAGGATTTAATTTGTAAGCTATTTTATTAGTATGTAAGTAATCGATAAAAGCATCCCTTTTTATATCCTTTTTTTTGGGAAAGAATAATAATATTAAAATAAAAATTTTGAAATGAAGTAGTCAAGCTACAATAAATGTAAAAAATTTGAAAGTCTTTGAAAAATACCTTAGGTATGTAAAGAATAGTTTTTAAGATGTATTAGCTTTTAAGATATGCTACTTGATGTAAAATAATTTTGGATCAATAAAATTTGAATTTGAAATTGAATTTGAAAAATTTTTGAAAAATTGAACAAATACGAAAACTAGAAAAACAACAACAAAGCAAAGACGAAAGCATATAAGGCACGGTGCTTAGAATGAGTGAGAAGCGCATAGTAAGCATCGTTTTACGCTGAGGGTAATATTTAATGTATTTTTTTAAAAGTAATAAAATTTGGATTAACACAAATTATAAACCAAAGGAATAGTAACTAAATATAGTTCTTAGTAATATATTAATTTTAATAATATTATCTACACTAATGTAAATAAATCAAAATAAAAATTTGACAAAGAATTTAATTGTTATATTTATAGCAATTTTATGAGCGAGACTGTTGTATTTCCATGAACATGACTTGCGTTCGTAAAATGTATCATTCTGTCGAGTTTTTGGTTCATGAAAGTTTACTTATGCTAATCAAAAACGAACAAATACGAAAACTAGAAAAACGACAACAAAGCAAAGACGAAAGCATATAAGGCACGGTGCTTAGAATGAGTGAGAAGCGCATAGTAAGCATCGTTTTACGCTGAGGGTAATATTTAATGTATTTTTTTAAAAGTAATAAAATTTGGATTAACACAAATTATAAACCAAAGGAATAGTAACTAAATATAGTTCTTAGTAATATATTAATTTTAATAATATTATCTACACTAATGTAAATAAATCAAAATAAAAATTTGACAAAGAATTTAATTGTTATATTTATAGCAATTTTATGAGCGAGACTGTTGTATTTCCATGAACATGACTTACGTTCGTAAAATGTATCATTCTGTCGAGTTTTTGGTTCATGAAAGTTTACTTATGCTAATCAAAAACGAACAAATACGAAAACTAGAAAAACGACAACAAAGCAAAGACGAAAGCATATAAGGCACGGTGCTTAGAATGAGTGAGAAGCGCATAGTAAGCATCGTTTTACGCTGAGGGTAATATTTAATGTATTTTTTTAAAAGTAATAAAATTTGGATTAACACAAATTATAAACCAAAGGAATAGTAACTAAATATAGTTCTTAGTAATATATTAATTTTAATAATATTATCTACACTAATGTAAATAAATCAAAATAAAAATTTGACAAAGAATTTAATTGTTATATTTATAGCAATTTTATGAGCGAGACTGTTGTATTTCCATGAACATGACTTACGTTCGTAAAATGTATCATTCTGTCGAGTTTTTGGTTCATGAAAGTTTACTTATGCTAATCAAAAACGAACAAATACGAAAACTAGAAAAACAACAACAAAGCAAAGACGAAAGCATATAAGGCACGGTGCTTAGAATGAGTGAGAAGCGCATAGTAAGCATCGTTTTACGCTGAGGGTAATATTTAATGTATTTTTTTTAAAGTAATAAAATTTGGATTAACACAAATTATAAACCAAAGGAATAGTAACTAAATATAGTTCTTAGTAATATATTAATTTTAATAATATTATCTACACTAATGTAAATAAATCAAAATAAAAATTTGACAAAGAATTTAATTGTTATATTTATAGCAATTTTATGAGCGAGACTGTTGTATTTCCATGAACATGACTTGCGTTCGTAAAATGTATCATTCTGTCGAGTTTTTGGTTCATGAAAGTTTACTTATGCTAATCAAAAACGAATAAATACGAAAACTAGAAAAACGACAACAAAGCAAAGACGAAAGCATATAAGGCACGGTGCTTAGAATGAGTGAGAAGCGCATAGTAAGCATCGTTTTACGCTGAGGGTAATATTTAATGTATTTTTTTAAAAGTAATAAAATTTGGATTAACACAAAATTATAAACCAAAGGAATAGTAACTAAATATAGTTCTTAGTAATATATTAATTTTAATAATATTATCTACACTAATGTAAATAAATCAAAATAAAAATTTGACAAAGAATTTAATTGTTATATTTATAGCAATTTTATGAGCGAGACTGTTGTATTTCCATGAACATGACTTACGTTCGTAAAATGTATCATTCTGTCGAGTTTTTGGTTCATGAAAGTTTACTTATGCTAATCAAAAACGAACAAATACGAAAACTAGAAAAACGACAACAAAGCAAAGACGAAAGCATATAAGGTACGGTGCTTAGAATGAGTGAGAAGCGCATAGTAAGCATCGTTTTACGCTGAGGGTAATATTTAATGTATTTTTTTAAAAGTAATAAAATTTGGATTAACACAAATTATAAACCAAAGGAATAGTAACTAAATATAGTTCTTAGTAATATATTAATTTTAATAATATTATCTACACTAATGTAAATAAATCAAAATAAAAATTTGACAAAGAATTTAATTGTTATATTTATAGCAATTTTATGAGCGAGACTGTTGTATTTCCATGAACATGACTTACGTTCGTAAAATGTATCATTCTGTCGAGTTTTTGGTTCATGAAAGATTACTTATGCTAATCAAAAACGAACAAATACGAAAACTAGAAAAACGACAACAAAGCAAAGACGAAAGCATATAAGGCACGGTGCTTAGAATGAGTGAGAAGCGCATAGTAAGCATCGTTTTACGCTGAGGGTAATATTTAATGTATTTTTTTAAAAGTAATAAAATTTGGATTAACACAAATTATAAACCAAAGGAATAGTAACTAAATATAGTTCTTAGTAATATATTAATTTTAATAATATTATCTACACTAATGTAAATAAATCAAAATAAAAATTTGACAAAGAATTTAATTGTTATATTTATAGCAATTTTATGAGCGAGACTGTTGTATTTCCATGAACATGACTTACGTTCGTAAAATGTATCATTCTGTCGAGTTTTTGGTTCATGAAAGATTACTTATGCTAATCAAAAACGAACAAATACGAAAACTAGAAAAACGACAACAAAGCAAAGACGAAAGCATATAAGGCACGGTGCTTAGAATGAGTGAGAAGCGCATAGTAAGCATCGTTTTACGCTGAGGGTAATATTTAATGTATTTTTTTTAAAGTAATAAAATTTGGATTAACACAAATTATAAACCAAAGGAATAGTAACTAAATATAGTTCTTAGTAATATATTAATTTTAATAATATTATCTACACTAATGTAAATAAATCAAAATAAAAATTTGACAAAGAATTTAATTGTTATATTTATAGCAATTTTATGAGCGAGACTGTTGTATTTCCATGAACATGACTTACGTTCGTAAAATGTATCATTCTGTCGAGTTTTTGGTTCATGAAAGTTTACTTATGCTAATCAAAAACGAACAAATACGAAAACTAGAAAAACGACAACAAAGCAAAGACGAAAGCATATAAGGCACGGTGCTTAGAATGAGTGAGAAGCGCATAGTAAGCATCGTTTTACGCTGAGGGTAATATTTAATGTATTTTTTTAAAAGTAATAAAATTTGGATTAACACAAATTATAAACCAAAGGAATAGTAACTAAATATAGTTCTTAGTAATATATTAATTTTAATAATATTATCTACACTAATGTAAATAAATCAAAATAAAAATTTGACAAAGAATTTAATTGTTATATTTATAGCAATTTTATGAGCGAGACTGTTGTATTTCCATGAACATGACTTACGTTCGTAAAATGTATCATTCTGTCGAGTTTTTGGTTCATGAAAGATTACTTATGCTAATCAAAAACGAACAAATACGAAAACTAGAAAAACGACAACAAAGCAAAGACGAAAGCATATAAGGCACGGTGCTTAGAATGAGTGAGAAGCGCATAGTAAGCATCGTTTTACGCTGAGGGTAATATTTAATGTATTTTTTTTAAAGTAATAAAATTTGGATTAACACAAATTATAAACCAAAGGAATAGTAACTAAATATAGTTCTTAGTAATATATTAATTTTAATAATATTATCTACACTAATGTAAATAAATCAAAATAAAAATTTGACAAAGAATTTAATTGTTACATTTATAGCAATTTTATGAGCGAGACTGTTGTATTTCCATGAACATGACTTGCGTTCGTAAAATGTATCATTCTGTCGAGTTTTTGGTTCATGAAAGTTTACTTATGCTAATCAAAAACGAACAAATACGAAAACTAGAAAAACGACAACA
Organism: Protocalliphora azurea; assembly: GCA_932274085.1. Taxonomy (NCBI): domain Eukaryota; kingdom Metazoa; phylum Arthropoda; class Insecta; order Diptera; family Calliphoridae; genus Protocalliphora; species Protocalliphora azurea. The sequence continues at coordinate 28,813,755 of OW026522.1, forward strand.
AAGCAAAGACGAAAGCATATAAGGCACGGTGCTTAGAATGAGTGAGAAGCGCATAGTAAGCATCGTTTTACGCTGAGGGTAATATTTAATGTATTTTTTTAAAAGTAATAAAATTTGGATTAACACAAATTATAAACCAAAGGAATAGTAACTAAATATAGTTCTTAGTAATATATTAATTTTAATAATATTATCTACACTAATGTAAATAAATCAAAATAAAAATTTGACAAAGAATTTAATTGTTATATTTATAGCAATTTTATGAGCGAGACTGTTGTATTTCCATGAACATGACTTACGTTCGTAAAATGTATCATTCTGTCGAGTTTTTGGTTCATGAAAGTTTACTTATGCTAATCAAAAACGAACAAATACGAAAACTAGAAAAACAACAACAAAGCAAAGACGAAAGCATATAAGGCACGGTGCTTAGAATGAGTGAGAAGCGCATAGTAAGCATCGTTTTACGCTGAGGGTAATATTTAATGTATTTTTTTAAAAGTAATAAAATTTGGATTAACACAAATTATAAACCAAAGGAATAGTAACTAAATATAGTTCTTAGTAATATATTAATTTTAATAATATTATCTACACTAATGTAAATAAATCAAAATAAAAATTTGACAAAGAATTTAATTGTTATATTTATAGCAATTTTATGAGCGAGACTGTTGTATTTCCATGAACATGACTTGCGTTCGTAAAATGTATCATTCTGTCGAGTTTTTGGTTCATGAAAGTTTACTTATGCTAATCAAAAACGAACAAATACGAAAACTAGAAAAACGACAACAAAGCAAAGACGAAAGCATATAAGGCACGGTGCTTAGAATGAGTGAGAAGCGCATAGTAAGCATCGTTTTACGCTGAGGGTAATATTTAATGTATTTTTTAAAAGTAATAAAATTTGGATTAACACAAATTATAAACCAAAGGAATAGTAACTAAATATAGTTCTTAGTAATATATTAATTTTAATAATATTATCTACACTAATGTAAATAAATCAAAATAAAAATTTGACAAAGAATTTAATTGTTATATTTATAGCAATTTTATGAGCGAGACTGTTGTATTTCCATGAACATGACTTACGTTCGTAAAATGTATCATTCTGTCGAGTTTTTGGTTCATGAAAGTTTACTTATGCTAATCAAAAACGAACAAATACGAAAACTAGAAAAACGACAACAAAGCAAAGACGAAAGCATATAAGGCACGGTGCTTAGAATGAGTGAGAAGCGCATAGTAAGCATCGTTTTACGCTGAGGGTAATATTTAATGTATTTTTTTAAAAGTAATAAAATTTGGATTAACACAAATTATAAACCAAAGGAATAGTAACTAAATATAGTTCTTAGTAATATATTAATTTTAATAATATTATCTACACTAATGTAAATAAATCAAAATAAAAATTTGACAAAGAATTTAATTGTTATATTTATAGCAATTTTATGAGCGAGACTGTTGTATTTCCATGAACATGACTTACGTTCGTAAAATGTATCATTCTGTCGAGTTTTTGGTTCATGAAAGATTACTTATGCTAATCAAAAACGAACAAATACGAAGACCACAAAAACAACTACAAAACAAAGACGAAGACATATAAGGCATGGTGCTTAGAATAAGTGAGAAGTGCATAGTAAGCATCGTTTTACGCTGAGGGTAATATTTAATGTATTTTTTTAAAAGTAATAAAATTTGGATTAACACAAATTATAAACCAAAGGAATAGTAACTAAATATAGTTCTTAGTAATATATTAATTTTAATAATATTATCTACACTAATGTAAATAAATCAAAATAAAAATTTGACAAAGAATTTAATTGTTATATTTATAGCAATTTTATGAGCGAGACTGTTGTATTTCCATGAACATGACTTACGTTCGTAAAATGTATCATTCTGTCGAGTTTTTGGTTCATGAAAGATTACTTATGCTAATCAAAAACGAACAAATACGAAAACTAGAAAAACGACAACAAAGCAAAGACGAAAGCATATAAGGCACGGTGCTTAGAATGAGTGAGAAGCGCATAGTAAGCATCGTTTTACGCTGAGGGTAATATTTAATGTATTTTTTAAAAGTAATAAAATTTGGATTAACACAAATTATAAACCAAAGGAATAGTAACTAAATATAGTTCTTAGTAATATATTAATTTTAATAATATTATCTACACTAATGTAAATAAATCAAAATAAAAATTTGACAAAGAATTTAATTGTTATATTTATAGCAATTTTATGAGCGAGACTGTTGTATTTCCATGAACATGACTTACGTTCGTAAAATGTATCATTCTGTCGAGTTTTTGGTTCATGAAAGTTTACTTATGCTAATCAAAAACGAACAAATACGAAAACTAGAAAAACAACAACAAAGCAAAGACGAAAGCATATAAGGCACGGTGCTTAGAATGAGTGAGAAGCGCATAGTAAGCATCGTTTTACGCTGAGGGTAATATTTAATGTATTTTTTTAAAAGTAATAAAATTTGGATTAACACAAATTATAAACCAAAGGAATAGTAACTAAATATAGTTCTTAGTAATATATTAATTTTAATAATATTATCTACACTAATGTAAATAAATCAAAATAAAAATTTGACAAAGAATTTAATTGTTATATTTATAGCAATTTTATGAGCGAGACTGTTGTATTTCCATGAACATGACTTGCGTTCGTAAAATGTATCATTCTGTCGAGTTTTTGGTTCATGAAAGTTTACTTATGCTAATCAAAAACGAACAAATACGAAAACTAGAAAAACGACAACAAAGCAAAGACGAAAGCATATAAGGCACGGTGCTTAGAATGAGTGAGAAGCGCATAGTAAGCATCGTTTTACGCTGAGGGTAATATTTAATGTATTTTTTTAAAAGTAATAAAATTTGGATTAACACAAATTATAAACCAAAGGAATAGTAACTAAATATAGTTCTTAGTAATATATTAATTTTAATAATATTATCTACACTAATGTAAATAAATCAAAATAAAAATTTGACAAAGAATTTAATTGTTATATTTATAGCAATTTTATGAGCGAGACTGTTGTATTTCCATGAACATGACTTACGTTCGTAAAATGTATCATTCTGTCGAGTTTTTGGTTCATGAAAGTTTACTTATGCTAATCAAAAACGAACAAATACGAAAACTAGAAAAACGACAACAAAGCAAAGACGAAAGCATATAAGGCACGGTGCTTAGAATGAGTGAGAAGCGCATAGTAAGCATCGTTTTACGCTGAGGGTAATATTTAATGTATTTTTTTAAAAGTAATAAAATTTGGATTAACACAAATTATAAACCAAAGGAATAGTAACTAAATATAGTTCTTAGTAATATATTAATTTTAATAATATTATCTACACTAATGTAAATAAATCAAAATAAAAATTTGACAAAGAATTTAATTGTTATATTTATAGCAATTTTATGAGCGAGACTGTTGTATTTCCATGAACATGACTTACGTTCGTAAAATGTATCATTCTGTCGAGTTTTTGGTTCATCAAAGTTTACTTATGCTAATCAAAAACGAACAAATACGAAAACTAGAAAAACAACAACAAAGCAAAGACGAAAGCATATAAGGCACGGTGCTTAGAATGAGTGAGAAGCGCATAGTAAGCATCGTTTTACGCTGAGGGTAATATTTAATGTATTTTTTTAAAAGTAATAAAATTTGGATTAACACAAATTATAAACCAAAGGAATAGTAACTAAATATAGTTCTTAGTAATATATTAATTTTAATAATATTATCTACACTAATGTAAATAAATCAAAATAAAAATTTGACAAAGAATTTAATTGTTATATTTATAGCAATTTTATGAGCAAGGCTGTTGTATTTCCATGAACATGACTTACGTTCGTAAAATGTATCATTCTGTCGAGTTTTTGGTTCATGAAAGTTTACTTATGCTAATCAAAAACGAACAAATACGAAAACTAGAAAAACAACAACAAAGCAAAGACGAAAGCATATAAGGCACGGTGCTTAGAATGAGTGAGAAGCGCATAGTAAGCATCGTTTTACGCTGAGGGTAATATTTAATGTATTTTTTTAAAAGTAATAAAATTTGGATTAACACAAATTATAAACCAAAGGAATAGTAACTAAATATAGTTCTTAGTAATATATTAATTTTAATAATATTATCTACACTAATGTAAATAAATCAAAATAAAAATTTGACAAAGAATTTAATTGTTATATTTATAGCAATTTTATGAGCAAGACTGTTGTATTTCCATGAACATGACTTACGTTCGTAAAATGTATCATTCTGTCGAGTTTTTGGTTCATGAAAGTTTACTTATGCTAATCAAAAACGAACAAATACGAAAACTAGAAAAACAACAACAAAGCAAAGACGAAAGCATATAAGGCACGGTGCTTAGAATGAGTGAGAAGCGCATAGTAAGCATCGTTTTACGCTGAGGGTAATATTTAATGTATTTTTTTAAAAGTAATAAAATTTGGATTAACACAAATTATAAACCAAAGGAATAGTAACTAAATATAGTTCTTAGTAATATATTAATTTTAATAATATTATCTACACTAATGTAAATAAATCAAAATAAAAATTTGACAAAGAATTTAATTGTTATATTTATAGCAATTTTATGAGCGAGACTGTTGTATTTCCATGAACATGACTTACGTTCGTAAAATGTATCATTCTGTCGAGTTTTTGGTTCATGAAAGTTTACTTATGCTAATCAAAAACGAACAAATACGAAAACTAGAAAAACAACAACAAAGCAAAGACGAAAGCATATAAGGCACGGTGCTTAGAATGAGTGAGAAGCGCATAGTAAGCATCGTTTTACGCTGAGGGTAATATTTAATGTATTTTTTTAAAAGTAATAAAATTTGGATTAACACAAATTATAAACCAAAGGAATAGTAACTAAATATAGTTCTTAGTAATATATTAATTTTAATAATATTATCTACACTAATGTAAATAAATCAAAATAAAAATTTGACAAAGAATTTAATTGTTATATTTATAGCAATTTTATGAGCGAGACTGTTGTATTTCCATGAACATGACTTACGTTCGTAAAATGTATCATTCTGTCGAGTTTTTGGTTCATGAAAGTTTACTTAAGCTAATCAAAAACGAATAAATACGAAAATTAGAAAAACAACAGCAAAGCACAGACGAAAGCAGATAAGGCAAGTTGCTTAGAATTAATGAGAAGCGCATAGTAAGCATCGTATTACGGTGAGTATAATACTTAATGTAATATTTTAAGAGTAATAAACTTTTGATTTACCACAAATTATATACCAAAGTATTTAATAGTAACTAAATATAGTTTTTAATTATATATTAATTATAGTAATATTTTTGTAATTAAATTAAAATAAGAAATTGACAAATAATTTTATTGCTATTGTAGTAGTGGTAGTATATTACTACTATTAGCATATAGTATACCACCAATTATTCTTATGATACTGGAAAAGGGAGCAGTCAAACAAAACAAATATTACAATGTAACGACAACGGAGATAAATAAAAGCTTATTTGAAATGCAAAAAATTGCCGAAATAAGACTAATAAAATGGTGGTAGGGAAAAAGAGGAGGATGGATATACATCAAAATATAGCTTGAACGGAAACACAGTAGCACGAGCTTCTACTTGACACAGGTCAAGACAAATCATGGGGATTTCAATCAATATTTGATTTAAAATGAAAATTTCAGCTATGTGTAACACTTACTTAACCGAAAAAGAAACATCGACTATAAAGTGATCATGAAAAAACAGTTCCAAATATACCCATCTAAGAATGAAGATTAATATATTCTTATATAATTCTCAAAATATTACTACTGAATATTTTCATTTCCGCAAGCTGATATATTCATAAATAAATCTAAAATTACGGATTTATTTCAATAGCAATATCAAAATTTTCGTTATGAGTAATTCCATTTTAAATATAAAAATTTTAACTTATAATATATAAATATACCGATAAGACTTCTTACCAAAAAAAATGTAAAAAAATTAAAGATGGACTTTTTTAGATACACGTCACTAGAGAAAATAGTTACCAAAAAATATATTAAAAAAATATTTTCAAAATTTTTATATGGGACATCTTAAAATGCAAGCTTTGGCACATTCACTGCAAAAAAAATATGTTAAATAAATATGTTAATAAATTTCAAAGCTATAGAGTTGCCACAGTTCTCAAAATAAAAATCAGAAATATTCATTTTACTTGATTCTGTACCCTCCTCTACACATGCTCCAAAATTTATCTAAATGGTTAATGAAGCGTCCAAATTTTTTTGAATTTAAAATGGAGTTACTCTTATATGAAAATTAATTAAATTAAAAAATTGAGACATGCCAACACTTGGAATTCATTCAAGGAATATTAAGATTTTGTTAAACATATTTGTCATATTTTCTTTATTTAAACATGTAATTTTATATATTTTAGATATATATACAAGGTTCTACATAGATTTTTCACGGTAAATCCCGGGACGGAAATTACCGGGATTTCTGCAAAATTTTCAGTCTCGAAATCACGGGAAATCATGCGAAAATATCCCGGGATTTCTTGTGTATGCAAAATGCTTTTATTTTCTAATTTTTGTATGGTTATTTTAGTATATGATGTGGTTTTACATTTATTTTAATGTATTTTATTTGATTTTGCTGTAATGTTAAATATCTTTAAGGAAATATCTAAATCTATGTGATAGCTTTTGAGTCCTTCATGGATTTTTGTATAATAGATGGAAAATAAAAAATAATTCTATTTATGGGAATATTTTAAAAATAAAAAATTTGATTTTGCATTGTGGTCAAAAATAATATATTGCAAAAGGACTAATAGGAAGTAAAATTCTACATTTGAAAAATATATTTATTAAACGATTTAAAGATGTAATTTGCACGCATGTGAAAATTGTAAAAGAAAACTCCTTAAAATGTCTGGAATCTTCAAACAATATAAATTTTTAAAGCACCAGTGAAAACGTGGGCTTAAGGGTATCCAAACTATTAACTGTATATGTATAAATTACAAAAAGTTCACTTATGTGACCATACAATTTAAAGGGTCTAATTGTACAAAAACTGAACATGATGTAAATTACTTTTTGTGCTCAGGTTTCCCTTAGCTATAGATTAATAGTGTAGCATAAAAATAGTAGGAACTTAATTATATTTTTTATAATAAAAACCATTATTCCTAGAAATGGGTTATAAACCTAGAAAGAATAGGGCTTCAGAAATGTGCCCTAAGTCCTAGGTAAGACCTCAAACTTGCACTCTTCCACCTTTAGAATCAAGATAATTCCTTGGTACTGGTGCACCCTATCTATTTCCTGTCTAACAACTTAACACAACTATAAGACAAAGTAGGGCAATCTTAGAGCGTAGAGAGACAGAAATTTAATCGACCCAGTATGAGCTATACATTAAGGAAGAGATTTTCTCCGAGAAGACAAGCCGCCATGACGGACATAGGAGAGAGAGAGGAGAATGCTAAGTTTTTACATTCTCTTTACCTCTCTCGCCTAGGAACTCAGAATTTCAGCAAGAAAAATTGCTGTGTGTGAACGTCGACTTATAATCCGTCTTTCGGTCGAGTTATATAATAAAAAGTGTTCATAAAAATTTTCAAACTGTCAATATTTCAAAACAAAACTGAATTTTATGATTAATTAGTTTCTTTTTAACCTTTTTTATCCTTAATTTAACTGAGTTATCTTATAAATATTTAAAATTTTTTAATTATTTATTTTTGGCGGGAAATCCCGTGAAATTTAAATATCAATACCGATTTTCCGGGAGCGGAAAAAGTCCGGGAGTAGAAAAACTCTAGTTTTACATTATCATTGGAAAGACTTGAAAAGGATATTATTGAAGATTACAGGTAATTAACCCTTTAACAACCAAAGGGTCAATTTTGTACATTTGGTTCCCAAAAGGTCAAATCAGCAATTTTTCTAAAATTCAGTTGTATTGAAGTATTTATTATACTTAAAAATCAATGAATTTATGAAAAATAAAATAAATTTTTCTAAAACCGTGGTAATAATCCAATAAAAGGGAGTCTTTAAATGTCATCCTTATTTATTTATTTATTTATTTTACAATTACAATACAATTACAAATTATATTCTAATTCTAACCGAGCGGAGTAACGAAAGCTATTGCTCGTTCTAGTGAAACAGACCAGAGTCTCTGGTAGGAATCGAACCCACAACCAACAGAATAACAGACTAGCTCACTACCAACTAGGCCATCGGGGCACCCTGGTCATCCTTATTTTACACGAATTAATAGTTTTTATGATAAATTTATGCTTCTAGTTACATTTATTTTCTCAACTAAGATTTTATTTGTTATAAAAATTAACATAACCTATTATGACCCAGCGATGCCAAAATATTAATTTTGTTACTAATGGGTTAAGTGAATAGGAAAAGTGAAGAAAAAAAGTGGGGTATTGAGGCGGATGGGGTAATGAAGAAAATTTGACCTTTTTTCAAATTTGTTACTGGTAAATGTTTGTCATTATCACACTACACTTCTAAATTATATCCATGAAATCTTTGATTTTATTGCTTTTCGAGCGCACTGAAGAATTTTGTTTAAAGTGCTGATGTTTCTGTGGAGGATAGCTAAATCAAGAGAATTTTTGAATCGATAAATACAAAATTACTTTATTCTATACCTGTGTATTCAAACTGCAAAAACTGTGGACCCAAAAACATGCTTTTTCAGATCTCTACTTGATGTAAAAATTTTGGAATTGGGGTAATGTAGTAAAAATAACAAATATTTTGGGGTAAAGTGCGATGTACAATAACTTAACAAATATTCAACCAATTTCTTTTCCAATTTAGCTGAAAATATAGTAAATAATTGATATAAAAATTTATGCTTTAGAAAATTTAAGAAAACAGATAAAAAATTGGTGCTTTAGTAAGAACAATAGAATATAAGAAAACTGAAAATAACTCAAAAGAAAATAACTCTGGAGCTTTCCAGAGCAATAAGACTAGGGTTTGGGGTCCGGCAAATTCCAGGATTTCAAAATACTCTAAGGAATTCCGGGAAATTTTTTCCCCGGGCAAACGGGAAATTAAATATTCTCATAGTTTTTAAATTCTATAGCAAACATTTTACTATTTTTATCCAGTGTTGCCAGTTTTTCTTTTTTAAGGCTAAATTTAACATTTTTATTTTGCTTTTAGCCTCAATATTTTCGTTTTAGCTTCTAGACATTTTCTAGCTTTTTTTGGTTCTTAAAATTGCCTTAAAAAGGCTAAAATGTTAGTATTTCAGCAACAAAGATACTAATTTTTACAGAATCATCCATGAAAATTTAGCCCAAAAGTGACAGAAATTCAAAATATAGAATAATTTTTCATAATGCTGAAATTGTTTGGGTTTTTTTATTGGATTATTTTGCTGACAGCCGTTTTATGTTTTTTTTTATAAATATATTACAATATCTTTAAAAAAATATTTGAAAAAATAATGAGAACGAAAAAATTTATTTTTTTTTTTTTTTAATTAAAAAAACTGCTAACTACAACAATTTTCTGGCTTTATTTTTTTAGAGCATTTAGAATTTATTGACCTTTTTTAAAATTCATTTTAGCCTCCATTTTTTCACCTGCTGACAACACTGCTTATATCAATGAAAGATTGACATTACTTCAAACATGGTACTTGCAAGAGTTTAATACATACAATACAACTAGATTGTTATCTGAGAGGAAAAAATAAGATTACATTTTATTTTGAAATAGCCTCTCTTATCCAAGCAATGGATATGTAAATGTTAGATGTAAATGTTCAAAATACTTAATCTCATTTGGTATTCATACGTATATAAGATTATTTTCATTAAATTTCTGAACACTATGATTGATCCGAAAAACATTAGTAAGAACTAGAAGAAAATAATGTAAGTTAGAGAAATAAAGTGATAATGTACGGCAATCTGTTTATGAGGAAATGTGTCGAATAGATTACTGTATATTTTTGGAAAGTTTTAGCATCAAAAACTCAATAACGTAAAAACTGACACACAGTTTTTAACATAAATTACGAAGGGTACTAATTTTATTTGTGTACATTTTTTTAATCTTAGAAATTGCGTTATACATTTATATTATTCAATTTTTCGTTAATTTAGTAAGATTTATAATATTTTGTTTTATTTGACTAAAAAAAAAATAATAATAATAATTTTCTATATAAGAAATCATAGCCTTTGTTTTCTTATAAATAAAGTTTTAAACAATTCACGGGAATCCTGGAAAATAGATTTTTTCGTTCCCTTTTCCCGGGAAAAGAAATATTGCTGGAAAATGCAAACTCTAGGTAAAACCAAAAATTCCTACAACCAATATATATAAAGTATTACATTAGTCTATTAAAGGAAGAAAATTTGGATTTAAAAATCGCGGAAAAAGTGGATGCTGTGAAAATACACGCTAGATATCACAAAACTCATGCTGCACACTTAAAATGTGCAAAAATTATTGCAATTTATTGCACATATGAATTAAACTATTCCAAATACAAAAAACTGCTTATTTTTATAAATTTTTATAAATTTTGATTTATCAATTTCTATTTCTATTTTTCAGTTATAACCTATATGTTTTCGTTATTTACCTTAATTTTAGTATTCAAGTGGCCTCGTTAATACAAAAATCATTTAAAAAATGTTTAAAAAACACTAAATATCTTAAACTTTGATATTTATATTTTTAATACTTTCCACTTTACCCCAACATTTCTCATTTTATAAAAAAAAAATAAAGTTGATTTGAATGAACGCAGAAAAATAATACCAAAAGATAAATAATTCTTATTATTTTTATGCAAGAAAATTGTCTATTCAATTTAATAGTTCCACTGGAAGATTCAGAAAATTATAGGTTGGCATTTTATTAAAGTTAAATTAAAGTATGCTTCACTTTACCCCAATCTCCCCTATATATATCAATAGTATTGAATAAGACCTTTCCAATGATGCCCTAAAATCTAAATTAAGATAGAAAATATCCGAATAATTCAAACTTTAATAAAATGGTATTTAAAGAAAAATTAATAGAAAATTTTACTAAAATCTTAATTTCACGAGAATGAAGACTAATTAAAAAAAAAGTTAGCTTATGTATGTATTAATCGACATGTTATAATTTTCTTCCTCAAAACTTAAAAAATGTGTACACTATTGATTGAAAACCATATTTTTAGAGGTATTTAGAAAATGGTTCAGGTCGTGAGAATGAAATAATTGAACTAAAACATTTTGGAGATTACTTTATAACATATCAGTATTTAAATTTAGGGGGCAGCATTAGCAACATTTTTTGTCACCATACAAATCAAGGCACAATCTTTTGCAGATACAACGCGAACAAGGAAGTGAGGATAAATGCTCACTGAACTATTTAACCGAAAATATGAGTTCGCGAAACACTGAGAGTCCATAAAAACATTTTTGAGGTCCGCGAAGATGTCCGAAATAATAAACAGATTAATTTTAGTTGAATAGTTAATGTGGCCAGAGCCTTTTTCACAATTTAAAATCGTTTTTATTAAAATTAATTTTTTAAATATAAATTTTTCTTAATATAAATTCGTACAATTAAAAACTAGAAAAATTTATAAAAATTTAATTTTAAACACAACCTACAAATATTTTGTTCATTTATATAAATATGACTTTTTTGAATACATATAAATTTTCCACGTAAAAAGGGAAAACCCAGAACCGGAGTTTAATCCTTTATCATACTTTTTAAAAATTAAATTTGAATTCTTGTGACATACATAAAGTAGAAATTTAAAATTTGTTAAATATTTTACAAATATCACAATGGTAGTTATTAATTTAATTAAAAACTTAAGATAAAAGTTCAACAATTTCATCAAAATTATGTAAAAGAATTTAAGGAAAATTAATAAATTTTGAAATAAAGGCCATGAAAACAGGCTAAATGATCACATAACAATGTTCACATTTACTTTTTTTAAATGGCCTTATACAAGCAAAATTTGACATGATGTTGCTTAAATTTTAACTTGTTATATTATGAATTTATATTTTAAATGCTTAAATAAAAAACTAACATTGACAGTTAACTTTTATTTACATGTAGGATTTGTTTTTAATATATGCTGATGGAGGGAAGGATATCTGAACAATTTGTAAAAAAAAGAATAAAATTCTTGACAATATAGAGACAGTTTCTGGAGAAAATTTGTCCATATTAAAAAGAAATTTTCCAGAGAAAATTTCTTGTCGTTATAAAGAAATTTTCTTTGAAATAAGTTTATTTTTTAACTGCGAGCTATCCTTCCCTTTGCATTTTTTATTATTTTTTTTATTTTCTGTTTACTTCTAAATGACATTTTTGTTAATATTACTTTTGTTTTTTATAAAAAAAAAAAAAAAAAAAAAAAACATAATTTTTTTAATTAAATTGAATAAAATGTCACTATTCTGTAAATATGGCCAGCATTAATGAATAAAATTATTTTTAAATGTTTAACAATTAATGACAGCTTAAATATGTATAAAAATTATTTAATATCTTATGACAATTTAAGGAAAGTGAAAATGTCATTTAAAACAACTAAAAGATAAATGTTTTAATACTCGTTTTTATAAAACAAAACATTAAAAAATAAAGTTATTTACAATTATTTTAAAACTTAAACTAAATTCAATTAATTTACAAACTAAACTAAATTTTTAATTTACAGAAACTAAAATGTGAAATAATGCGGTATAAATTTTAAAACTTTAAAATTTCTCTCATAAACATTTTTTAAAGCTATAAGACACTTTCTGTATTTAAAAGGTAAATTCTATTTTTCTCCTTAAGTCTCTATTTACATCTTTTCCGATTTACCATTTTCCACCTTCCAATCAGGTTCATAGGCTTGATTTGTACGTTGCATTCTCATGGCTGCTTCAGCACGATTTTTATTTCTTGTAATCTGAGTAGAATGTCTTATGCCATAAACGAAATAAATTAAATAACCTATGGCTACCCATATTAAAAATCTTATCCAGGTATGTAAATCCAATTGGAACATTAAATATAAATTGGCAAATACACTCAAGCAAGGTATCAAGGGTACAAGAGGTACTTTGAAAGTTAATTCTATTGTGGATACTGGTTGACAATAAATAATGACTAGAATAACTATTAAAACAGCTCCCACTATACTAAGAGCTATAACACTTTCGGTGGAACCAAATAGAAAAACTTTATCCAAACTGCACCATAAAATACAGAATATACCAAAGAATACTACGCCAATTTTTGTAATGGCTGAACTCAAAACATTCGGCACACGATAAGAGTTACCATTGAAAAATTGTTTGAAAACTTTCGTGACGGAAACTGTAATTTCTTTTTCCATATCCTCGTCTTGATATCGTAGAACTAAGACGCAAATAGCCACAATGCTATAGGCTAAAAGGGTGCCAATAGACATCATATCGATGAGTTGCTCCAAGTCGAAAATTAAGGCCATAATAGCTAGGAAAGAGAAAAATAATTTTAAAATAAGTACAAATTTGACAAAAATTTACACTGTGTAATGATTTTTATTTTTGTGTAAAGATTTTTCCGAAGAAAAAATTAAAACTTTGTGCAAAGAAAAATGTTTAATTTTGGGTAAATATTTTCATTATAGTAAAATTTTACAACTTGTGTAAAGAAAAAATTTACCCCTTTTGTAAAGAACTTTTTATGGAAAAAATATTGCACTTTGTGCAAAAATTTTTTATAGGAAAAAAATTTTACTTTGTGTAGATTTTTTGTAGAAAATTTTTACACTTTGTGTAAAGATTTTTTTATAGAAAAATTTTACAATTTGTGTAAAGATTTTTTTATAGAAAATTTTTACACTTTGTATAAAGATTTTTTTATAGAAAATTTTTACACTTTGTGTAAAGATTTTTTTATAGAAAATTTTTACATTTTGTGTAGATTTTTTATAGAAAATTTTTACACTTTGTGTAAAGATTTTTTATAGAATATTTTTACACTTTGTGCAAAGATTTTTTATAAAAATTTTTACACTTTGTTTAAAGATTTTTTATAGAAAATTTTTACGCTTTGTGTAAAGATTTTTTATAGAAAATTTCTACACTTTGTGTAAAGATTTTTTATAGAAAATTTCTACACTTTGTGTAAAGATTTTTTATAGAAAATTTTTACACTTTGTGTAAAGATTTTTTATAGAAAATTTTTACGCTTTGTGTAAAGATTTTTTATAGAAAATTTCTACACTTTGTGTAAAGATTTTTTATAGAAAATTTCTACACTTTGTGTAAAGATTTTTTATAAAAAATTTTTACACTTTGTGTAAAGATTTTTTATAGAAAATTTTTACACTTTGTGTAAAGATTTTTTATAGAAAATTTTTACACTTTGTGTAAAGATTTTTTATAGAAAATTTTTACACTTTGTGTAAAGATTTTTTATAGAAAATTTTTACACTTTGTGTAAAGATTTTTTATAGAAAATTTTTACACTTTGTGTAAAGATTTTTTATAGAAAATTTTTACACTTTGTATAAAGATTTTTTATAGAAAATTTTTACACTTTGTATAAAGATTTTTTATAGAAAATTTCTACACTTTGTCTAAAGATTTTTTATAGAAAATTTTTACACTTTGTGTAAAGATTTTTTATGGAAAATTTTTACACTTTGTGTAAAGATTTTTTATAGAAAATTTTTACACTTTGTGTAAAGATTTTTTATAGAAAATTTTTACACTTTGTGTAAAGATTTTTTATAGAAAATTTTTACACTTTGTGTAAAGATTTTTTATAGAAAATTTTTACACTTTGTATAAAAATTTTTTATAGAAAATTTTTACACTTTGTATAAAAATTTTTTATAGAAAATTTTTACACTTTGTATAAAAATTTTTTATAGAAAATTTTTACACTTTGTATAAAGACTTTTTATAGAAAATTTTTACACTTTGTGTAAAGATTTTTTATAGAAAATTTTTACACTTTGTGTAAAGATTTTTTATAGAAAATTTTTACACTTTATGTAAAGATTTTTTATAGAAAATTTTTACACTTTGTGTAAAGATTTTTTATAGAAAATTTTTACACTTTGTGTAAAGATTTTTTATAGAAAATTTTTACACTTTTTGTAAAGACTTTTTATAGAAAAATTTTACTCTTTGTGCTTTTTGTTTATATATATATATATATAAGCAAAAGCTTCCTTTTGCTTAATTTCATAAAACTAATCTTTTTGTTTATTAATCCAATAGTGTCAACCCTGCAGTCATGAGTTTTTATATTTATGAGTAATATGAGTACTCTACATATTAGTGGATTTATTATTCTTAATTATTTTTTACATTTGCATATTTTTATGTGTTTTATGTTTTTATGCTGACTTGCAAAGTTAGTAACGATTTTAAGATTTGTTATATTCAATAAGTTTTATACTTGTAAGAAGGCGCAAATAATAAAGTTATGTTGCACTTAAATTTTTTTATATAAATTTTATAATTTGTGTAAACATTTTTGCATGGAATAATTTTACATTTTGTGTAAAGATTTTTCCATAGAATACATTTATTTACGTATAACGATTTCTTTTTTACTTACCAGCAAATAAACCTGATATAATGGTCGCTATCAAAGGTGTCTGTGTATAATTATTGACTTTAGACAATTCTCTAAATAGAATACCATCATTACCCATGGCATACAAGACACGAGGCAAAGGGAACATGGCACCCAATAAACTGGTGCATAAAGCAAAAATGGCACCAATTGTTACAATCCATTTAATGGTAACCCAGTTAATAGCATCAAATGCCGCAGGGAAAGGAGCATCATTATCTTGTTCAAAATAGGGAATCATCATAGTTAAAACAGTGGAAACACCAAAATATGACAAAAAAATTATGATCAAGGAAATGACAATAGCCAAGGGAATATTGCGTTTGGGATTAATGGCTTCTTCACCAGTGGTGGCAATGCAATCAAAACCCACAAAACCATAAAAACACTTGGCAGCACCGGCCATAACACCAGCAAAACCAAAAGGCATAAAACCTCCCGTACCAAAACCGGCAGGAACTTTATCTTGGGGAATATTCCAGTTGGCAGTGTCAGCTTGAAAAGAAAATATTTTAAATTAATTAGTTGACTTTGCTAAATAGTTTTAAACAAAAACTTACCATTAATACTGCCCGCTATAATGACAATTAAAATGGTTATAATATTAACACTGGTGAAAATGTTATTAAGAAAACTAGATTCCTTAACACCAAAAGCCAACAAAGCTGTCAACAGTAATACCATACCAAAGGCCAAAAAGTCTGGATAATCTCCTAAGAATTCGACATTAATGGGTACAGCTTCAGTTAAAGCCTTAGACATATTCTTATCAATGAGGGAGTCAAAGTAGCCACTTAAACCTCTTGCTACAGATGCGGTGCCTGGAAATGGATATAGTTAAAGTGGTTTTTTAATTTTTCTAAATAAAAGATTTTATGTGTCTTACCTATCACATATTCTAGCACCAAATTCCAACCAATTGTAAAAGCTACAAACTCGCCTATTGTCACATAACTATAAACATATGCACTTCCCGCTTTTGGAACTCTGGCAGCAAATTCGGCATAACATATACCAGCAAAGGCTGAAGCTACAGCTGCTATTAGAAATGATAGAGTGACCGCAGGTCCTGCTATATTGAAAGCTACTGAACCAGCCAATACATAAACACCTAAGCCCAAAGTACTTCCCACACCCAAAGCAGTTAAATCGAAAAGATTCAATACACGGGCTAATTTTGATTCAGATTCTATAATATCATCGGTTTTCCGCCGAGTTAAAGCATTCCAAAAATTGATCATTTTTAATGATTTCCTGAGGAGGATTTAAATAATCTGAGGAAAGAAAGAAGGAAAAATTTTAGAATTAAAAACTTAATATTCTTCGCTAAGTTAATCTTACACTCTGTACTAGATAAAGGAAACTGTAATATTTCGTATCAAAAAGAATCTAATACTAATTATAATACTCTATTACTGTGTACTAAACTTCTCTATAAGAAAACTCTAATACTTTGTATTAAAGTTTTCTAAAAGAAAACTCTAACACTTTGTACAAAAGTTTTCTATAAGGAAACACTAATAATTTGTATTAAAGTTTTACTCAGGAAAACTCTAATGTTTTGATTTCAATTTTACAAAAGAATAAGATAAATCTAATACTTTGTATTAAAGTTTTCTATTAGTAAACTCTAATACTTTGTATTAAAATTTTCTATAAGAAAACGCTAAAATTCTAATATTTGTATTAAAGTTCTCCATAAGAAATCTCTAATAATTTGTATTAAAATTTTCTATAAGAAAACTTTAATAATTTGAATTAAAGTTTTACTCAAGAAAACTCTAATGCTTTGATTTAAAGTTTTACAAAAGAATAAGATAAATCTAATACTTTGTATTAAAGTTTTCTATTAGTAAACTCTAATACTTTGTATTAAAGTTTTCTATTAGTAAACTCTAATACTTTGTATTAAAGTTTTCAATAAGAAAACGCTAAAACTCTAATACTTTGTACAAAAGTTTTCTATAAGAAAACTCTAATACTTTGTATTCAAGTTTTACATTACAAAAACATAATATCTCTACTACAGTTTTCAATAAGGAAACTTTAATATTTTTGTATTAAAATTTTCTATAAGAAAATTAATATTTTTATATTAAATTTTTATGTAGAAAACTTTAATACTATAAGAAAACTCTATAAGAAAGAAGAAAACTTTAATACTGCAACACACTGTTTGAAATATTTTTATATTACAATTTTCAATAAGAAAACTTTAAAATTTTTCATTAGTTTAATTTTATAATGGTTTTCAATTTTCCATCCCTGTTTAACTGACAGATTAATATGTAAAAGTAATGTTGCCACCCGCTAAAGAAAATTAATTCATACTTTTAAAAAAGTTTTTATTAACATTAACAGATATTGATTTCTTTTTTTAAATCTATTTTATTTTAAGCGTTTTTATCAATGATGACATTTATTACAGAATATATTGTATAAACGTGCTTTAATCGCAATTGAAAACCAGATAAAAAAAAATATTATAATAGTATGTAATACTGCGAACGTTTAATTGAGTTAATCTAGAGTAAACAACATTTAAGACATTTACATATGTATGTTTGACTGGTTTTAATTGTTTAACAATTAACAAACGCAAAAAAGTTGTCAATAAAAATGATAAACAAAAATAGAGGTTGGTTTCACCGTAATAGCTTAAGAGAATATAAAATTCTATGGATGTTAAATATGGTTGAAAAGAAAAATAGAGGTTGGTTTCACCGTAATAGCTTAAGAGAATATAAAATTCTATGGATGTTAAATATGGTTGAAAAGAACATACATACCCAACATTTTTTTTAAATTAATTTGAAACTTAACTAAAGTCTAGTTAAGTCTTAAAACTCCCTTTAACTGAAACTTTAAAAATTATCCTTAAAATAATCAAATTTTGACCAAAAAAATCCAAATTTTTTAATTTGAGACTTAACTAGAGTCTATGTCGCAGAACTTTTTTAAACTAAAATGTTGAAAATTATCCTTAAAATAATCAAAACTTAACCAAAGCAACCTAAATTCCCACTATAATTCTACAGATTAAAAATATTTTTAAAGAAGATCATCGTTATCACAACTTTTCAGTATTAATTTGATTTAAAATTTAGCTAAGCCCCAGTTATATGATTTAACCTTAACTTAAACTATTATTTTGAAATCCAGGCTTTTATAAACCACTTGAATGAAACATTAAATTGTTTTCGAAATAAAAAGTATAATTAAAAAGAATTACATACAGTTCAATGACGTTTGAAATAATTCGTGTTTTAAATAATATTTTTTTAAAATCAGTTGGTTTATGATTCTCATAATTTTTTTGTTCTAAGAAAATTGGTTTGTAAAAGATAGCACCCCTGCAACTTTTAACTATAATAACTTTTAAAATTTATGATTATTTTCAGTTCGTGAGTAGAAAATATAAAAATAAATAACTTTGTTACACAAAGTTTATGATTTTGTAACAATAACAAATAATTAACAAATATTTTTATTACACAGGTCAACAAAATCGAAAATAAATTATATTTCGAATAACTCCGCAAAATTCTTTTTTTAGTCTTGATATATAGAAAGTTAAATGGAATTTTTCCATCACGTCACAATTTTACCCCATTGACGACCAAAGAAAATATGCTTCTCTGTGGAGTTTTTAGGTTATATAACTTTTTAAGCAGAGAAAATTATTCACTCATGTTTTATAGACAAGAAACCGTACTACATAAAGTTAGTATAAGTCTAGTCTCCAACTTGCCACACATAGATCCTAAAAGTCTTTAAAATTGTAAATATAAAGACTGGGTCAAAAAAAAACATGAAAAAATTTGGTATAAAGAATGAATGTAGAGGGGAAATGTATATTTGGTATAGCCAACACATGACATTAGATAAATGGTAAAAGTTTTAAAATCGCACCGGCAGAAAATGCGTGGACTTGAAAAATTTGAAAAAATAAAAATCCAAATTTTAATAACAAAGTCAGCAAAAAATTATAAAGTAAATTACTTTGTAAATAACTCCGATTAATTTTTACTCCTTAGACTGAACAGAGTGTAGAAGGTTAAATAAAACATTCACTTCACGTGACAATAAAACCATGGAAAAGGAAGAAAATATTCTTTGGTCCTCAATGGGTTGAAAATGTAATGTGATGGAATATCATATTTTTCATGATACTTTTTATTGTTAACCTGTGTAATTTATATTGAAGTTTTCTATAAGAAAAATCGAATACTTTGTACTAAAATATTCTATATGGAAACTCCAATCTTTGTATTCAAATTTTCTATAAGAAAACTTTTTGTATTAAAGTTTTCTTTCTGTAGGAAAACTCTAACGTTTTATATTAAATATTTTTTTTTTTTTTTTTTTTTTTTTTATTAAAATTTTCTATAAGAAAACTTTAATATTCTTTTATTAATTTAATTTTTTTAATGTATCCAAATTTCCATTCCTGTTAGTAAATATTCGGGTTTAACTGACAGTTTAATATGTAAAATTAATGTTACCAGCCGTTAAATCACTTTGAATCATATTTTGAAAAAAAGTTTTTAAAATCTGTTTTATTTTAAGCGTTTTTATCAATGATGACATTTATTACAGAATATATTGTGTAAACGTGCTTTAATCGCAATTGGAAACCAGACAAAAAAAATATAATAGTATGTAATACTGCAAACATTTAATTGTGTTAATCTAGAATAAACAACATTTAAGACATCTACATATTTTTAACTGGTTTTAATTGTTTAACAATTAACAAACGCAAAAAAGTTGTTGCCAATAAAAGTGATAAACAAACAAAAGTAGAGGTTGGTTTCACCATAACAGCTTAAGTGTACATAAGATTCAGGGGATTTTAAACAGAATTTATTAGAAAGACAATAACAAAAATGAAACTAAAATGTAATTATAAAAATACTCTTTAAAACAAGTAAATCTTTAACAGCGAAATCTTGAAATTTCTATTTAAATTCAAAAACATAAATTATTAATACAAATTTAAAATGTCTTTCATAAAATAGTCGTAACTACAAGCTTTTAAACTCCCGTTAAATCCTTTTACCTTAACTTAAACTATTATTTTAAAACCCAGCCTTTCATATACCACTTGAGTGAAACATTGAATTGCTTTTAAAATAAATTGTTTAATTTAAAAAAGAGAATTGCCCACGGTTCAATGACGTTTAAAACAATACGTATTTTAAATTATTATTTTTTTAATCAGTTAGTTCATGACTTTCATAAATTATTTATTCTAAGGAAGTTAGTTTGTAAAATTTAGCACCCCTGCAAAGTGTTTTTTCAAAACCTTTAAGCGAAAAAAAACAGTTTTTAACAAACACAACTGTTTCTTTTAACTATAACAAGTTAGTGTACACTAAAGTACACATGAATACAAAATTTTTAATTTTACTTGATCCACCGGCAGTTTCTGGTAGTTGGGATTAAAAAAAATATTAAGTGTGCAAAAATGGAGTCCATTGGGCGTAAACCGGTCAGTCGACTTTGGCTTTTGTCCTAAAAGTAATTAAAATCTTTACTGCGTTATAACTCCTTAATTTAACATTTCGCAAAAAGAAAACTATATAAAGATTTTTTATTCAGAATAAAAGTAGAAAAAATTTTTTAGCCTACTATGACTTGTTGTGATTTTATAAGCAATCAAAGTAAAAATTTATACATGGACTTTTTTAAAGAAAGTCCTGTTAGAAACGGTTTTTATTATTTTGTAGAGCAAGATTTTTTGTTTTTAGTTCTTTAAAAATTTTAAACTAAAACACACTTCCTGTGTACTAAATGTACTAATTGTGGAATATAAATAACTTAGTTGATAATTTTGGTATTTAAGTAAATAAATAAAATATACTTCTTGATAAAAATACTGAAATTATATTCGAAGTATTCAAAAAAAAGGCGCATAAAATGGTTTACTTTTTATTAACCTTTATAATGTCCAATACACTCAATAGAGGTAAATTATAAAATAAATTGCATTCTTGTTCTTTTTTCAAAGAATATTAAAATAACAGACAAAAAATATTTCTGATGGAATCGAAACAACACTAAATTTCGTATTTTATAAATTTTACTAATATAAATGAATTTGCTAGTTATTTTGAATATATATTTTTATTTATTTGCCAGCTATTGTAAAAAGTGTTAATACAGTATTTATGTGTAAAAATACAGTATTTATGTGTAAAAATACAGTATTTATGTGTAAAAATACTTTTGTAATTTTAGGTTAATCGGCAACACCTAAATTTCGATTGACTGTTTAGTCCAATAACAATCTAAAAATATTCTCTATAATGATCCAAAAATTCGCATTGCACTCTGCATTTTATGCCAATATTTGTGTAACAAGTAGAAAATCAATACCTCAAAGTCAGACACTATGGTCCAACTGTAGTGAAATAATTTGCATGTGAGCCAAATATTATTAGTTTATAAAAACTACAAATCTTACTCTACAGAACAATAGAACATCATAATAAATACATATTAAAACGAGAAACTTTAAAAAAGTCTACATATAAATTTTTAGTATGATTGCTTACAAATTATGTCAAAAATTTTATTCTCAATAAAAAACCCTATATAGTTTTCTTGCAAAATGTTACAAAATGTTAACTTTTAAGACCTATTTTAAGACAAAAGTCAAAGTCGACTGGCCGGCTTACGACCGATCGACTCATTTTTTGCTGACATATTTTTTTTAGCACCATCTACCAGAAACTGTCTGTGGAGCAAGTAAAATTAAAACTTTTTTAAATTTCATATATTTGGTGAGTGGTCTTGTGTACACTTTTAATAATTTTAAAATTTATGATTACTTTCAGTTGAAATTTCAATAAATAACTTTGAAAAAGTTTATCATTTTGTCACAAAAACAAATAATTAATAAATACTTTAATGATTTGTCGCGCCATAAACTTAACGTTATTCGCACTTATTTACGAAGTTTTTTAATCAGCGCGTATTTAATTTTTATTACTTTGCTATAAATAATTTATTTGGCTATAAATTGGGTATTTTTAAAAATATATCATATATTTATTGCAAAGAAGAATTTATATTAAGAAATAAGTAGTCTTAGATTAGCTTTTTAAATAGTTTAAAAGCTAAAGTTTAATTAAACATCCAGTTTAAAAATTATATATTATATCAAGTTTCTAGGTCAAGCGATTTCTACAGATTGTTTTTCTTACATTTAAAATTTTTATTAAGTTTAAGATTTTAATTCAAATAAGTTATTAATAATTTAAAAGAATTCAATGACTTTATTAAAGCAATTGAAAATATTATAAATTCGAGGTTTAACGAAAGATTTATAAAATGTGAAATAGCGAATAGAAAATTATAATTTACTGTTAGATTTGAATAAAAAAAATAATTATACAGTAGTGGTCAAAACATTTGGAACTGAGATATATTTAATGTTTGCCCCCAAATATTTTTTATATCTATTTTTTATATATTTTCTAAAGTTTATTCGTTCAAAAAGAAATTATTCCTTTAACTTATAGCAATGAACATTAGTTATTTAGTAGAATAATAGAACTAAAGTTTGTAAAACATTTGCAACTCATTTTTTCTCTCTTTTTAATTAAAGCAATTTACACTATCAAATGATTAGAAATAATGGATGACATTATTCTTTAATAATTACAATATTTTTGGCATTTTATTAATAAATTAAAATTAGCTGCTACATTTTAAAAGTTTTAAGTTTCAAGATCAAACTTTGCTTTATTAATTTCTCTTCTGATAATTTCATGATTTAAATCAAAGCTCCCTTAACATATATTTTATTAGTACCTCCTTTTCAATTAGTTAAAGTATTTATATCACTTTCAATTATTTACTTTATAGGTTAATCTTAAAAAATTAATTAACTTTATTTATACCTATTGCCATCAAGTGCTATTTAAACAAATTGCAAATCGCAAAAAGTATTTATTATAAAAAATGTAATTTTTATCGTTTGTATTTTGCGGTAGCGATAAATATTTCACAACTTATGTCAATTATTAAGTAGATGTTTTTTAAAAATCCATTTCTAATCAATTAAAAATTTATTTAATCACTATAATATATATTTAGAAATCATAGATTAATTTCAAGTACTTTTAAATTTATAAACCCTTGATAAGTATGTAAGAAGATTTACTAGTTTTGATAACGAATGGAGGCGGACAGGAATTAATGTACTCGTTTGTTAAACGTTATTAAATTTGTGCTACAATGATTAACGTAGCGATTAATTAAAAGTTTTAATATAAAGAATGATAAAGTTAAAATAAGGGGAAAGACATTCAATAAGGTTTAATACTTCTAAAGGCCCTTGAAGTACAGTAATCGCTTCAGGCTATATATCCGATTTTCCACTTCTTTACAATGGTTCCAGATTAAAACTAAAATAGAGTAGGTATAGTTAGACAAATTTATTAAAATTAGCATATTTTGTGCCTTTTTAGCTAGGAGAATGGAAACATGATTTTGTTCCTTTCCCTTCTTGTTTCTCTAAAATTATTATTTTTTTTTTTCAAAATAGTTACAAAATTTTAATAAGGAGCACATTCTATGGAAATTGTTCTACCATTTGTTAAAAAAAAAACCCAAAAAAAGTGTATTTATTAAAATTATCAAAGACCCAATCAAATTGGTTCAAAATTTAAAAAAATTAATTTTTTTTACTGGGTAACGAAGGTTAAGTAAAACCAGTTTGTAGATAAAGTTATCTACTGAGAAATTTTTAATGATCCAGAGCAAGTTTTTATGAAGCATTTCTCTTTTTAACTTGCCTTTACGATTTACAATAAAATTATATTTCAGCAATTCCTGTTTTTATTGCTTTGATTTTTTTTTTTTTTTGTTTTTTTTTTTTGGGAAGTGGAAAACACAAAAAGAAATTGCGAAGTTAAGACAAGTTCATATTCTTTTCCTCTCTCTATCCTACAAACTCAGATTTGTTGGCAGAAAGCATTTTGAACTTTGATTGATATTTTAAGTATAATGAATTTTATTAAACTGTTCTGATTTTATTATTTTAGACAGATTCCTCCTGAACCAGGATTACATAGAGGGGAATATCTATAGATTATTCTTTGTATTTAAAAGTTACATAAAACAAGTATGAAATTAATTCAGATCCGTTTTGCTAATTTAAAAAAAAAGCTCAATTAGTTGATTTAAAAATATATTGGAAATTAAATTAAAATAAAATATTAAATTAATATAAACTTAAAAGTATTAAAAATTAGAGGTTTAATGAAAAATGTAAAAAAAAATTAAAAAAGCGAATAGAAAATTAAAATTTGTTATGGATTTTAACAAATAAATCAATAAGGTAAATTGTGTAATATTAATTTTTTTAAAAAAGTTACATACTGTAGTGGTCAAAGCATTTGGAACTGAGATGCTATTTCACTTTTTCATTTATTTTTTGCTCCCCTAAAATTTTTTATATCTTTTTTTTAGGTATTTTCTAAAGTTTAATAATTGTATTTTTTTACTAACTGAAAGTGTTCAAAACATTTGCAACTCTTTTATCGTTACTTTCTAAATGAAGCAATTCACACTAATTAATGATAAGAATTGATGCTAATCACATCCCCTCTAATAATTTTAATACTTTGGCATTTTATAAAGAAATTTGTTTTAATTTTAAGCTTAAAGTTTCAAATTTTTTGTTTGTTGAGATAAATATTTCAACTTTTTTGAAAAAAAATGTACTAGACTCGTAATTTTCAATCGCTAATAGGGATCTGAAGTTCAATTTAAAAAAAGTCATCAGTACCTATCGTTTGAATGGACGCTTACATTACTGTTCATAAACTATAACAACTGCATGAGAAAGAAGATTAAATAATAAAGAACTTTTTTACGAAATATTCAAAAACTGTTCCCGGAGAAGCTAAGACTTAAAATGTAAATATTTCCACTATAAAAAGAATTTCTTGAGAATGTGGACTAAGGTGCACAAAAAAACCTTGTCTCAAAAAAAATCGAAAGGCAAGTCTAATTTTGCTCGGGTACACTTAAATTGGACTCCACAACAATGGGAAAATGTGAAATAGTCTGATGTGTTAAAATTCAATCTCCTAATATCTAATGGAAAAAAATTTAATCCTATTTACACAACTGCAATAGTGAAGCACGGAGGCGGAAATATAATGGGATAGAGGTGTTTTTCAGGACATACTCTTTGCTCCAATTTATAGCATTATTTATAAAATTATGACTCCACTATTATTATGACTAGTTAATACTTATATACCCTGAATGGGAAATATCACTTTTTTGACCAGCACAAAAACGATTGCAAACATATGATAAGAGTAGTAATTGTCATGGCCACTTAAATTTCCCGACTTCAACCCGATTAAGGATGATTACAAGACGTAATATCGACAATTAAGCATTTCGAAATGGCGTTAAATTTTTCTTAGAATTGGAGAAGTAGTAGAATGCTATTACCAATGACAATATTGAAAAGTTTATAAACTTAATGCCTGAAATTGTCCTTTTAATGATTTTGAGAGTTGAAAATATTTTGAAAATTTTCTTTTTAATTGATTTATTTTCAATAATTTTTAATTAATATTTTTTTCAATTGGATATTAAGGACATTCTGTTTAAGCGTAAACAATATAGTTTTTTGAAGCTTTAAATATGAAGAATTTCGTAACAAAAGAGAAGCATTTTCGAGAAATTTTACTTCATTATTATTTTTTAAAGAGTTTATAGGTATCATGCTCTAACTGAGGCAACTTGTCTTGGACGGTTTAAAGGATTAAAAACTGGCAATTTTGAAATTTGAAGATGAACATCTGTAGCCTTTACTCGACCAATATTCATGCCAAACGCAATAAATGCTCGCAGAATTATTGTGAGTAGATCAAGCAATAATTTTCAAATATTAAAACGCACTTTGATTGACGTCGAAAAATGATTTGGCATGTCTGAAATGCTGCGCTACAAATTGAATTCGCTTCAGCATTGAATTTTCACAATCGATCACAAGTGGATCCATTATGATAATCTAAAGAGCAAAATTTCGTATATGAAGCACGAACAACGAGCCGAATATCATTGTCGCTAAGGTCATGCTCTGTATTTAGTGGAATCAGAAGGGTGTCATATATAATAAGCAGTGTTGCCAGTTTAGACTTTTCAGGGCTAAATTTAGCCTTTTTATTTTGCTTTTAGCCTCAAAATTTTCGCTTTAGTTTCTAGCTTTTTTTAACCTTTTTTGATTCCTAAAATTGCCGAAGAAAATAGATCCTTATTTTTCTTTTTTATTTTTTACAGAATCATCCATTTAATTATTTATATTTAAAAAAAATTTTCGCCTGCAGCACTTCATTCTCCAAATCAATAACAACTTAACTAATTTTATGCACTTACTAAATCGATTATTATAATTATTTTGTAATATACTTCATTAACCATATAACTATTCGTGAATATAATTTTAAAAAATTCTCATAAAAGCGAAAAATAACCTAAAAATTTAGAAATTCTTAATCAAAAAGGAATTATAGTTCTAAAATGACGGCAAATTAGTTCAAAAAAGTAATTTTTCATATGAAACCCAAATTTGTACATGAATTTTTTGAACGATTTTTCGTTCTATATTTTATTTATAATTTATTACAATATCTAAAAAAAATGTTAAAAACTAATAAGAACGTGAAAAAATAAGTTTTAAAACTAAAAAAAAAAAAAAAAATGTTATCCTTTTTTCTCTCATCCCCTGACAACACTGATAATGAGCTGTTGAAACCAGATGAAACGATCATTGGTGACCTTTACCGAGCACAATTGATCCATTTGAAGAGATAATTAAATAAAAAACGATCATATAATATGCCACACGAGTTCAGAATAATCAAATCATAATTCTCTTTCTTTTACGCGACCAATGGAAAACTAAAGCTTTGAAAACTTTTGCCACACCCGCTATATAGCCCTTACATTCCCTCTTCGAACCATTATTTGTTTCATTCAATTCGGAATGCCCTAGCTGGCATAAGCTTCTCTTCAGAACAAGGTATCAAAAATTGTGAACGGATTTTGGGATTAAATACATAAATTACTTAAAAGATGAGACAAGTCAAAGCTTCCGATGGACAATACTTTGAATAAAATACAATTTATCTTTATCTTAAAATTAACATTAATTTTTCATTAAAAAAAAAACGATGGGAATTAATGCATACACCCAATAGCATAATTATTTTTTTCTTAAAATGAGAATTGGACAAAATTCATGCAAACGCATAATTCAAATTTATAATAAAAATACATGAAACAATTGTTAGGAATACACGTGAGTCGAGCACAAAAATACAGCAAATTCACACGAGTCATAAAAAATACAAAGGGTTCACAATCACCGAAAGGAATCGTGATAACCGAAAAAAGTTTATTTGCAAAAAATAATGCGAATTCTAAAAGAAAAACTCTACCCCACTGAATGGAATACGACTCATTCATTGTTATGGTGTTATATGGGAGCTATGGTCAATTGTGGACCGATCTTCATAACATTTGGTAGAAAGAGTGATACTTGTACAAAAGCTTTTTCCAAAGAATTTAAATAAATATTTTTATTTTTAAGGCATTTATGAGTGTTTAAACTCTATTCCGGTAGGACATTTGTATGGGGTCTAAGTTAAATAATGCACCGATTTCAATAGGCTTCGTCCTTGTAACATAAAAGTCCCTCGTGCCAAATTTCATTGAATTATATTTAAAATTGCGATCGGTACTTTGTGCCAACAGCCAAATGGACGGATGGACAGACATCGTTAGAACGATTTAGAAAGTGATTCTACGTCGATTTTTATACTTTAAGATGGGTGTTGAATAACTTTTTCTATGGGTTACAAACATCAGCACAAACGCATAATACCCCAAGCACCTATGGTAGTGTAGCGTATAAAGATATTTAAAAAACACTTAAAGCTGAATAAAAAATAAACAAAAAAGCTACCGAAAACAAAATAATTCTCTTTCAGAAAATATTAAATATTCTATAAAAAAAAAGAATAAAAAATAGCTTTTCATTTTAATTTTCCTTTAAATTTGAATATAACAGTCTTTAACAAAAAATTGAAAGCTTAATTAATGCAGTACTTAAAAGTACAATTTTAATTTATGAAAACAAAAGAAATTACCTAAAGTAATATTTAAAAACAAAATGTAGTTATTAATGTTTTAAATGTTTTATGCAACACTGTCAAATAGAAAACATATACATTTGTTAAGAATCTTTTTAAATTTGTCCATAGTTTCCTTATAAGTTCATTATTTCTGAAAAAGAAACTACATAATAATAAATCACGAAATTTACATACACATGTATATTGCTGTAGGCTCTATGAAAGTCGACCTTAACCTACTTTAAGAAACTTTTACAAAATATCAAAATATTTTTATTTCCTTTGTTTTCATTACGTTACAAAATTTTCGCTCCTTATAAAAACTAAATTTTTAAGTTAAGTTTATTTCATTTAAAAAAATAAGGTCATTGTATTTAATTTTTTAGTTATGGGGATTTTTATATAAAAATAAAAACCCCCTGTATTGGATCTTTATAATAAATTCTCCATGTTTTCATTATTATACACTTGACATAAAATTTTCTCTTTTCTTTCGATTGAAATTAGAGAAAAAAAAACACTTGTATTTAAAAAATACGGTTTTTTGAACAAATTAAATTTGTTTTTTTTATTTTTTTTTTTGTAGTGAAGTTTATTATAAAACAAATAAATAGTTTTCCATAACGTTTAAAAATTAAATCACCTTTTTTTAATATTATTTTTCTTTAACTATAAATTTATTATTTTTTTTTTTTTCAAAAACAAAAAAAACACCTGTTCATTAATAATAATTTTTTTATATAATTTTGCGTTTAACGTATTTTGATTTCAAAGTAAGCAAGAAATATTACCCGTACCGCACGCGACACGATCTAAACTTGTTCTGATCGCCAACCAACTGATTCCGTCAACATTACAACTTTAAAAAAGCTTACATTATACGCTCTCTCCCCAAAACAACTGTTAACAAAATATACTTTAGTTAACCTTTTTTTATTGCCAATAGAGTTTGATTATTTATTTGTTTGTAGCTGATATTAACCAAAATGACAACAACAGCTAAGACATACAAAGTGAGTATATTATAAATATGTATTTTAAGAGAAGAGCGTTTTATTTAATTTTTGATATGTGAGAGTTTGTTGATAATATGATTTCAAGTTAACATTAATTTTTTTTATAAGTTATAAACCAATAACAACAACATGAAAACATCACTTCTAATTACAAAAAGTCATAAAGTACGAATATGTAGTTTTCATGACACTTCTAATAATAGCTTTAAACTTATTAACGCTAATAATAATTTTTATTTTGCTAAAACACAAAAATAGTTGTGGTTAAAAAAGTAGTCACATTTAATGTTATGATTTTTGTATAATTACACAGAAAAAAGTTTGTGCATAAATATAAGAATTTACTTTCATTGATTTTAGTTCATAATACGAGTATTTAAGAATAATGTCTTAAATATTAACACTTTTTTGCATTTTTTGAAATGAATCAAGAGTCAAGATAAATTAAACATATTGTTTAAATTTTTATTTATATTTTCAATTTGTAAATGTATGTTTGAAATTTTCTTTACAGAATTTTTGGGTTTTAATGATTCTTAGGCACATGTTGGTAGCAGAAGAACACAGCAGATGCGTTTTTAATTAAAAATGATGCATGTGCTATAGAATGGCACCAAATTAAAACAAATTTCTAATCCTTA
This sequence comes from Protocalliphora azurea, assembly GCA_932274085.1. Taxonomy (NCBI): domain Eukaryota; kingdom Metazoa; phylum Arthropoda; class Insecta; order Diptera; family Calliphoridae; genus Protocalliphora; species Protocalliphora azurea. Next base: position 28,844,307 of record OW026522.1, read on the forward strand.
TTTTTTAACATCTTTTCATTGGAAAATTGCCATTTAAAGGGATTTATTGTTAATATTTTCATGCATAAGTATTTTTAGTTAGAATATGAATCAAATAAAAATTTTAGCAACATTTTTGCAAAATTCGCAAAATTATCATTAAGTACAACTTAGTAATATCTATGAACATAATTTTATTTTTTATGAAAAGTTTTTGAAAAAAAAGTAATGATCGATTCATAATATTTATGAAAAAAATTTTCAAATATATGAATTTTTTTCTCTGTGTATTATAACACAATGATATTTTTTTGTTTAATATTATAGAATTTATACTACATACAATATATACATTAGGGGTATAACTTTTTGCAATTTTTTCGAATATAAAAATTCGCAGGGCATAGCGTTATGGGACATGAAAAAATATTAAGAAACGCGATATTAAATTTTCGCGATCGTTAAAAAATGTTCAACACTAAACGCATTGAAATTTTGAATTTAAGATTTTTTTTTAATTTATTCATATAATGCATTATTTTTATTAAAAACAGATTATAGTGACTCACTTCTGGCACTGTCTTCAATAACATCACTTTTTCCATAAAAAGTGATAACATTGCATATTGTTTTTTTTTTTTTTTTTTTTTTGTACTAAATTGATTCTGAGCAGAATACAGTACAGTACAGTACAGTACCAATTTTTATTATCATTATGAAAAATATAAAACTTTTTTAACATAAAAAAAATAATTTAATAAAAGAAAATTTCAAATGGTTTTAAAAGTTATTTTCGGTGCGGAAGGATTTTTCATCGAAATAACTTTTGAAAATGGTTTTAAGTGTCAATACAACAAGAGCTATAACTTGGTATCTTGTGTCCCAAAGCCATTTTTTTTTTTTTTGGAAATAATTCACAAGTAACCATTGGAGATATCTAAACATAATTTCATACGTTTAGAGCTGAAGTATTTTTGAGTTGATCTGAAGGAGCATAGGCCCCTAGCAGGTCAGGGGGTAGAGGGTATACCTCCAAAGTTGGTCACGTAATTTTTTAAAAAATTGCAAAAATTCATTTATGACTTAAATGCAAAACATTTTACATATAGGTAGTTCTTACAAATCTCTACAAAAAATGTTTAACTATGTACATTATTTCTTTTAGTTTCAGAGATATTTAGGTCAAAAAAATTTTACCCTCATTTTTGCCTATTTGTTGAGTTTTTCTTTAACTTGAAGGCCTTAATTTAGGCCCTAAAATTTTTTGAAAATGTCCTCTAGATTTCTTACAAAATCTTAAATATATTGCTGTAAGAATCAAATAAGAATATCTATCCGATAAAGGATTATATTAATCTTAATTTTTTTATCCGGATTATAGAATTTTTTAATGGTTTAAATATTAACGTAAATGTGTGTAAAGCAAAATCGGTAAAATTGCTTCAAACCATGACATAAAAAACTTAACATTTTAATTTTAAGTATATTTTTTAGAAATAATGATAACATTTGAATCTAAATAAATTTTAAATGAATAAAGATATTCCAATGAAATTTTTACACAAGATAGACAAACTTACCTTCAAAATCAGGAAATTAAAAACACACCCACTGTTATGTACAAAAATATCCAAAATCCCAATACAGAAAAAACGTGTTTTAAGAATAGACTTTTTTCATTCAAATGGTCACTCTGTCGTTATAAGAGGAGACCGTAGCCCCTAGCGAGTTCGGGTTGGCTTTGCATGCATTTAGATTAAGTTTCCTTTTGAAAGCATTGCAAAAGTTATATAGGCCGCAGTAAAAACCAAAATTTTATAAGTAAAAAAATATTGCCACCTTTTTAAAAAAAAACTCAAAAAATATGAAATTTGTTCAAAGTTCCAACTTCAAATTAATATAACTTTTTATCGAATTCATATATATATATGATTCTTGCAGCAATATTATTTAGAGTTTTGTAAGGTATGCAATAAATATTAAAAAATTAGGGCTAAAACTGAGTGAAAATTTTATTTCGTCCTAAATATCTCTTAAAGTATAATAGATAACCTACACATGTAAGGGTATTTTTTGTAGAGATTTAAAAGTACCATCTATATCTAAAAGTTTTTTTTCTGTCCAATCATAAACAAATTTTTGACGATTAAAAAAAATCAATAAAATGAAATTTTATTGAGATATTTCTCACTATTCACAAATTACAGAATTGTTTTCGAAAAAGTGTTTTGGAACCACTCTGTGTCACTATTAGGGTTCGACAAAAGATTATTCTCTACCCGGAAGTTTTCAGGAAATTATCGGCTAGCATTCCCGGAAAAAATTTACTTACATTCCCGGGAAATAAAAATTATACACTTTTAATTGCATTTCGGTTTGAAAATCAATTTTTTATTATTAAAAAAAATATACTTTATTGTATAATTTTTATATTTTTGCGCAAGACTAAAATAGCATAGAATAATATTGAAATAAAACTCACATAATTTTTCTTAATACGATTATTATCTGAAGTTTTGTAAAATTTAATAGCATAAATTTAATAATTTCTAAATGAAAATTTCAGATAATAAATGTGGACATAATGGAGTAATTACATTTTAAATTGACCTTTGGTTACCGTTTTGTATAAAATTTGTTGCATGTGTAAAGTAGGATACACAGAAGCATGTAAAATGAATTTTGTTAATTTTTATTTTTTGAAAACTGTGGCAAATCTACAGCTTTGAATGCGATTAATATATTTTTTAAATTGCCATAACATTTTTTGTATAAAAGATATCAGAATATTATTTTATTTTAATTTTTTTTTTTTTTTTTTGGATTTTCAAAGCTTGTATTTTAAGATGTCATACACAAATTAAAGAAAAATTGTTTTGAACATGTTTGTTTCTTAAAACTATCTTTAGAGACGTATAATTAAAAAACTTCATCTTTAATGTTTCTTTTTTTTATATTTTTTGCTAGGAAGCCTTATCGGTATACTTACTACAGAGAAAACTTCAGAGTGGTAAAAATTTTTTCAAATTTAAAATGGAATTACTCAATGGTAAACATGTTGAAGCTCGTCTAGGAATGTTAATATTTTAAGTCCTCCAGAATTATATTCATACAAAACAAAAGGAAGAAGGAACACAATAGACCTCCGCCTAAGCTAAACCCTTTGATTACATATAGTTTTTCGGCCGACAATATATAAATTAAGATTTAGAGTTAAGATTTCACTTAATTTTGTGAAGATTCAATAGAAAAATATAAAACAAAATAAATAATTAGTTTTTTGTTCAATTCCAGGGAAGAATAAAAGTAAGCTTTTAAAGATTAAAAAAATCCATAGACAGAAAATTTATTAAAAGAAATATTTTGATGGTATTTGCAGGAATTTTTGAAAAAAAAAAATTATTATGAAAGCTAATTTTTAAGCAAAAGTCTCATATGTAATTTTTCACTTTCTTTTAGACTCTCTGTTTTTAAATATCTGTATGTATTAATCCTAATTTTTATCAAAAGAATTCATATAAAATTGTATATAGTTTTCATCCAAAAAATAACTTGGTTTTGCTTTTCTCAAAAATTTTAAGAAACCCTTAATATAAGACTTTGTCATCGAACTTACGATATTTATATTGAACTTTTTTGATTTCAGCGCATTTATAACAAGTTCTTCAATCGAATTGTTTTCAAAACGAGATTTAATTTTTTTTTATTGTCTATATTCATTATGTAAAATTTTTGTATATTACGTTTTTGATTTGGGAAGAAACTAACAATTTGATAACCATTTCTTTTTGCAACACTTTTATCTGATCATTCTACTAAGTACGATAATTACACTGGTCAGCGAAAAAAAAATATTTTTATTTGTCCTTCTTTAAACAAAAATAGGTGAACTAGAACTTGCCATAAGTAGGAGCAAAGATTTCAAAATATTGTTGGCTGGAATATGTAGCTGGAATATGGACAGCACTAAAGTGAACCAAAGTTGACCACCTCGGGAGCTAAAAACATATCGGATCTTGTAACTTTTACAAATATGAACCGATTTTAAATATTCCTGAGTTCTTCTGAGCCAGACAAAGAAAAACCAAGCTTACTGTAATAAATTATCTCTTAAGGTTTAAAAGATATTTAATTTCATAAATTAAATTTCTTACTTATACTGCAAATAAAAAAAATAGTTTTTCGTGATGTTATCCTTAAAAATTTTAAATATTTCAAATTTTGATATTTGACCTTCTTATTTAAAAGGTAATCCTAGTCCAATTTTCTTAAAAATTACAAAATGTATTTGCTGAGATATAGTATATCTTATTGTGTAATAATTTTGTTTTGTCTGAATCTCAATTCAAAAAAATTTACTTTATAATTAAAAAACTGCAAAAACTGTATTTTTGCCGAAATCCGCAAAAAATTCAAATGGCTGGTACGGCTTAGTCATACAAGATAATGACCAAATTCTTTTTTAATTTTATTTCCTATAGTGCTGACTATAAACCTGCATAGTTTTATTTTTTGACCTTCTTTGAAATATGTTTTACAAAATTTTTAAAAGTTTGAAGTTGGAGTTTTGAAATAGTGTTAAAAAAATTCAAAATTGTTTAACCGAGCATAGTAAGAGGTTTGAATTATCCTGGAGAAACGAAAATGTATTTTTCAGTAATTATGTTTCAAGTTTAATTAAAAATAGGATTTCATTTAAATATTTCTCAAAAAATTAAAAATTTGTTTGTACACTCCTTACACAAGCGGTCTAAAACACAGTAATGGTCTGAGGAATTCGTAATAACTTTAAGTATTAACCAATTTTTTCCTTTTATATCCTGTTTGATAGATAATTATATGTAGATTAAAATTTTTAACATTTTGTTACAAAACAAAGTTCTTAACTGGTAAATTTTTCTAAAAACTCTAACAAAACCATATTTTCCCATATAAAAGCACCATACAAAAGTCAGGTCGATGCGTCATGGGCTGGCGATATCCGATTTCACTAATATTTCCCACAATATCTTTCTACAAGTCAATGAACGATTCTAGGAGAAATTACGGTCAAAATTCAAAAGTCAGTAAATTTTAATGCTGTCTAATCGTACATCCAGCAGTTGTCCAAAATGATAAATTTTGGAAGAAATGTTAAAATTTTTGAGCCTGTAAAAAAATTTTGATTGTGGATTTCGATACTTTTGCTACTTAGATTAGATAGTCTGATATGTTTTTAAATGTTTTGCAAAAAATTGTGTCATCCTACTGGTAAATTTTGTCATACTAGGCAAACCTCATATTTTCAATAACAAAAATTTTTACCTTTAGAAAGATATATATATTTAAAATTATATATATTCAGATCTTTAGATTTATCAATTCTTCATTAACTACTTTATAATATGTACAAAAATTATTTTGATACCTATAAGCATTTCGAAAATACTCAGGCTCAAATTTATGAAATATCCTCCAGCAAACATAATTTGCATTTTTATTATTTTTTTTGTCTTATTTTAAGAAAAGTCTTCTATTAATTTTAAAATAGTAAAATTTATTATATATAAGTGTAAAGAAGATACAATTTCCTTTAAAATGATATATAATATGAATATTTTGTGTTTGTCACGTTTCTAATAAATCAATTCCAAATAAGCAAAACGCAGAAAAATTGTGAAATTTTTTGTTTCCGTAATAGTTATACTGTTTATAGTTTTGAAGGAAATTGTTTATTTTTATATAGCTCCTCAGCTAAAACCACAAATTATAAAATAGAAAGAAGATACTCAAAGAGCCAGCCAGTGGATAGAGTCACAGAGTTATGAACAAATAAACCCAGTTATCTACATTTAAACCGATTGTTCGGTCTATAGCCAACAATTCTGCTCCATTGTGCACTCCTCCATTGAGTGATAAATAATAACAGTTATATTAAAAGTTACAAAATGTAGACTGATAAGGGCTGCTTTACATATCACCTCCTCACTGCTTAACAAATCAGAATGTCTTCACAACATTTACTTGAAAGGAATACAGTTCGAGTCAAGCAACATAATTTTATATAGACAAATCAGTTCCTCCTGACATATCACATGTCCAAACTTAAACATCACAATTGGAATCTTCTCTGAGGAATATCAGGAAAGTCCTTAATATATTTGAGAAAAAAGATTTAGGACAATGTCATAATTTTATTTATTCATTTTCTGAAATTTTTAGTACTTTCAGCATCAACTAATTTCATACACAATTCCATTTCTGGTCCAAAAATTAAACTAATAGGTCGATTATGAATGGCAGCCGAACTTTAGTTGTGATGCCCACTGGCAACAAAACCTACAAGTAAATTTATATTATGAATAGTAACTCCATTTCAGTTGCTAAAAAGTAATCCCAAACACTATTTTGAAAGTTCAGCAACTGAAATAAATGTAAAAAAACAACCCAGCAAAAAAACATCTTGTGATCCATAAGTAGTGCAAATTCGGATCATTCCCTATGAATTTAACATAGGCTTGTCATTGGAAATTATTCTCTTTTTTGATACCAATTCACTGAGTAAGAAGCCGTGTTTACGATGTCATATAAAATTGATTTCTTTGTCATTATCAATTCAAGGAAATTATTTTTAATTTTTTTATAAAATAAATATTTTTTATTAAAAACATTTATGCATAACGATATTGTTCATTTGATTGAAATAGTTATTATTAAGTAACAAATACTTGTAAATTCTAAACGTTTTATAACAGAAAAATTTATCTAAATTATGTAACTTCTTAAGCACAAGAAACCTTACTCTTATTTAAACTTTGAAGTAATGAAAAAGTACTTCCTAAAAAATGATTTAAATTTATTTTTACTGGGAGTTAATGTAAAAAAAATAAAGTGAATTTGTGTGTTATTCGTCCGACGCTCTGTTTAAATGGATCAATTATGTGTGTTACAGATCTTCCGTGATAATTTCACCAGATTTAAAGAGCTTATACTAATTTCTCAAATTATTAACACTTTAACAAAAAAAAAAACCCACACCATTGTGTATGTCTATCAAAATTCGTGAAGCGGTCTTATATTAGACATGTGGACAATTGTGGACCGATACTTTTACTAAGTGTAAAATAAAATATACGAATACAGAATATTACGTTAATGCTAACATTTATATGAATTTATGAACTTAAGGGTGATTCCCGAAAGTGGGCTTATATGGGTAAGTTATGGAGCGATCCTCATAAAATTTGTCACTGTGATTTATACTTATATAAAACTTATTTGTGTCGAATATAAACTTGATACTAATATGTGTATGTTATTTATGCACGTTAAAGTGATTTTCGGAAGAAGGTTTTATATGGGAGCTATGGTCAATTATGGACCGATCTTCATGAAATTTTAAATATTGATACTTATACCGAATTTTATTAAAACATTGCTATATTTAAGACATTTATGATCGTTAAACCCCTATTCCGGGACAAAACAAAATTATTACACAATAAGATATACTATATCCCAGCAAATACATTTTGTAATTTTGTGAAATAATGAACCGATCATAACCAATTTCAATAGGCTTCGTCATGAAAGTCCTACGTGCCAAATTTCATTGAGTTATCTTCAAAATTTCCACCTGTACTTTGTGCCAGCCAGACGGACGGAAGGGCATCGTTAGATCGACTCAAAAAGTGATTATGAGTCGATTGGTATACTTTAAGATGAGTGTTCTGTGCGTTACAAATATCAGCACAAACGCATAATACCCCAAACACCTATGTGTGGTATAGTGTAGAAAAAAATATTTAATTTTCAATGTTTTAAAAAATTTTCTACAACCAGAAGTTTTTAATTACCCGCGTGACAACTGAAATTGAGAGCTTTAAGTACAGTGTTGACATTTCAGCTTATTTAAGGCTAAATCTAGCCTTTTTATTTTGCCTCAAAATTTTTGTTTTAGCTTCTAGCTTTTTTCCAGATTTTTTTTTTTTCTAACCTTTTTTCATTCTTAAAATTGTCTTAAAAAGGCTATAATGTTAGTATTTCAACAACGAAGAAAATAATTTCTTATTTGCTATTACTAATTTTATTTTTACAGAATCGTCCATTTAAGCATTTTTGTGTATTTATTTATATTCAACAAAATTTTTTACTTGCGACGCTTCATTCCCCACATCATTAATAACTTAACTAATTTTATGGTCTTACTAAATCGATTATTATAATTATTTTTTAATATGCTTTATTAACTATAGAACTAATTATGAATTTAATTTAAAGAAAAATTCTAATAAAAGCAAAAATGCACCTAAAAATTTAGAAATTCTTAATCAGAAAGGAATAATAGTTTTAAAATGACGACAAAACACTTGAAAAAATAGTAATTTTTCATGTAAAACATAACCCAAATTTATATATGATTTTTGAACGATTTCTCTTTGGGTAATTTTGCTGGCAGCAAAATATTTTAAATTTATTACTTCTTAAAAAAATTAAAAAAAAATAATGAAAACGTGAGAAAATAAGTTTTAAAACTAAAAAAATATTAGCTTTTTTATTGGCTTTATTTATTAAAACATTTAGCCTTTTTTGCCTTTCTTAGAGTTCAATTATCCTCTTTTTTCTCATCTCCTAGCAACACTACATCTGTAATATAATTTCGGTAATTAGCAACAAAACTTCAGTTTGGTTGCCATACATGATCAACATAACAGCCCAACTACACGTAACAGAATATGTAAGATTTTTCTGTCAAAGAGTGTCAAATTTGCTCTCTGAGAGAATTATCTCATGTTTTGATTCAAATATTAGCATTATAAACAGTTTAAAATAAAGCTAAAAAATGCGAAAATTTTATTTAAAAATGCTAAAAATAATGCTAAATTGATAAAAAAAATTTTTATGTGGTATAATTTCATTTTGTCTTAATTTTGCATAATTTCGTGCTTATAGAGTTATAAAAACAGAATGTTATAGTTATAAGAACAGAATAAAAACAGAATAGCTTTATATAGGAGCTTGTATCAACATTTTGTGCTCCTATCTTTTGCCACCAAGTCATCCAATTCACAAGATGAATCAATATGCTGCATTTTGCAGCTAGATGGTCAGTTCAGTTCAAGTATGGTCAGTTCAGTTCTAGAACCAGTTCAAGTTCATGTTAAAATAATATTTGTTTGAGAATAACAATGTTAGTTTATAAACTAAATACTTTAATGAATATGCTACCATTTCAAAAAAGTCTGTTTCAAAACCATAGAAATATTTATTTAATATTTTTAAAGCGCAGCTAATAGAATTAAGAAGAAAACTATACCGTTCATAATTTTCGTTTTTATTGAATTCATGAAACGGACTAAATGATCTGTTCACCTAATTACAATTATATTAATTAAAAATACATTCGTTCATGTATATATTTTACTCGCTAAATAATTCTGTTAATATTTAAGTAATTTTTTACATAATTACCAAACACTGATGCATAAAAAGAACTATCATGGAATCGTATTATAGCCAAAAACTGAAGTCAGCAAAAAAAGTTAAGTTTTAATTTTCTAATTTTGTCCTTCTTATGAATAATGCTAAAAAATGCTAAATTTGTTATTGAAAAATGTTAAATAATGTGCCAAATGCTATATGAAAATTTTGCGGCTAAATCGGAGTGAAAAATACTAAATTTAGCTGCAAAAATGCTAAAATGATCACATTGATTATAATTTGATTATAATTTTATAAAAAAACTATGTTTTTTTATAAAATTTTTTTCTTTTAATTTTTGTTTTACATTAAAAAAAAAAAACATTTTTATAAAAATTGTACTAAAAAAGTGCGAATTTCTTAAATAAAAAGGAAATGTTTACTCTGTGACTGATGGAAAATATGATATCTTATAGGATTTATTAGAATATGTGTACCCCCTTCCCCCCCCCCTTATTTAAGATAACAAAATAGTTACTGTCTTCTGCCGGCGTTATCTCACATATTATATCAGCATTAATCTCAGTTGTAGACCTGGGGTAAAGGTTTACGAAGAAAAATTTTCAGAGTTTAAAATTATTCCTATTTATTAAATTAAAAAAGTTTAAAAGTTTATATGAAAGCTAACTGATATAAAAATGATTAATTTGATTAAATTTAATTTTCGTGGGCTCCGGTTGTAAAATAAAAATAACAAATATCAAGAAGATATAATAATTAATTACAAATTAGACTTCAGGCAGACATAACATCTTAAGAAAATAACAAACAAATATATTTATCACTAAGGTATCTATATTCACATACTTATAGTATATTACTAAACATTTTATTACCATTACTTAGATATTTATTAGATTGGCTAAAATGTACATGCCACTAAGGCGTGTAATTTTATAACACTTAGGGCCATTATTAGAACCTTCCTGTAAGCTATCAGATAGTTAAAGGTAAGATAAACTAAAGTGAGCAACAAAGTAAGTTTTATATATTTTGGTTATTACAACTTGTTTTTAAAGTAAATTATAAAATTATGAAATTTTGATAATACATCAAAGCTTTTGGCCAGTTAATGTAGTGGCAACATGAAATTTTTGAACGTAACGGCCAGTAACATCAATAAAAACAAATAAAAAACAAGGAAATCTTTAAAATAAATTATTTAAAATAAACTAAAAGTTATCGCAAGAACAAATATAATTTTAAACGGAAAAATTACTAAAAACTATACCGAAATATACATGTTTTTATTTATTTCTTTATTTATTTATTTATTTATTTTATAAAGCAGAAAATATGGCAGCTCTAAACTTATAAACCTTAATTAACAATAATTAGATGTTCTGCCCTTTAGCTTATCGGTCACTTTTGGCATAACTTGTACTTATAATAACCAAAAACAAATAATGTATCCAATAGCATCCTAACTTTAATTATTGAATAGTTATAATAACGGCCTTTATTCTACATACAAACTAATTTTTCTATTGAAGGCAATTAACAATCTATTAGATATAAAAAATAATTTTAGTTTAGCTGGTTTTTAAGTTTTTTTTTTTTTTCTAAATGAGTGACTGACCAATAAGCGGTATTAACTTGAAGCATCACCTCCAAATGACGACTTACGCCTGCTCCAACTCATTAAAAAGTTCAATTTAGAAGCTATTGTATTTTGGATTATACCCTGCCAACATTTTGTATCCAAATTTGCACTAAAGAGTAACCTCAAGTTGTTTTCAACAGTCGAATATGATATCATTTTCTTATCCAAGAAGAGTCACCGTGCGCGAAGAAGTGTGCAGCAGTTCTAATACTTTTTAATGACACTATTAAGTGCTTTTTTATGTATCAAATTGGAGTCATTTTGAGGAGCAAAAAAAGTCACTATTTCTGTCGAAATTCTAACTTAATACCATCAACATTACTATCCAAACTTTGACTAAATATTATTCATATTTATTTTAAAATGGTAAAAGAAAAATAAGTTATTTTCCTATCGAAGAGGAGTCATCTTTCGGACAAAACTGTATCGCAGTTTGGATACTTTTTTAATGAGACTATTGACTGCTTTTTTTGTGTGACGAATAAAGTCATTTAGGGTTAGGGTTAGGGAACTTAAAACAACTTTCCTTAGTAAAAAAAATTATATATATATTTTGATAAATTGTAACAGAATATTTTTGATTTCGAAGAGCCTAACAACTTTTAAAATTTAGTTGAAATAAAATAAATAAATCCAAATTTATTTGTTGTCTTCAAAATAAATTTTCGCTTCGTTTTACTGAATAATATTTGTTTTTTAATTAATTTAATTTAAAATTTCAATATTTTTTCACAATTTTGTTTTCATTTTGTCTTCATTATAAACAACATTAACTTTATATATATATATATATATATATATATATATATATATATGTATATATATATATATATATATATATATATATATATATATATATATATATATATATATATATGGTTGCCTTTGAAAGTAACACGCCAACTAAGTGACATCGACATCGACTTCTTCACATTTTTTGCTTTTAATTTAATGGTTTTTTTTATTTTCGGAAGGTTGGAAATCGAAATTAATGTTATTTGTTTTTGTAAAATTTTTTACTATCAGGAAAATAACATCTTGAGAACACTAATGGGAGACAGTTTCTGGTAATTTTATATTTATCCAAAAATTAACTTTTAAGTGACTTTTTCGATATTTTAGTTAGTAAGAAATATAGAATAAGTAGATCAAAAATCGAAATTAATGTTATTTGTTTTTATAAAATTGTTTACTAACAGTAAAATAACATCTTGAGAATACTAGAAAGAGTCATTTTTCTGATAGTGGATAAAACTATCACCTAATTGCTGACAGGGTATGTATGTATGTATGTATGTTTCTATGTATGTATGTATGTATCTATGTATGTATGTACTTCCGTACAGAAAACATACAAATTTTTTTAAAAACCCCAGAAAAAATTATACCTTAGAAACAAATTACTGTGTTTTATTTGTGTTCTTTTTTAATTGATTAAGAAATTATATCTTGATTTAAGTACAATTTCTACTTACATATTTATATATGTATATTTACAAATGCATAGTTTTTTGTTATTTTAGAAAGATATGTATATATGTATGTTTTTGCGGTATATTAGTATGGCGTTAAAAGAAAGGAGAAGAATAAAAAATAAAAATAAAAATACAAATTTCTTAATCACAAATAAGAAGAAGAAGAGTTGAAAATAAGTAAAATTTGTCCTTGATTTATTTTGAATGTTTTTGTTTTATTTAAAAACTTTTAATTTGTAACATTTCATATATTGTATATAGCCACTCAAGTAACATAAGATAGTTTGAAATACATGCAAAAGATCAATATAAAAGAAGCAATACCTCCATCAGGTTTTCACATAGAATTTCGAAAGAACCTAACTCAGTGAAAAAAGCTAGAAGTAAAATTGACTGATTAAGTATAATAAATTGTATTTGTTTCATTTCTTAATTTCATAATGTGATAGTTTGGCATCGACACCATTTCGGTAGACTCCGAAGTTGAAAATTTATTGAAGGACTTCAAAGAAAAATATCTCTTGAAAAAGGCAAATTAAAAATTAGGCATACAATTTTTATATTAAATGCAAGAAGTTCCATATTTACAATTTTTTATTTACTTCGTTTTTCAGGATTACAATAAACAATAAATAAAAAAAAAAAAACTTTTTTATTTCAATTTAAGTTTATATTAAAGTAAGTATGAAAATCCTAGAAACAAGCATTTTATGGATCAATTTAAGTACGAATTCGAGTTTACACCAAGCTTATAATCATAACTCTATATTTTTATTCTCAAATCAAGTTGTATCGCAGCTTCAAAAAAGTTTTAAGTTTAAGGACTTCAGTTTAAATGAAGCCAAAATTTATAAAAACAAGAAAAATATGGAATTAATTCAAGCCAAATTAGGCTTAAATAAAGATCAAATTAAAAACTTTACGCCGTTCGGATTGATTTAAATACGGATTTCTCAATTTATTTCTTTAATGTATATATATATATATGATTTTAATTTATTTTAGGAAAAAAATATAACTACTTAGAAAAACACATTAACTAAACTACATAACTACATGGCATATGTAGAAACCGAATAAGTAGTTTGATTTGATAAGAAACGTCACATTAACATACATTTTTCAATAACTAACTAATTAGTCTTAGCTGTAAAAATACTCGTACATACAAATTTTAAGTATTTCCTTTTCAAAAACTTTTCACTTTCTTAATCAGTGTCAATTAAACAATAATTTATATACTTAGTACGTCACACTGTTAAATCAGATATGAATTTACCTTAAAATTATCAACTCTTTCTTTGTTGTTTTAATTAAACATTACTATTGACAATCTAATCGTTGAGGTCTTTTTCAACTGATAAGATTTTCCGCACCACTTTGGTCGTTTATTTATTGTTCTAATGGCTCAAGAAATGTAGCTGTCATTAAAATATATTAATGTAACTGCAAATTATCATTATTTCTTTGTTTTTTGTTTTTGGGATTTACAAATAAGTCATCAAGATTATTAAACTGGTACAAGGATAAAATCATTTGAAGTATTAAAAACTTTCAATATTGTTTATCTACAAGAATTTCCAGATTACTTTATGATAATCTTTGTTGATTTATCATAAAGTAGATTTAAAATAGTCGAAAGCGTGTTAAAAGGGAAATTTTCTTTAATCAAAAAAAAAAAAAAAAAAAAAAACAGAAACAGAAACGTGCAAATAAAACGAAATATCCCACAAGGGGCTAAAACAATTTAGAGTGTTTCAATTTTTAAAAATCGCACACTGCACAGTGGGGTAAAATTCGAAATTTTTGGAAATAAATCTGTAACTTCTAATCGGCCAGTTGAATTTACATAAAATTCGGCATAGCTGAAGAGTGTACAATTTTAAGTTTAGAAGGGGAACCCCTCATATCCTTTAAGAACGAAGCTATAGGGCTCAAAGTAGGGTACCTCTGAAATTTTTAAACATTTGCCAATTTTTATTTCTTATTCGATTTCAAATATTTTTAGATATTCTTAAAGCCCTTAACAAGGCCTATAAAAAGTATGCTTACTTCTGTTATTTATCTCTTAGTGTTTTCGAGTTATTTGCCTTTGAAGTTATAACTGTCTCAATTTTGCAAGTTCTTGCTCCAGTTTTTTTCATATAATACTGGCATATGTATTTCCGACCGATTTTATCCGTTTGTTTCTAACTAATTAAAGAACAAAATTTTATATCGAATAAAAGCAATGTTTTAACCGAGTCCAAAAGGAAACGATTTTGAAATTGAAAATTGAAAAAATTACGAATTTTTGCCGAAAAAGTGTCTACATTTTAGAGAAAATGTAATTTTCTTTAATAACTTAAAGCCCATTTTTGGGATTTTCGGTGTTTGTAATATTCGTTTTACAAAAATCTCAAACTTTTTTACATTTTATCATTTTAAACGATAAAGCCTACAATCCCCGGAAATTTCGTTCAGATATCTTAACTAACAAAGATTTTATTACTGATAAAACATTTATAAGTTCTTCAAAAACCTATTTTTTACAAAAATTTTACTATAATTCCAAAAATCGGAAAAAGTATGAACTCCATTTGTTTTTAAATAAATTATGATACCTAGCTGACATAATTCTTCATTATGTACAAAAGGATTGAAGCCAATATCTTTTACATATAATTTCGGTTCTATAAAAGATAAAGAAAATCTCAAAAAAAGGTTTTCTCACCTTTTTTCCATAAAGTCTAGATTTCCTAGCGATAGAAAACTCTTAAGAACCCATTATAGATTCCGAAACTACATTTTGATTGCATATTCATGTTTTAGGATTTTAGAACACGTAGACTAAAGTCAAAACTTTAATATAATATAATTCAAATTTGAGAGGGTGTGTACTAAGACAGCTTGGGCTATTGGGTTTGTTTTCTATTTTAAAATCATTCTTGTGAAGATATACCTTTCAGAAAAGTATAAACTTATATTTTGTTAAAGAAAATTACATTTTAGAGAAAAAAGGAGTGTAGAAACTCAAAAAAATGTTCAATTTTAAAATCGTTTATTGTTGGACTCGTTTAAGATATGGACTTCAAATTTTATTTATTCAAATTTCTTTTTTAATTATTAGAAAAAACCGGTCGGAAATACTGGCATATATGTGAAAAAACTGTATCAAGAACTTGCAAAATTGAGATTGAGTTCAAATTTCAAATGCAGATAACTCGAAAACATTAAGGATAAATAGTATAAGTAAGTCTGTTTTATAGGCCTTGTTAAGGGCTTTAAGAAAATCTAAAAATATTTAAAATTGAATAAAGGAACAAAAAGTTAGCAAACGGTCAAAAATTGTCTATGTCAGGTGTACTCTAACATAGAAAATGAGAAAATTTTATATACATTTTCGATTCTGCACTGTGCAATTGATCAAGTTGACACCTGTCAGAGGTTTCCTTGTTGATACCCCACTGATTTTCTGTGAGATTGTCAAATCAACCTATTAAAAATTTCAGATTTATTTCAAAAATATTTTGATTCTATCTCGCTTTTATTAATGATATTAGGCTCTTCGGTTTATTACATTTTTTTTAATGAAAAATTTAAACTTACCCAACTTTCAATTATTCGTTGCCTTCTGAAAATAAATAAAAAATAATAATTTAGTGATTTATTTAAATAATAAGATTTTTTACAAAAAACACTTATTCTGAACTGATTCATTAAAAATTAAGTTTCTTTTTTTTCATTATACTCTGTTAATAAATATTTAAATTGGAAGCTACATTTTGATCGAATTATCACTGTCAAATTCAGAACTAAAGCCGGGAATATAACGTGCTTCCACTATGACATCGGGCACTGCTCAAAAAGAAAAGACTTGGCAGTGGTCACGTCTCACAGTGATTTGTTCCCATATGACAATAGGACAAAAATAGAAAGAGTTATCGTAGAAAATTGAAATTTGTTACGCATATTACTTTAAACTTAGAATTAATACATATATCGGTGCAAGGATATACCTACCTCCTATATATCCTAAATTAAAAAAAACTCATGTCAGGATTTTGGAAAAATTTGTAACTGCAGTTATATATAAAATATTTACGAGTGCCAATTTTTATATTAGGGTCTGATTCAGTATAACAAGAAAATTGTTTAGAATTAAAATTTGTATGAAAAATACTCAAAAAATATTTGAAGAAATGAGTAATTTTCATACAAATTTTATTTTCAAACAATTTGATTGTCGTACTGAATCAGGCCATTAATCGGAACAAGAACATTTTCCATATATCCTGAAATTAACAACATATTTCAGTTAAAATACTGGTTAAAATTTTTTGTAGTAGAAAATTTAAATTTAATACTTTGAACCTAATGTTAATATATACAAAGCTTTGAAAAAAATTCGTTGCAAGGACGCATACCTTCCATATATCCTAAAAGGGAAAAAACGCATTTTATTCTAAAAACAGTATCAAAATTTGTGATAGCCATTAGAAACGGGTTTTTTTTTTTGGTCAGACAATATTTGATTTAATAAGAACAAGGACCTTCGTGTTTTAAATGTTATCCTTGTCCAATTTGGTTAAAAATTTCAAACAGGTATGGTCTATCTTATTATATAATTACTTTGTTTAGTCTGAATATGAGTTAAAAAAAATTTAATTTAAAAAAATATATTTTTTGCCAAAATCCGTAGAACTAAAATCTCAGGCACGGCTTAGTTATACAAGGTATTGAGCCAATTCATTTTTAATTTATTAAAAGAATTGAATAGAATTCAATTTTGTTTTAAGATTTGTTTAAAATTTGAAAATTGGAGTTTTGAGGCAGCCTCGAAAAAATCAAAATTTTTTTAACCAAACATTACCCTGGTGACGAAAAAAATTTTATTCAGTATTTATGGTCCAAATTTAATTAAAAAAAGCAATTTATTTAAACAATTCTCAAAAAATTAAAATTTGTTTATCTGTACACAAATGGTCTGAAACATGTTTATGGTCTGGGAAATTCGTTATAACTTTAACATTTTTTAACTGATTTTTTTCTTGTTATATATTATTTGATGTATAGTGTAGATTGCGATTTTTTTATATTTTGTTACAAAACATAGTATTTAATAGCAAAATTTTTCTGAAAACTGAAAAAAGAACAAATTTTCCCCACACAAAAGCACCCTACAAAATTCTGTTCCCATGAGGCACGGGTTAACGATTTCACTAATATTTCACACAACATTTTTTTGCAATCCAAAGAATGATTCTAGGAGGAGTTACAGTCAAAATTCAAATGTCGTTAAATTTTGATGGAGTTTTTTATAGAGTCAAGAAGACTCACAAGAAATTTTGAAAGCGGAACAACTCTTTAAAGAGGTGGAGCATTACCTAAAACACTTAAAAAGCTCTAAAAAAGTGTGCATAAAAATAATCTTAAAATATGCCCTCAAAATTAAAAAAATGTATTCTTAAAATATTTTTTTTTTTTTCGCTAAATTAAATTATCTACTATTCATATTAAAAATAACTTGATTTTTATTAGCAATTGCTAAACGATATTTTTTTTTTTTTTTTTGCTTCAGGAAATTACAACATTTGTATCAATTTATAGGATGAAAATTATTAGGAAATCGGATTTGAAAAACGTATGTGACAATAAAAAAAAATATCAATAATGGCAAACTATGTAAAAAATTCTATGGGGTGCAAAATATGCAAAAATTTTCTTTTAAGTGTAAAATATGAAAAAATATGCTAAATAAAAAATATGCTAAATATAAATAAAATTGCTAAAATATGCTCTAAATTGAGGTTTTTCTCTGAAATGTGACAAAATATGATGTTAAGCCAAAAATATGCAAAAAAAAAAATATGCCGTAACAAAACGATAGCAAAATTCCTAAAATTGTCTGAAACGGATAAATAACTAACAGTTTGGTTCATCTGAACCCCAGGAAAAAAATATAGTTGTGGTTGCCCTACATATAACTAACTTCTCTCCTATATGACAAAATATATCAATCAATAGCCCATATATCAATGAAATGGGCTCAAAACATGGGTATTATCGTTTATCTAACTTTTGTCGAGTTTGAGAAAGCATTTGAATGATATGGAACAGCATCAAATTCATAGGCATTATAAGGCCCAAAACAAAATTTATCGATTATTCACATTTACTTAATTTTAAGATACCATTTCTCCAAATTCTTATCTTTTCTTTAACCTTTGCCTCGACGTTGATCAAATATATATACATTTATCCTATTTTACAACCCATATAATAATATTTGTATTAAAATATGTGTATTAAGCTTGGCACGAGTATAATACCTTGTATTTTCTGTACAATACATATAAAGAAAAAATGATAATAAACACCTAATTAAAAATCAAATGCAGCACTTTTGTTATTTATTTTAGTCAAAAAATAATTTTATTATAATGTTCTTCATGCGTAATGTATTTCATTATCACTTCATAGCATAGTATAGATACATACAGGGTTTTCAAATAATTATTTTTTAATTGACATATGATACCAATTTCAAATGTCCTGAATAACTTTAATATATTTTTTTAACGTTTTCCTTGTAATAGAGAGTTTTAGTTAATCACTAGTTTCTTTAAAAATTTTCCATTTATAAACAACTTTTTTTTAATACTTGAAATCAACTTCCAAAATCAATTTATATTAGGCAATTAGAAAAAACAACTTAAAAATAACTAACCAACTGAAACTGACCTCGAATAAGATCAATGACTATCGAACGAAACGTTTCTATTAAAAGTTTAGCTTTAGAAATAAACAAAAAAAGAGAAACACTAAATAACCAAAAAATACCAGTATTTAAACATTAGACAATTTACTAGTTTAATTGCAGAACAACAAAAATATTTAAGTGTGTACAAATATAATATAAGAAGTAAATAAACATAAACATAAACAAAACGAGAAAGAAAGATATAGTCGGTCAAGACCGGCCATATGATACGCTACACCATTGTGTACGAGCATAAGAATTGGGGAAGGGGACTTATATTACATCTGTGACCAATTTTACTAAATGTAAAATAAAATATACAAACAGAGTATTATGTGTTGACACTAACATCTAAATGATTTTATGCACTTTAGGGCGATTCCTGGAAATGAGTTTATATGGGAGCTATGGTGAATAATGGACCAATTCTCATAAAATTTGGCCATGTTGTTTTTACTTACATACAACTTATTTGTGTCGAATATTAACTTGATACTAACACGTTACTATGCACGTTAAAGTGATTTTCAGAAGAGGGGTTTATATGGGAGCTATGGTCAGTTGTGAAAAAAAAAGATTATTACTTGTATAGAACTTCTTTGCACCGAATTTCATTAAAATATTCTAAGGTACTTTTTAATGTTTAAACTCGATTCCGGGGGGACATTTATTTGGGGGCTAGGTGAAATAATGGACCGATCACAACCAATTTTATTAGGCTTCGTCCTTGTATCACAAAAGTCCCACGTGCCAAATTTCATTGAATTATCTTTAAAATTGCAACCCGTACTTTGAGCACAGCCAGCCAGACAGGCGGATGGACATCGTTAGATCGATTTAAAAAGTGATTCTGAGTCGATTGGTATACTTTAAGGTGGATGTTGGATAGCTTTTTCTATGCCTTACAAACGTCAGCACAAACGCATAATACCCCAACCACATATGGTGGTATAGGGTATAAAAATCCAGTAGGAAAGTTATAATCGGTCAAGTCAAAGCATATGAAACAATACTAACTATACCTCAACCATTGTTAGTAGCATACAAAACATTAAACCCAAATCACGTGATATATAACCAAAATAAAATATGTTTTTTTTTTAATATTTTGAAATTGTCATAAATAAAAATAAATACACTGCAGCTTGTAATGAAATAAATTTATTAAATTGTTTTGATATTTAAAAGTCGTCTAGGTAATAAAAATAACAAAAAACAAGATTAGCAATATGATTGTGGTATAAACTAAATATATTTAAGCACTCTAAAACAATAATTTAACACAAATTAAATACCCAAACATTTCATTGCCAGTGTAAACGTAATCGCACCAAAAAAAAAATAACCTTTTAAATAAACAAATTTTGATTTATTATACCCCACACTACCATATGTGGTTAGGGTATTATGCGTTTGTGCTGATTTTTGTAGCGCATAGAAAAAGTTATTCAACACCCATCTTAAAGTATACCAATTGACTCAGAATCACTGAGTCGATCTAACGATGTCTGTCCGTCTGCCTGGCTGGCTGGACGGATGGCTGGCTGTCCATATAAACCTTTTGCATAAAGTACAGGTCGCAATTTTCAAGACAATTCAATTAAATTTGACACGTAGGACTTTTATGATACAAGGTCGAAGACCATTGAAAATGGTTATGATCGGTCCATTATTTCACCTTGCCTCCATACAAATGTCCTCCCGGAATAGGGGTTTAACGATATTAAATGCCTTAAATATAGCAGTATTTTAATGAAATTCGGTGTAAGGAAGTTTTGTATAAGTATCAATCTTTCATGAAGAAAATAGCTCCCATATAAAACCCTCTTCCGAAAATCACTTTAACGTGCATAAATCACATATATATGTTAGTATCAGGTTTATATTCGACACAAATAAGTTTTTTATAAGTATAAATCATAGTGACAAATTTTATGAGGATCACTCCATAATTTACCATAGCTCCCATATAAGCCCACTTTCGGGAATCACCCTAAAGTGCATAAATTCATATAAATGTTAGTATTAAATAATATTCTGCATTCGTATATTTCATTTTATACTCAGTAAAAATATTGCCCACATGTCTGATATAGGACCCCTCCACGAATTTTGATGGACATGCACAATGGTATGGGGTATCATATGGTCGGGCTTGACTCACTATATTCTTCTTAATTGTTTACTATTATAGTTTTAATTTTCTAATAAATTATCAATCGTTTGTAAATTATACACTGTTTTTAAAACCAGTAGGCCGAATCATAAATAATATTTGCAAAATATTTATCGTCAAATAATTTGAAATGTGGTAAAAGTCCCCCTCCAAAAATTAGACCAATAAAACTAAATAAATAAATTAAATAAATATTATTTTAAGCTTCAATTGTTTAGCACAAAGCAAATACAAACATACGTGTGTATTTCTTAAATCTTGTAGATTTGATGAAGACGTCAGTAAATTTGATGAAGACGTCAGTATATTTGATTTTTAAAAAAGTTAAATTTTGTAAAATTTTTTATATTGATTAACGTTTTGTAATCGTTTGTATCTCTGTATGTGCTAATAAGTAAATACAGATTTTATATAATTTAGTATAATTAAATAAACTAACAAAATCGAAAAATTTGACAGGTTATACTACTAATTTTTATACAAATTACTAATTTTCTTTAATTAGTTAATCAGAACAATTTATTATTTCAATAACAATCTCTGATT
The DNA here is from genome assembly GCA_932274085.1 of Protocalliphora azurea. NCBI lineage: Eukaryota > Metazoa > Arthropoda > Insecta > Diptera > Calliphoridae > Protocalliphora > Protocalliphora azurea. The sequence continues at coordinate 28,866,287 of OW026522.1, forward strand.
TACATATGATTTAATTTTAGTAGACTTTTTTGGATTCTAAAAATCTTTAAATTAATAATAATCAGGGACAGGAAGTTCATGCACTTAAAAAGTGTATTTTACGCCCTTAAAACATGCATTAAAAATGTTAAAATATGCCATAAAAACAAATAAATAATGCATTTATTTTAGAACTTTTATTAAGTAAAAAATATAAAATTTGCAAACATTTTGAAATGTAAAATTTACCCTATTCGACATCAACATTTCTAAATGATTTTATTATAGAATTATTATATCTTCGTCTGAATCTAAAATTGCAACAACTGTATTCGCAACAAACTTCTCTCTATGACTGTTGTCTCCATGATAGATCGATTTTTCTAAAATAATATTAAGTTCTATGCAACTTATTGTTCTCTCAAACAGAGTAGCATCATTGACAGCTTCTTTAAAAAAGAAAATAATAATCAATGCATGGTTGTTTTATATAAACGGACGACCGATATTAAACGAACTTTTCAGCCTTCAAATGGATAACTGGAAATTTTACCTGGGAGCACACTGCGACATTTGGCCAATTTTTATTAATATTTTTTTGAATTAAAACTAATTTATCCATGTTTTATACCCTACATAACTTCAGTCGGTGTATGTAAAGTACAGAAAAATAGTCGTACTCCCAGAATCATTTTCTGATTCGATATAACAATGTCCATACATCCGCCTGGCTAGCTATCTGTAAATGTGAAACTTGGAACAAAGTAAAGTTTGTAATTTTGAAAGTATGTTGATGATATTACGCGTGAATAATTATTTTGATTAAGTTAGAAAGCCTGTTGAAATTCCTTATACTCAGTCCATTTTTTACCATGAATGTAGTTTAACGCCCATAAATTTGTTAAAGATTTCAATATTTTATGAAGATCGGTCTATATTGACAATAGTTTCCACATAAGGTCCACTTCCTCTTTAAAGGGCATACATCCCACATAAATGCAACCATTAAGATGATGTTTGAGACCGATAAACCTTTTTATCAATTCAAAAGAGGAGCAGAAAAGCTTCTGACTGCACACCGTACTAACTGACTTTAACAATGTAAAGGCATAGTTTCGATTTAATATTACTTCGAAGGGGAGCAAATTGGGGAAGAACGTTATCTCTTTAATTAATAGAGAAAATTATACGGAACTTAAAGGCTATTGATTTTTGAAAATTTTATAAAGTAGTTAATCAATTTTTTTAATACACTGCCTGCCACTTGAATAAGGAATCACATTTTTTTAACTTTTGATTATCTCCTAAACTAAAGTTCAGATAAAAACAATTTTTTGCGCAACCAAATTTCAAAGTGTTGGCTTTAGTTTCCTGAAGAAATAAAAAATATACATATTTTGTTATACTAAAATTATGCATTTATTTAAAGACATGTATTTCTGTGGTACTATTTCGTGTGTCACTTGAATAAGGAAAGCTATGATTTGAGTTTCTTTCAATATAAACGGCTAGAGAATTTTTAATTTGATAGTTTTTAAATAGTTTTTATTCAAAATGGGACGTGGTAAGGCTCTTAATAACTCTGAAAAAGAAAAAATTCTGATTTTGAAATCTGAGGGTCGGAATCCGGTCCAAATAGCCAAAAACATTAATAGAGGAAAGACAGTTGTGTACAATTATTTAAATAACGTGGAAATATATGGAAAAAACAAAAATGGGCGGAAGAAAATGGCAACAACTCCAAAAGAAAGACGAAAAATTCTTAGAATTGCCTCAAAATCTTCCATTTCGGTATCAAAAATACGTGAAAAAAGTGGAGTGAGTGCCAGTCTAAGAACAGTGCATCGTATTTTAAAGTCGTGCCCATACATAGTCCGACGATAACTGCAAAAAAACACCACTTAATGAAAAACGCAAATCACAACATCTACAGTTTGCCAAAAATACAATGACATGGTCCGACAAATGGTTTAAAGTTGTATTTTCCGATGAAAAAAAAGTTTAATATTAATGGTCCCGACGGGTATAACTATTACTTCCATGACCTAAATATGGAGGAATTATTTTTGAGCCGCAGACACAGCCGAGAGAGCGGAGTAATGGTATGGGGTGCCATTTCGTGTTATGGTACCACAGAATTGGTTTTTGTATGCAACAAAATGACTGCAACGACTTACAAAAACATTCTGGATGAAGCATTTCCAAAATTTAATGATTTCTTTAGACCCACACCTTGGACGTACCAACACGACAACTCTCCGATTCATACCGCCAGAGCAGTAAAACAATGGATTAATCAACAAGGTGTTCAACTTTTGGATTGGCCCCCATATTCACCAGACGTGAATCCAACGGAAAATGTGTGGGGTTGGCTTGCAAGAAAATTTTATGAAGGAGGAAAACAATTTGAGACGATAGAGTCCTTAAGTTAAAAAAATAAAAAATTTCCTAATTAAACAAGTTTGCCATCGTAAATTGTTTTGTTGTCTCTGTTTGGCAGTACCAAAGCAGAGTTTTTGAATTAGACACCAGCAGAATGTTGTAAGTATTTTCTGTACACACTTCGTCAGCATTCGTGGTGCCTTATCCATTTTTGTTTCATTGAAACCTAAACATAGCGCGCGCCTTGCACTGTGTGCTATTTTGAGGGACTCTGTTAGTAGCACCATGCGTTTGGGGCAAGTAAAAGAGAGATTGAACATAGCGTCGTAAACGCTGTTATATATGCGGTTGCAGTAATGTCGTAAGCCGACATCCGGTTCGAAGGACCATAAACAAGTTTGCAATCGTAAATTGCCTTGTTGTCTCTGTTTAGCAGTACCAAAGCAAAGTTTGTGGACTATAATTAGACACCAGCAGAATGGAATACGTATTTTCTGTGCCGCTACACACTTCATCATTCGTTAAAACCTAAACACTAATTTTGTTTTCAAGAGCATAATTTCTCATTTTTGGAGCATATTTTTCGTTTTTTATTGCATATTAAGTGCGCATAAAACAATTTTTTAGAGCGTATTTGTTGTTTCCTTGGTAATAAATATTAAACAACATGTTTACTATGATTAAGATTTCTAACTTCCGTAAACTATATTTTCATTTCTAATACATACCAAAAATTTCCATCGGACAACTTTTAATTTTCCAATTTTGTCAAGCTAGATTGTCCAAATGTCACAGTATGGAAAGGCTGTATTTATCTTTATATTTTAGAATATCCAAGTGCTGATCTACCAAAAATTTTTTCAATAGGTTTGATGAATATTTTGCAAGACATCATTTATCCATCAGTTTTAAAACTTTTTTATTTTTCTATACGTATTTGATATCTTTAAAAAAAAAAACATTGTCTTAATTGATATTTATGTGTATATGACTTTCTATGTTAAATTTGCAATAAATTTATACAAAAGATTTAATAAATTAGAGAAAAAGTAATTATTTACTCTTAATTCAATAACTTTGATAACGCATCCTTTAATATAATCAACGTCCTTCTATGATTGTTAGTTTTGGATACAAAGCTTTCCACAATTAACATTCCTATAGTATTTTTCAATATTATTTGACACTTTGAAAAATAGATTTAAGTCGTTTTATCAAAAGCTCACAGATTTTTGTGTACACAAACAATTATTTCAAACTGCAATTTTCACAAAATATGACACAAAAATATGCATTTACGGCAAAATATGCAAAAACATATATTTTCAATAAAATATACAAAAATATGCAATATCAATCGATGCCATTTTAAAGCAAATTCAAATTCGCAAAGATATTTAGTTTAAACTGTTCTAGGGGCAAAGGTAAAAAACATTCATTTACATGAAGGGTTGCTTCTGTATGTATATATATATATATATATATATATATATATATATATATAAAGGGTGATTCAAGTAGAGATACTTTTTTCAATAGCCTTTTTTTGACAGATCACATGTGAGTCGTGTCATGCTGTCATGTTACTTTTGTTTAGTATTGTTTGGCAATTCATAATGGAAAGACTTACGCCTCAATAACGTTTACAAATCGTTCAACTTTATTACGAAAATTCACGTCCTGTGAGGAATGTGTTTCGTGCACTTCGCTCAACTTATGGTCAACAGAATCGGCCTATTGAGCGTACTATTCGCAACACCATCACCCATTTTGAGACCCAGTATTCATTATTGGATAATATTCGACCGAATAGACTACGTCCAGCACGCTGTGAAGAAAATATAGCGGCCATAGCTGAGAGTGTACACGAAGACCGTGGAGAGTCGATTCGGCGCCGTTCGCATCAACTCGGACTGACGTATGGAACGACTTGGTGCATTTTTCGTCGATATCTTAAATTGAAAGCGTACAAAATATAACTTGTGCAACAACTGAAGCTGCTCGACCTTCCCAAGCGACATCGCTTCGCTCTATGGGCTCTTGAAAAGTTCCAAGAAGATCCGACGTTTTCGAGGCAAATTTTGTTCAGCGATGAGGCTCATTTCTGGCTCAATGGGTATATAAACAAACAAAATTGCTGCATTTGGGACGAAGAGCAATCTAAAGAGATTCAAGAACTGCCACTTCATCCAGAAAAAACAACGGTTTGGTACATTCTGTGGGCCGGTCCATATTTCTTTAAAAATGATGCCTGAAATTCAAGCTCGTGATCTCGGTGACATTTGCTTTCAGCAAGACGACGCCACTTCCCACACATCGCATCAATCAATGGATTTATTGAGAGAACACTTTTTTTTGGGCCGGTCGATTGTCCACCAAGATCGTGTGATATCACACCGTTAGACTTTTTTCTGTGGGGACATCTAAAGTCTAAAGTTTATGCGGACAAACCCTCTTCGATTCAGGCCTTGGAGGAAAACATCACGCATGTCATTCACCAGTTATCAGTCGAAATGCTCGAACGAGTCATCGAAAATTGGACTCAACGGATGGACCATCTGCGACGTAGCAACGGCCAACATTTGATAGACATAATCTTCAAAAAATAAATGCCAAAGAATGTTCTTTCAAATGATAATAAACATTCCCCATTAAATTTGAATTTTCTGTGTTTTTTTCTTTAAAAAAGTAAGGAACCCCGAAATGGATCACCCTATATATATATATATATATATATATATATATATTCATCTCAATTATGATTCTTGATAATGAAATTATCCCTACACAATTTTAAAACTTTTGCTCTAATAAATAAATAATTTTTACTCCAATAATAATTATTATTTTGTTTGTATGGCGGATATCTTTCCCTCTGCTCCAATCCCAAAATAAAGTAGCCTATTTGAATCATATTGTTTTTTTTTAACTACTAACTGGTTTAAAATTTTTTAAAATCATACATTAAATGGTAATTAAATTCATTTTTTTAAATGCAAAACCCTCTATATCGTTATTTTGCTTACACACATTGAATATTTTAAAAGTGCAAAACTCTGACTGTAGGTCGTGGTTTTAAATAAATATTGTAAAATAAAATTTTTTTAATACTTGCAAAATAAGAGAAATAAATAGTTTTTTGCTCACTTCAAAACTTGTGTTTTTCGAGATAGAGGCTTTTGAATACTGGCCCTTGTTATGTTTTTTATATCAAGTACAGATTTTTTATGGCCATGACTAATATGACATTCTTAATAAGGCAGTCAAACTAGTAGAGTAGAGAACTCTTTAGTAACTTTTAAGGAGCAAAATTTTTCCAATTTTGCATGAAAAACTATTTTATCACCATTACTTTCTGAATAACTCCGAATATCAAGAATCAGAGCATTATTTTATATTCAATGTGATTATGTTGTTCCAGAATTAATAGAATAGCATCGCGATGGATGAAAAAGACAAAAAAAATGTATTTGAATAATAAGTTTTTTCTTCCATTTTGATTTTTTTACTCTTTTTTCAAAACACAAAAGTGAAATATATATGACTTCCCGTTAATCAGAACCAAGGATGGAAAATTTACATATTTTTCAGTATCCAAAAATATTCAAATCGTATTTATATAAATTTAATTTAATATTTATATTTAATTGATTGCAAAACGCAATTGATATTGCTTTTATATCCGTGGATGAAAGTATGATGCAGTATTTTTTGAACCCATGGTTGATGTTCTTTTTTTATGACTCTTATTCATTGCTTTTGAAGTTCTTCCCTTAAAACTATGTTTATATAATTTTTTAATAGAAATATTATTTTGGCTTTGTTAAAAGATAATAAAAATATTTTGAAATTTTAATTTTCTTATCCCCTTTTATTCTGCTAAAAATACATTTCCCTTTTTTTTGTTTTTTTTTTTTAAGTAATTATTAATAACATCCAAAAAGTTCAAAGTTAGTTCTACCTTAAAATGATAAAAATTTTAATTTTTGGAAGCATTTATTATTATTTTTTTTTTTTTTTTTTTTTGTACTGGATACTTTAAAAGAAAAATAAAACAATAACTTCGGTATCGGTTAAGGCAACCAATTTTAAATGGTATTTAATCGGTATCTGTATTTATAACGGTATCGGTTTCCAACCTTGTTATTAATACTATATTTTAACTATTAAATATTTAATGGAAAATTGTTATCATCAAAGTTTTGCTGGGTTATTCCTAAATTAAATTCTTATTAAATTTAAATTTGTTAAATTTTCTTAAATCTGCTTCTAATGGCTTTTAATTAATTAAAATTTAAATTTAATATGTAACTCACAGTATGTATTTTCACATTATTCATATAAAAAGCTGGGTTTTACACAAAAAGTTTCTATAATGAAGTTGAAAAACTATTTAGTAATTATTGATAACTACGTATCCAATTGATAAGATTGACGTATGAATATTTAAAATTTTTTTAAATTGTAGACAGTTTGTAGAGTTTTTCTAAGTAATCTTGTCTACGATTTTAGATACTCAAAATTTACAATAGCTATTACATTACATTAGTAAGTATTTATAGTTAATAGTATCAATATAAGAAATATTTAACTAAGTATATATTTTATATAGTTAAGTACATATATAAATAAGATTCGTGCCATTTTATTGAAGCTTTAAATATTAGTAGTTTAACATAAAGATAACCAAGTTTTTTCAAGAACCTTTAGAAGGCAATGTACGTGGGTTTTTGAAATAATATGTAGATAATTAATTTTTATTTATTTTGTGGAATTTTCTAACAATTTCATGCTAATATACACAGAAAATTTATTTGATTTCTAAAGAAGTTCTATAATATTTTTACTCGTTAGGAGGAAACAGAAATTTTCTTTTAATTTTACTATTAATAGTAAAACATATAAAAATAGTAATTTAATAGCATAAGTGCGTTAAAATCCTTAAATAAAAGGTCGTGGTTTTGTATACAAAACGTATTTAATGTATTTGGTGGGTGAGTGTAATTTGAAAGCAATTTTACGCTTTCAAATTATGTATGGTCGACCGACTGAACTCCCCCTTAAGCTACGGCAAGACTGTGAACATTTTGTAGTAATTACATAAAGTGTTTTTTGCCATTTTCATTTTTGTTGTATAACTATTGTTTTAATCCATATATTTTGCAACAATAGTAAAAGTTTAACAGTAATGCGATTTGTTATTTATAAAGTCAGAAACTTATAAAAAAATCTAAAAGAAATTTATAAAAATAAAATTGATCTAAAAAATATAATAATAATTTGCTAACTTATTATATGCAAGATTAAAGGAAAAGTATGGATTCTGTCAGCACCACTGACTGACCACCACTAAAAGTTAGAAGTTATCTTAATAGTTTCTATACAAATCATTGCCTTATAGATTTCAAAATTATATCTTTGAATTTTTTTAAATTTTTTTTAATTAAATTTGAGTAGACATTAATTTCCTGGAACTTCTTCACTTTCACATCCAACACTCAGCACTGTGAAAACCAGCCACTTCAGCAGCATTGAATGATTTGGGGAGCCTCTAGCTGCAGCTTGAGTTCAGTATAAATAAATGAAATTGTTGATGAAATATTGTTGTTTATTCTGCTAGTGTAGTTTTCTACGACAGTACTAAAATAAAACAGCTACAAAAATGGTAGAAAATGTCTCAATAAAATGCCACTGTACTTTTGCTTGAACTCATTGAAAAATAATTCTTTAAACATTCAAAAAAAGAAGAAAAAACAACGACTAGAACTTCAGTCGTACCCTTAAAAAATACACTGTGCACTCAAGTGTTGTGACTCCTTTTGGCAGTTATATTGCATTTTATAGGCAACATTGCACACTCAAAAGAGCGTATTTAAATAATTTTTTTATTTTATTTATTTTTTTTTTCCTCAAAAAAAATCATTCATTGTATATTTACCCGCCATTTTTTAAGACATAAATAGTAAAAGCTTTTAACGATATGAAGTAGTTACAATTTCAATGAATTAAAATTTATTTTATTTTTGCGTATTGGACTTATACAAAACAATTAAAGAAATTTTTTAACTTAAAGTTGTTATGGTATTTCGTTATTAGTGATAAAAGATTTTGTATAGAATTAAATGATTTCATTTTTATAAAATTTTTAAACATTTTAAATACTAAAAGTACTACCAAAAATTGTGCGAAATAATAAGAATTAACTTTAATTAGAAAACGATTTTGTTCCTATTTGTAAAATGTAAGTAAAATATCAATACATCCTGCACCAAAAAGCTGATACCTGGGCTTTTGAATTATGCTCTTATATATTAGTGCAGTTTCAATCCTACATTTTTTTCGATTTTTTCCCCTAAAGTCCACGTCTATTAAGAAACTTCTACAAAAATGTAAAACACAGTACACTCAAAAAACAAATTGAATAATCTGTACTTAAATCATTGTGTAGCGGTGTCAAAAGTACCTTAAGTACGGATTATTCTGAACCGAGTCGAAATACTTAAATCAAAAATGGACAAAAGTTCTTAATTTTAGCTCTACTTAACCCTGCTTTGAATTGAATTAACCTCAACATTTTCTGGATTTAGAAATCTTGGCTTGATTTAAACCTAAGTGAGCATCTAAAGTGAGCATAAATAGGATTGATTTCAGAATAATCAGATCACAATAAATCCCAAAATGCACTGGATTTAAAAAATATAGATCGTACTTATGTGTACTTTTTTATAATAACTTTTATCACTTAGCGAAACTTGATGGGATTGTTATAAAAATGGAGAATTATTACAAAAATGAAAAATAAATTTAATTTAAATTAGCAGAAAAAAGTGCCCAAATTATTTCCAAAGTACTGCGGTGTCACTGGAATGAATCAATCCCAATTTTGATTGTTTCAAGAACACTAAACTTATTTTAAACTCGAATATATACTTCTTTTGAGAATAAAAATATTGAATTATGAATTACAAGCTTGGTTTAAGTTCGAATTCATACATAAATTGATCCATTAAGCGCTTGTGTCTAGAATTTTCATACTTACTTTGTATATAAACCTAGTTTCAAATATATATATTTTTTTAATTTATTGTTTATTATGTTTTCATTAAATATTCATTATTAAAGCCTCACCAAAACGTCAGCTTTAGCAGTTTTTGTACTTGCAGTATAATCTTCCACTAGGGTTTCCCTTGTCATGAAAATAAGTAATAAATAGAAAATAACAAATACAGGTTTTCGTGCATTTAATAGAAAAAATTTATATTGAATTTATTCTTTATATTCACCTTATGCAAAACATGTTTTCTTTTGAAATTGTCGTTCAGCCAATTTTCAACTTTGGAGTCGACTGAAATGGTATTATCATCAATGTCAAACTATCATCAGACAGTTTTATCTCTAGCCTTTTCACACATTTTTAATTTTCAACTATTTTTTCATCTTATTATTTATTGAGAAATTTTGTCTTGATTTAAGTACATATTTATACATGTATATACATACATGACAAAAAATGCAATGCGAAAAATATCTCAAAGAGAGCAGAATTCTTTTTGGCACTATTGCATTTCCAGTGACACCGCAGCACTTTGGAGATAATTTTGGCACTTTTTTCTGCTAATTTAAATTAAATTTATTTTCCATTTTTGTAATAATTCTCCATTTTTATAACAATCCCATCAAGTTTCGCTAAGTGATAAAAGTTATTAACGATTTCCCGACAATCATTTCATTGTATAAAAAAAGTACACATAAGTATATCCTAGTGCAGTATATCAGTAAGTGTAAATAATTTCATTATAAAACTAAATATTTCAAACATACATGATAAGTGAAATAATAATATTGAATATAATTATAAATGAATTTTTGGCGATTCTTTTAAAAAATTATATACCCGAGGTGACCAATTTTGGTAGTCTACCCACTATTCCTACAAATCAACTCGAAAATACCTTGCCTCCAGCCACCTCAAATTTTATTGAGATATTTCCAATGGTACACAAGTTACACAATTATTTACAATTGTTTCCACTCATATTCTCTCACAGTCAAATTAGACTTAATTCCAATTTCAAGAATTAATTACTTGATTTAATTACTATTTGTACTCAGTATTAGAATTTTGCATACTTAATTCAAGTATTTCACTCTATTTAGGATAATAGTATACTTGATTTATATACAAATCGTAATTAAATTTTGAAGTACGATTTTTGCGAAAAATAAGAAAAATAAACAAGTTTTTCTTTCTGTGTAGGGTAACTAAAATCACATTGTTTGGAGTTGTTTAACCGCAATACGAATTAGTTTTTGTAGCGTTTTGTAACTGTAGATGAAACATGGAACCATTACTGTACTCCGGAGACTAAGCAGCAGTCTAAACAATGGGTTTTTCCGGGTGAACCTGCTCCGAAGAAGGCCAAGGTAAGTTTGTCGGCCAATAAGGTGATGGCAACAGTTTTTTTAGATACACGCGAGATAATCCACATCGATTACCTTCAAAAGGGAAAAACAATAAACGGCGAATATTATGCCAACTTATTAGACAGATTTAATGAGGATTTAAAAAGAAAACGACCCCATATGGCCAAGAAAAAAGTTTTATTTTTCATCAAGATAATGCATGGGTGCACACGTGTGCAGTCTGCCATATTCTCCGGAATTAGACCCTAGTGATTACTTCCTATATGCAAACCTAAAGAAATAGCTCGGTGGAAAGAGATTCAGCTCCAACGATGAAATTATTGACCAAACAAATGCCAAAATCCTATTTTTTACGCAAAGTAAATAACGACACTTGCTCAAAATTTGACAGTAGTCTATTAATAGGCGGTACTTGGTGGAAACAGTGTTGTATTTCATATAACTACGAGGGAAGTTCGAAAAATCAACCTCGCAAATTGGAACAGCAGTTTTATTTTCAAAATAGTTTTATTGTACCTCACAAGACAGTTCCAAAGAGTGTAATGCTGGGGGTTTGTTTTAGGCTTTCAAAAAGCGCATAGTAATATTTTCCACATTAACCACCTCTGTAGAATTCAGTTATTATCGGCCCAAAGAAAATCTTGCTGGCCTTGTGTTACTAAGAAAAACATTTTTACGACGATCAACATAAGGTCAAATCAAAAATTTTACGGGAACATTTTTCTACGCATAGTTTGTTAAGAACTTTTTTAACAAAGCATTTCTTTGACCTTGGCAAGAATCCAAAGTAAAGAAAAAATATGAACTTTTAAATCTATTAAAATATCTTTTCTTATGATATACATTTGATATAAAAATAGCGCACTAACTAATAAAGAAAATAAAATATTTTTATTAAGTGCGATATTGAATTTTGGTGAAATATATGCAATAAATTTTTGAAAATAAATTTGGATGTTAAAAGGCAAAATTCATACTTAATCAAAAAAGGATAATTTCTTTTATTTATTTTACATTTTTTAAAGCAAGGTCACAGAAGGCACCAGTTCTGCACGTACCTTTTATATATGGGATGAAAGGAGAGATTTTGCCACACCATAAAGTGTATGTGCATATGGAGCGTTATGGGGACCATTCGCCAGACTTCTAGTTGGCACAACTTATCCTCCAGAAACTTCTCTGTCAGCTACAAGATACTTACTCGATGCAGATAAGTAAGTACATAAAATAAAAAATACCATGTATAGACAAATGTATGGTTCATTTTATTTTAGTCGATTTTGCCCCATCCCGCCGTTTTTGATCATGTAAGAAATTCGTAATAAAAAAAAGAAAGAAAACTATAGTCGGTCAAACTCGATCATATGATACCCTACGCCATTATATACATACATATATGGGCAAAAGTGATTTTCGAAGAATGGTTATATGGAACCTGAGGTCAATTGTGAACCATTTCTTGGTAAATTAGAAAGGGTTATTAATACACCTATAAAACTTTTTTGTGTAAAATATTATATTAATACTAATATTTAAATGGGATTTATTCACGTTAAAGTAGATTTTGAAAGTGGGAATATATGGGGGCTATGGTCAATTATGGACCTCTCTTATTAAAATTTATCACTGCTTAATGAGTATATAAAACTTATTAATGAGTATATAAAACTTATTTATGTAAAATTTTATTAAAATCTTGATATATTTAAGCGTTAAAACCAAGCGGGCTAGATTTAGCCCGCTATTTAAAGTCTAAAACGCGAAAAATATTTTTTAGCCCTAAATTAAAAAAAATCTCAAATCCAGCATTTTTAGAATTTTTTGTGGCTCTTTTAGCGCTTTTTTACATTTTTTCAAAAATTACAAATTATTTTAATTTGGTAATATTAATTTTGCTAAATTCTTACTTTTTATTGTTGAAAACTAAAAGAAGTGGCATTATTAATTTTTGTCATAAGTTCTCAAAATACTTTTTCGGACAATGTGAAAAGTATGGTCCCTTTTTCGTTTAACTTCCAGCTTTTTGTTAGTCCTTTATCATTTTTAAAATAGCCTTAGTTAGTATTTCATTAATGAAGATTATAACTACTTATTTGTTATTACTAATTTTATTTTTACAGAATCATACATTTATAGTGTATTTATTCGCACAAAAAATCGAGATTATTTATACTTAATAAAAATTTTCGCCTGCGGTGCATCATTATAACTACTAATTTTAAGGACTTGCTCGTTTGTTATAACTATTTTTTAATACGAATACTTCGTTAGCCATAGAAAGTAGTTATGAATATAATTTAAAAAATTAAGATTAAAAAAAGTAAGATTTTTCTGTCACAGAGTGTCAAATTCGTTCTCTAAGAGAATTATCTCAAATTTGTTTTTTGCAAAATTGTTCCCTTTTAATGTTTGTTTTATATTTTAAAAAACATTTTTATAAAAATTGTGCTAAGAAAGTGCGAATTTCCTAAATAAAAAAGACATGTTTACTCTGCGACTGATTAAAAATAATCAATAAATAATAATCCTTATTTAAGATTTAACATCTTCTGCCGGCGTTATCTCACATATCAGCATTAACATAGTGTCTACATTAGAAAATTTTTTATCAAGACAAACGTCAAACTTAACGCGAATTTATGGAAGGTGGCAACAGTTGCACAAAAACAACAATATGGTGTATTCCTTATATATGTAATTTGACAACTGTAACAACCAAAATAATAATCTGCTGTTTAACTAAGGTTACCTTGTATATATTCGAACTGACTTTGACGTTTGTTTTGATGAAAATTTGCCTAATGTAGACACTAGGTAATCTCAGTTCTAGACCTGGGGTTACGTGACAGCTGTAAGAACAGTGTTGACAGCTTTTTGTTTCAATACGCTAAATCTCCGAAAAAATTGCTGTAAAAAGTTTATTAATTGTACAATTTGTTTTGCAACTTTCTTCACTAAAAATATTGTTAAAATGATTTAAATAAAGCGTAAAATTGAAGCAATAATTTAAAATTAAAAAATTTTGTTATAAAACTAATTTTGTTTTGTATCCAAATCGCTAAAATAAAAACCTATAAATCTAGAGATTTACTTTAAATATATGTAATGGACATCACTGATGTTGAAGTGTACAAAGTACAACAAAGTACTTGCTACATTTACGTTTTTTGAGTAAACATCCACTTACGTTCCGTTTACATTTACGTTTTTACATTTACATTTACGGTAGAGTAATGGAGCCTTAATAATAGTGATGTGGATAGGTGCCAAACGAAAATTCCGTTCAATTTACAAATATTATTTATTTGAATAATGCAGCACAAAATGCTATTAATAAAAATGAATTTATTAGGTAGTTTTTCTTAACACATCTTTTTTTACTGTTTTTATCAAATGAACAATTTTCAGGGAGTTTTTTAAGTATTAAAGCAGTTGGCCCTTTTTTGCCGACTTTTTTTTGAAATTCCTTTACACATAACTCTCATAAGCAAAACATGTTAGCTGATTCGTTACATTTATATTTACAGTAGAGTAATGGAGCGTGTAAATGTAACACGCACGATTATAGCAAATAAAAATAATTTGCAAATATGTAAATAACTCACTGTTTATACAAAATTGTTATAAAGAAGTATATTTTATTCTTTGTCCTCCCGGATAGGAAAAATACAACTATTATAATCGAAAATTCTATGAACGTAAAGGAAGTGGTAACGTCGTACGCTTTATATGCATTTAGTTTCACTAATAGAGATTAGTTTTAGTGAATTACTAATATTAACTCACCGTATACACGGCAACATTTCCATATAGTAATATTTTTTAATTGCAAGTAACAGATGCGTATAAACGTTTTATGTATATTGTGAAACAATATCAAAATAATTTCTTCGTTGAAATTATTATATAATGGATCGCGATATTTCACTCAACTTTATCATTTAGGGTCATTTTAGTTCCATTTTAAAAAAGGGGCATTTTAAATATATAACAAAACCTGCAACAGAAATGATTTGAAGAGTGTTTTCATTGGAATGTAATAGTTAGTGCTAAAAATGGTTTTCAATGGAAGAATGATCTTTTTTTTTATTCAACTTCACTACTTTTGTAGTTTTTCTCTTAATTTAAGAATGATATACATATATATTTATTTTAATATTATTTAACTCAAAAGTAAAACTAAATACCTTTGAATTGGAAAAGTTATGGGTTTTCTTAGAAATAATAGAAAAATAAAATAAATGTATTTTTTGCTAAAAGAAGATTTTCACTTTTTGAAAGTAATTATAAATAATTTTCAAAAAAGTGTAAAATATATTCTTAGTTCTATTAATATTAATTAATTACGTGCTTCTTCTTTTGAAAATAGTTTTAGGGAATTGTAATTTGAAAACTATTTCAGAAAAAGGACGAACTGGTTGAAATTAGCCTATGATTTCACCCAAGTCCATTAATAAATTAATATTGACAATTCATATTTTTGTACATAAAATTTTGCTAAAATATATTTTTTTTTTTTTTTTTTTTTTTTTTTTTGTAGTGAGAAATTAATAGTATATTAACTAAATTTTATAACCATCATTCTAAAGTCAAACACTCTTAAATATCTCTTCAAAGTATTGTTTACGAGAATTTTTGTTACATAATTTTTGTTATAGAATTTTTGAGAAAATTCATAAATGTACATCTCATATTAATGTAATGTAAGATTATGGCTATAGGGTATTTTGTGATCGATTTCGCCTATAAGATTTACATTAGACAAATTTTATTTACAATGAATAATACAAACATCATTTTTAAGTAAATTTAAATAAAGTAATTTAATAGTAATAAATGTGATAGTTTTAGTATACATTTTAATTAACTTAATTTGTCTAAAAGCTTTTTATCTAATCAAATAATTTAAAAACAAAAACAATAGTATTTTATTTTACAAAAGTAGCCACTTGATGTTTAAATATGATATAAAAAACAGAATTTCAAAATACTTACTTAATAGTTAAATTTAACAAAATAATATAATTCCTGTTTCCCATTTATAAAATTGTTTGCCACTTTTGTATTTTCTGCGTTTTCTGCATTTTTATTTTTCTTTTAAGAATTACACTAAAGAATTAATGCTGGGAAAGGGTATAAGGTTATTAGCACTTGAAAAATCTTATTAATATTTATTTAAAATATTTAAAATTAAAAGTATAAAAACAACAGCAAACAAAACTTCTTAAATTAGTAAAAATAAACAATGAAAAAATGCCAAAAAATTATAAGAACGAATTTGAACAAAACAAAAAGTAGAAATAAAAATATGAAATAGAAAAGTAACTGTAAATAACAATTACTAGAGTTGTATTTAAATTAAAAGCAAAGTAAATATATAAATTTAAAAATAACCCAGCAAAAAAGGAACAGAAAAAGGAAGTACTTAGTGCTGAAAAAGAGCAGCTGAAGTTCTTCTTTTAACCCATTGATAGGATGTTCTACTTTTGAGCTTCATGTTCATTGCTTTTGAAGTACTTCTCTTAAAACTATATTTATCAAATTTTTTTATGAAAGTTCTATTTATCCTTGTAAAATTTTAATTTTCTTAGAAATTATTAACATTTCTTGCCGCTAAAAATACATTTATTTTCACTTTTTTGGAAGTAATTTGGAAAACTTCCAAAAAAAGATTAGTTCTACTTTTGAAGTTGTGAAAGTGTTCTTTTGGTCGTTCTTGATCGTTTTTTTGCTGGGATTAATTGCAATAAAAAGAAGTACAAAGGAATAATTATAAGCTGCACATAAAGAAAAAGCATAAACAAAATAAATGACTCAAATGAAATATTTGTTTTTTTTTTTAATTGGAAATATAACAAATAAAAAAACAATTAAAATCTAGTTTTGCTCACTAAAATCTCATAATTAAAATTGATATTAAAACATTAGTTAGTGCGTTAGAAAAAACGATTTTAAATCTGATTTCAATTAAACAAAACATTGCACTTAATTAAATTTTTAATTACAGTTTATCTAACAAATAAATTTATTGATGTAAATTTGTAATCGATTCAATTACGAAATTAATTACAAACAATAATAATTTTTAAGGTTTCCATATTCTCATAATATTTTCATAATTGTATGTATTCAAAATGTTAAATAGCTAATAAAATTAAAAATAAATTCAATAAAAAATACTGTATGCTTCAATCTCATTAGTGAACAATTAAAAATACAGTTTTACTATAAATTAATTTATTTATTAAATTCTTTATTAAACAAAACACTTACTAATAGATTGAATTTAAAATACATTCATTTCACTAACTTCTCATTAACTTTTATAATTCTCTATTTAAATTATAGTTAATTGTGTTTATTATTTTCACAGCTTATTTTAGTTACTTTTATTTTACTCGTATTATTATTTCTTAATGAAATAAAAAAAAAAAATTTTTTGTATTTCATATTAGTCATTTGTTTGGAATCAAGGTAAACATGGTTAAGATTGTGGGAATGGGAATGAAGTAGTGGTGTGGGTTAAAGTTAAATATTTGTATAATTAACATTTGGAAAAGTGTTATAAATACAATATAACATTAACAATTTGTAATGTAATTCATGTTTTATAGAAATATATATAAAAGCAAAGGTGCACGCAGAGAAAAAACATAATTATTGTGACCATAATCTAAGAGCAACATATTGTGATTGGAACATATGATCACAGCGAGAAGTAGAAATGATTATGAGTAATAATTATTATGATTCCATTTTGTCATATTGTATCCGATTTTATGGTTTGTTTTTTCTTGTTATGATTCTAGTTTTACATATAATTGAACAATCTTACTATATCATTATTCCATTATATCAGATCATGATTTGATGTTATTATAGTATTATATTTATTTGAAATATTTTACTGTCGTGGGAATAATAATATTAATATATTCAAGAGAACAAGGAAAAATACTACTAACATATAATGATTATGGAAGTAATGATATTTTTCATATTAACAAAATTTTGTTTTAAAAACATATAATTTTTGCAGTCAACCATATTAACATTTTTATTGAGTTTAAACATTAAATGACAAAATTTAAACATAAACATAGAGTTATTAAAATCCAAGAACATTAACAATGAGATCATAATATTGTTGTAATATTAATGCTGTGACCATGTTTTTACTCTGCGTGTATGCGAATAAACATAATTAAAGCGTTAAGCGATAAATAGTTGGTTGTGTCATTTAAATTTATGAAATTTAAAATATGTACATAGTATTTTTTTAGTGAAACTTAAAATCTTAATTCGTTTTAATTTTAATAAAATGAAACATTTTAGGTGAGCATTAATAAAATCATGTCTAGTATAATTTTGACCTTTAATTTCAAAATGTTTGTGATTTAAGAACATATTCCAGATGTGATTGCCATCAATTGGGTGACACAACTTTTACATTTGTTTCAAATAAAAGGATAGAACTTACCAAACATTGAGCGTAGAAATTTTGGAATAAGGTAGACCAAAACTTGTATGTGTACCACAATATCGTCGAAGAGAAATCATTAAAAATGACATATATCAACGGAGGAGCATTTACAAAGTCAAAAACCCAACACTGTACTTCCGGCAGCACTCAAAAATTGTTTGATAAATTCTAAAATTGGGCCAATAATCGAAAGAGACAACATTTTACTAAATTAAACTATATTGAAGTGTGACAATGACTCAATTGTGGATTGTAGGTATCAGGCATAATTTAAAATAAGCGGAACACAACGGGCAATACATAAGTATGCTTAAAGACTTGCTAAAACGGCTACATTCAGAGGAGGAGTATCTTCGGATTTTGTAGTTTTTGGAGAGGAAACGTGCATAAGCGATTTGCCGTGCAGTCCTAGATCCAATACCTTAAATCTCATTGGACCAGTGAAAATATTGGAACTACTTTTTCATTTATGAAAAGTCCAGATCAATTAAAAATTTGAAATAAGTAAATATTCTTTTAGACGTAATACGATTACTTTAATCATTTGCAGCACATCAAAAGCATCATAACAAGAATTAACCTGTATTTGAAACAATTATCCTACACTTTTCCCGACTAAGGTAAGCCAGCTAAAGATGACAATTGGGTGAAGAAATTGCCAAATTAATTTTTTCTTTTTTTTTCGAAATTGGAGCAGGTAAGAAAACCTAGCATCGTAAATTCGACGTTAAACGCTAAAAGTTCAGATAGTTAAACATTATATTATATTACATTATATTGAAGGTTAAACAAAATATTCTTTGCCACTCAAAAATATCAATGACACCCTGAGAGAAGAGAGCTCTCCTCCTAAATGAAAGATGCGATTGGCGAGTATGACCTTCATACTTCACTCAGGATGATACTTACCGTATATGATTAAAATAATAGAAGTATGGTCAATAGAAGTATGCTTCCCAAAAATGACTGAGAGAATGTATTTATTGACTACTACCATAAAGAAAGACGAAGAAGTGAAATTCGGCGACGGGTCGCCTATGAGAACAGTTAAGATTTTATAATCGACCAAAAGAGTTTTTAAAAATTTTTTATTTTTCTATTATTGGAAAGGCTCCCCTGTACCATTATTTATGAAATATGAGTTCCACAGTGGCACGGATCCGAGAGTTTTCAATAACTCTGTTGCTTATAGAATTTATGTTGAATTTGAGGGCATCAGTTAATTGCGGGTTATTGGTATATACTTGCAAAACCATGAAACCGCACAGGGAAAAGTATAGCGGAGATCTAGTGGACAATCTCCACATCTACGAGAGAAATCTATATCGTTCATGCAGAGTGTTAATTGTGGCCTTTGCTGTTTGGCACTTTGCGCCGAGCTATTGGAACATATCATTCACATCCATATAATTAATTTTAACGAAGAAAAATTCAGCTACCATTGATTAGTTCTTGTGCAAGTTGAGGAATCGATTATCTCTGGTATCTTTCTCCTATAGCGCCAATGTTCTAGGCCGATCTGACGTTTTTTTGAGTCATGAGTGTTAGATGATTGTTAGAATCACCGCGTCTGGTATAAAATATGCGCAATACATTTGACATAATGAATGTTATATTTCATAAGTATTTGTTATCAATAGGTGAATAATAAACAATAGATATAATACGAGGCAACAACAAAACAACACAACAGTGACCTTATTGGAAAATTCTTGATAACCTAGCTCTGTGGAAATGTTACGTAGTCAGTACCAATTCTATAGAACTGTTCTAGAACTAGTTATTTATCAATGATTTTTGTACAAAATTTTCACATTCAGTACTAGTTTAATAGAAGCGTTAGGGAGTTATTAAAATCAATAATTTTTGTTTGATTTTGTTTTTCACTCTAATGAGCTATTTCCCAAAGTCCATATTTTTAAATCAATTTAATTAAACCCTGCTTTTTAAATTTTATATTAAAGTCAGGGAAGTGATGTAGGAATAATACAGAACTAGTTCTTGAGCACTGGTTCCCAAAAATATTCTTTAAACTCAATTAAGTTTTAATAATGTCATTAAAGAACCTGAAGTGGTTCTGATTACACCAGTTGTAGAATTAATGATTTTAAAACAAGTTCTACAAAATTTCCTAGTCTGATAACAATGTTTTTGATATTGCAAAGATACTTTCACTTTCACAGTGAACTTCTATGTTGATAATCCTGCCTACATTATTGCCTATTGCCGGATATCTTAACTATAACCCTTAGTTCTAAATTATCAGTCAAAGCTGCCTAGATGAAAATAAAAATTAAATGATTCAAGGAAAGAATATCGGCAATTAACGGAGACTATTCAAATAACAATATCTGAACCAAACTACACTGGTGCATATTCCTATAAACGTATTTAAAAAAATTCTTTGAGGTATACTCGTTTCTCTTAACGGTTGTGTTGCTACAATAACTCGCGATATAACGGAACTTTTTTATATAAGAAATATTTGTTTCTTTCTTTTGTTGTTTTCTTTAATTTAACAATATGAACATATTGGTGATCATTTCAGTGGAATATTGCTATAAGCGCAGTAGAGAAAAATTTGTCTAAAAATTATTGCAAAACAAAATATTACAAAATTTTAACAGTTTTAGTTGTTCGTTTCACTTAAGGTAAGTTTCTGATGATAACATCTTTGTTTAATAGAAATATTTTTCTATTAATTGGGAAATTTCATCAGCTTAAAGGATGCCCAAAGGAACTCTTCTTACAGACCAGGAAAAAATTCAAATTAAATTTTTTCGTGATCAAGGCTGTTCTAACAGAGAAATTGGACGAAAAATTAACCATTCGGAAGGAGTTATTCGAGACCATTCAACAAATAGTAATCAAAAATTAACAAAATGCAATTTAGTAAAATAAAATAAATTAAATGCTACACAAATAATAAATAAACTTGACCTTCCTGTCACTTCCAAACATGTTGCACACATTTGCGAACATATGGTAACATAAAATGAAAGCAAAATATAAGCCAATGTTACCTAGTGTCTACATTAGGCAAATTTATATCAAAACAAGCGTCAAATATATACAAGGTAACCTTAGTTAAACAGTTGATTATTACTTTGGTTATTACAGTTGTCAAACTGCATATATAAAAAACAATAATGAATACGCCATATTGTTGTTTTTGTGCAACTGTTGCCACCTTCCACAAATTCGCGTAAAGTTTGACGTTTGTCTTGATAAAAAAATCTCTAATGTAGTCACTATGTTAAAACAACATATAAGAAAAATCGTTTAAAATTTGCGCACAAATACATGAAATGGCGAGATGAGTTGAATAAAGTAATATTTTCTGATTAAAAGAAATTCAATTTGGACGGTCTCAATTCATATTCCTACTATTGACATGATTTGAGGTCGAACGAAACTCATATGTGGAAACGCAATTTCGATGGAAGTAGTGTTATGGTTTAGGCATCTTTTTCTGCTGCAGAAAAATCAAAAATATATTTTGTTTCAACTAAAATGAACAGTGAAATTTATAATGAACTGTTGAAAGATGGAGTTAGAACTAAAAATTAAACAAGTCTGGGAAGAAATAGACAGTGATTTTTTTTTTTCAAAAAATAATCAAATCAATGCCATACCGAATTTTTGAAGTTATCCAAAACAAAGTTTCATCAACACATTATTAATAATGCTAAATTGGTTCTTTACTTTAAGTGCGTATATAGGAAACTTCCATAAAAAATGGCATTAAACTAAAAAGTTATTTATTTATTTATTTTGTTTTATTTATTTATTTTTTTTTTGTAATAATACCTGTCTTTTAAATAAAAGTAATAATTAATTAATTTATATTATTATTATTTTTTAATTTTAAACCACAATTCCTATGCTAACATTATTATTAATATATTTTAGATATTTATATAAACATGTTTTTTAATATCTTGTTAATTCTATGCTTAAATTTTATAATTTTAGTAAAGAGTTTGCCAACAAAAATAATTCACAAATTGTCATTTACGCCTCAATGAATTTGTGTTTTAATTAAAACCGGATTTAACTAATTTTTTTATAAATAAAAAAGCCAAAAATTAAAATAATATAAAAAGCAATAGTAGACATATAAAACAATATGTATTTGTGGTTAATGCGTTGATTTTGTAATGAAAATAAATCATTAAATATAATTTTATTTATTTGAAAATATTCACACATAAATATAACCTAGGCCTATTAGGTTTTTATAAATTTTTTATAAAATTTGTGGTTTTATATAGAAATAAATAAATTTAATTGATACATTTGGTTAAAAAACAAACATTCGTATTAAAAAATAACAAAAAAAAAAAAATGAAAACCTATTAAATTTTTAATATAATTATAATAAATATTTAAAGGTGATAGATTTTTTTGAAACAAAGTAGAATATAATGGCAACAAAACTTTGGTCACATTATGTAAATATTTGACAAGTAAAACTAAAAGTTTTACATCGTGTCTATACTAAAAAAAACTATTATTTTTACTTTTTACATGATTTAATACTATATACGTTTTCTCCTATATATAATAGAGATAAAAAGTTATCTTCAATTCAGGCTAAAATTTGGCATTTGTCTTGATAAAAATTTCTCTAGTATAAACTCGACGTTAATTTAGTTCAATGATTAATTGAATGACATTTATAAGAATAAAAAATTTCAAATGATATAATTATATTTGTCAAATATTTATAATTTGATATTCTCTAAGTTAAAGTTTGTTAAATTTAATTAATATTTTATTGTGTCAAATTTATCTTAAAAAATTGCTTTGCAACTGCCAAAATTTAATATCAATTTGTACTTCTACTGATTACAAAACTGTCAAAAGTTTAACATACAGTATTTTGATAGCTACAAACAAATAAAAGGAAATAACATGATAAACAAAATTTGATACGCATTTGCTAGCCCGATTTTTTCTATTTAATTCTAATCGTTCTATAAACATAATGAATGAACTGGGTTCCATAATAAAATTTTAACAAATTTTCTAAAACAACTTTTAATAAAACTAAAATATTGATAAAACAAAATGAGAATGTTATATTCGGCTAGGCCGTATCTATCAATATGCTAACCATCTGCAACTTTTTGATATTTCACTTTATGTGATATATCAGTTTTGGTTTCCAAGTTTACAGTGGTCCTTAAACTATTTGTACAAAATTGATGTTGATGTTTTAACTTATATGGAAGCCCACCAAGTGAAGTGAAGGCAAGTGAACGGACTACGCCCATTTTTGGTTTCCCTATTGACATTTGTTTTTCAACTATTTCTGAAAAATTTCGTAGATGTACATGTTTTTTATAAAAGATATCGGCCGAAAAGTATAAACTGGAGTTACGACGTACACCCTGTTTTTCTAGTATTTGGTCCATAACTTTTTTATTTACAAACAGTGTTACCAGTTTAGCCTTTTTAATGCTAAATCTAACCTTTTTATTTTGCTTTTAGCCTCAAAATTTTCATTTTAGCTTCTAGCCTTTTTTGATTCTTAAAATTTCCTTAAAAAGCCTAAAATGTTAGTATTTCAGCAATAAAAAAAATAATTTCTTATTTGTTAAAATTAATTTTACTTTTACAGAATCATCCATTTAAGTATTTTTGACAAAACAAAAAATTCTTCATTCTCCTTATCAAAAATAACTTAACTAATTATATGGACTTATTATATATCGATTATTATAATTTTCTAATATACTTCATTAACCATAGAAACTATTTACGAAGATAACTTTACAAACAATCACACACAAATATGGAAATACTTAATCAACATGAAAGTTTAGTACAAAAATGAGGAAAACAACAGTTCAAAAACAGTTTAAAGTTCATTATAGCCTCTTTTTTCTCACTTCCGCAACACTGTTTATAATTCGCTCATTTTTCATTTTCGCTCATTTTCAATACAAAATGAACCTTATATAAGATAAATTTTTGACCCTAATTTCATCTCCCTAGGTTGTCCACCCCGAGCCCTATCCTGCTTTCAACATTCAGACAGACGGACAGATGTACAGACATCTTTAGATCGTCTTAGATTTTCACTAGGATACAGAATATGTATACTTTATGGGGTTTTAATGATTATTTCGACATGTTAAATACGACAAATCCAATATACCCAACATCATTTTTTGATAGTGGGTATAAAAATAACTTAGTTGCCAAGTTGTTTAGGCAAAAATATAAATAATTTATTAATTTAGAAATTCAGGCAACTCAAAGTTTATTCTAGAATAATTCAAATTATCACAGTTTTATAAAACAAATATTTTAATAAAAGCCCAACTTATTAAGCTACTTTCAACATGCTAATAAATTATTCTTCCAACTTATTACCTTTTGCCACTTAAGTTTGTAACACATAATCCTTGTAAATATTTGCAATATACTTCAAAGTTTAATTTTTTTATTGCATCTAATTAATCCACATATTACTTTTAAATAAAAAATATTTAAACCTGTTTCTTTTATTATTATTTTTCATATTTATCACTTTTAACCAAAATTTATCATTCTATTTATATATTACCTTTAATACCAAATCAACACAAAAATTGTTATACAGCTTGTTATTATGTATTATATGGATTTCTTTTTATATGGAAAATAACCACATATTCAATTTGTTTATTTTCAATTTAATACTTCAATTATTGTCCAGCGGTTTGTCATCCCAAACAAAATTTACAAATATAAAAATTGTTAAATCAAAATTGATATCAAACGTCAATAATGTTTGTTTTGTCTATTTTTCAAATTTACGGTAAATAACATGGTCTAAATTATGACAGACAAATAGCCTCATAGACCGACAAGAAAAAACCAAACTGATTGCATAAATAAATGTGAAAACAAACATCATGATTTTATGGTTTAGTTATATTGATAACAATCATTTACTATTGTTTAGAATTTTTAATTAAAAATGATGTTAAACAGACATAATTACACTAACGCATAAAGGGAAGAGCTCAAGAGTTTCAGAATTTTTGATGAAATACAAAAAAAAATACTTTACGAAGTTGACTGTTTACATAAATTGTGAGTATTAAGTCCCTGACTTCATGCTACACAGAAAAAAATAAAAATGGGTTTCAATTACGAAAATCATTATACCAATTAAATTTTTAATTGAATTTGCTTCAATAATCAAAATCATAATATTAATTAATTAGAAATAATAGATCATATTAATTTTAATTAATTTTTTTAATCCAATCCAATAATCCAGTAATATATTAAAAAAAGTATATTATATATAATGGGTGATTCAAATAGAGATACTTTTTTCAATAGCCTTTTTTGACACGTGTGAGTCGTGTCATGCTGTTATGTTATTTTTGTTTAGTATTGTTTGGCATTTTATAATGGAAAGACTTACGCCTGAACAACGTTTACAAATCGTTTAACTTTATTACGAAAATTCACGTTCTGTGAGGAATGTGTTTCGTGCACTTCGCTCAACTTATGGTCAGCATAATCGGCCTACTGAGCGTACTATTCGCAACACCATCACCCATTTTGAGACCTAGCATTCATTATTGGATAATATTCGACCGAATAGACCACGTCCAGCACGCTGTGAAGAAAATATAGCAGCCGTAGCTGAGAGTGTACACGAAGACCGTGGAGATTCGATTCGGCGCCGTTCGCAGCAACTCGGACTGACGTATGGAACGACTTGGCGCATTTTACGTCGAGATCTTAAATTGAAAGCGTACAAAATACAGCTTGTGCAACAACTGAAGCCGCTTCACTTGCCCAAGCGACATTGCTTCGCTCTATGGGCTCTTGAAAAGTTCCAAGAAGATCCGACGTTTTCAAGGCAAATTTTGTTCAGCGATGAGGCCCATTTTTGGCTCAATGGGTATGTAAACAAACAAAATTGCCGCATTTGGGACGAAGAGCAACCTGAAGAGATTAAAGAACTGCCACTTCATCCAGAAAAAACAACGGTTTGGTGTGGTTTATGGGCCGGTGGAATCATCGGTCCATATTTCTTTAAAAATGATGCCGGTGCGAAAGTAACCGTCAATGGCGACCGTTATCGTGCCATGATAACCGGCTATTTGATGCTTGAAATTGAAGCTCGTGATCTCGGCAGCATTTGGTTTCAGCAAGACGGCGCCACTTACCACACATCGCATCAATCAATGGGTTTATTGAGAGAACACTTCGGTGAGCACATAATTTCACGTTTTGGGCCGGTCGATTGGCCACCAAGATCGTGTGATATCACACCGTTAGACTTTTTCCTGTAGGGATATGTAAAGTCTAAAGTTTATGAGGACAAACCCGCTTCGATTTAGGCCTTGGAGGAATATATCACGCGTGTCATTCGCCAGTTACCAGTCGAAATGCTCTAACGAGTCATCGAAAATTGGACTCAACGGATGGACCATCTGCGACATAGCAACGGCCAACATTTGATAGACATAATCTTCAAAAAATAAATGCCAAAGAATGTTCTTTCAAATGATAACAAACATTCCCCATTAAATTTGAATTTTCTGTGTTTTTTTCTTTAAAAAAGTAAGGAACCTCGAAATGGATCACCCTTTACATATATATATATATATATATATATATATATATATATATATATATGTATATATATATAATTATACTGGTGCATATTCCTATAAACGCATTTAAATTTTTCGTTTTTCTTTGAGCTATATTCGTTTCTCTTAACCAAAATCAATGTTGTGTTTTTACAATAACTTGTTTACTTTAATTTAGCAATCAGAACATATTGGCGATCATTTCAGTGGAATATTCCTATAAACGCAGTGGAGAAAAATTTACACTGTGAAAAAATTGAGTAACTTCAGATGTCAAATACTTTCTAAAATATTATCAACTTCAATAAACCAAGAAAAAAATGGGCAATAGTGTTCAGTATTTTAAAATATCTTCTATGCAGCCCATATTAAATTATATGTATTTTCTATGCCAACTTTTGAACAACTTATGTTAGTTTAAAAATTATTCATAGTACGGATTTCGTGTTAAATGTTTTTCGATTTGAAATTTTCAATTATAATTACAAGTAAAATTGTAGCTAAAAAATTTTGAAATATGAAAATTCCAATTAGAAATTACAGATTAATTGTAATTGTGTATTGAAGTAAATTACTGAATGTAATCATTACTCCCCAAGCCTGCTTTAGCGGCAATTGTACTTTAGGGATCACCAAATCATTTGATTGGTTCATTATCATATTAATGGTCGCCTTTTCCTATAATTAAAATAAAAAATCAAAATTTATTATGTCAGAATAACTAATAGTTAGTCTTAATACTTTTGTGAAGCCATTGACCTTCATAGTCCAGAGAGTGAATTCAAAAATTTCTATCTTAACAAAACAGAGATTTGTCTAATCTTCCCTAATATTTAAAAGCCGTACTTCAGTATGCTTTTTCTTATCTTTCGAATGAACAGAATGCAGTAATTTTTTAAAGAATTTTTATTTTGCGAAAAAATGTAACTTAAATTTGTCAAGTAAGATTTAAATAATTTCGAATTAAGAATTCTAGGGGGTTCTAAATAATAATACAATTTATTTAAATTTTCTTACAACAATGCACCAGTTACAAATTTTACGAATGAACGATGGAAAAATGAAATTTTTTGACCTTGGGTATTCCGATTTTCTAAAAATAAGCAGACACACTCTGAAGTAAGATGGACACCAACATTTTTATTTTCCCAAATTTCGAAAAACTCACGATTTTATTCGCGATTTTTGTTTATGGAAAAAATATAACGAATGAGTATTTAACCTACCAAAACTGGATATAAAGACAATCGGCCAATAGTTTTTCAGTGCACATAATATAAAACCTGTAAGCGCATTAAGGAAATAGAAACAAAAGATCTAGTGTTGATGATGCGCTCTATCTGATCAAGTTTAACCTTCAGCATGTTTCAAAAAGAGAGGTTATGAAAATTAGATATTTTTGTAATATCTCTGTGTATTGGAGAAAATCTCTAAAGGGAAACAAAGCTTCCACACAATGCACCAAGTGAGCTATGTATAGACATGATGCTAGAAATTGTAATCGTATCGTTGTATGTTCAGCCTGCGTTAGAAATCCTGATTATGCAGTATGTTCTCTTAACAAAGGTAATAGTAGTGGTAGTATAACTTACAAGTGTTACAATTGCATAAAAAAGAATTTTAAGAACGTTAACCATAGAGCTGATGACCCAAAGTACCCAAGTCAACAAGAATATTTAAAAATCCAACATCGAGTAACATCTACATCTAGGGCGACTAGCAGAAGAACTGTTTCGTATTTTAACCAAGACGATCATGATTTTCATGAATTGCCAAGACAAGTACCCCAAAATGATGCTCGTAATTGCCGCCCTCATGGCAATTTGTATTCTGAGATAGATAAAAGCAAAAGCTACTAAAGGAATAATAACAAAGACATATCAAATGACTTATGGAAATATTTTTTGATGCAGTCGATTCTTTGCAAAGATGTCAGAATAAGTACGACAACCTGTGAGTTTTGGGTATGATGCCATATAATTCTAATTGTATTCACAATGTTCATGTTGTGCACTGGAATGACCAAGGCATAACAACTAAATCATCAGCTGCTCAGCTGGAATATACTTTACATAAAAGAAAAATCGATATTCTTCTTTTAAATAAGATATTTTTGAAACCGTACCACAAATTTCAATTTGGTGGCCATAAAATTTATAGAGAGGATCAATCTATTCAATGAGGAGGAGTTCTAATTGCAGTAAAAGGTAGTATTAAGCATATGATGTTGCCGAAGATCAAAACGAGTACTGCAGAGAGCACTTCAATACAAGTTTTATATTTTAGAACACCAGTTATATTTACTTCAGCTTATAATCCAGTTCACACTTGCAATTTCTAGGCTAATTTAAATAAACTAACTTCATTTTAGAACGATTTTTTTTATCTTCTGTGATCTGAATGCCCAACACACACATTGAAATTGTGTGTCAAATAATTCGGCCGGTAACGAGCTCTATAGCAACTATCTTCAATCCAGCTACTACATATATTACCCAAATAATTATACTCGCTTTGGACAAAATATCAACTCTGTGCATCCGTCTACAGTAGACATAACTCATGCCTCTTTTTTTCAAACCTTGAGTCATATACAAATGTTTTACGGTCGGGCCATGTGCTAATATCTTGTGTTATTTCTGTTCATATATAAAATATGACATATTCAGTTCCCTTGTATTATCGTGCAGATTGGTGAAGTTTTCAAAGCTGGCTTTGAAAAGTTAAATTCAATATCACACCTATTTGTTAACTCACACACTATTACTTTAAATAATTATTCACCTGTGGGCACAGCTATCTCAAGATTTATTCATGATCCTAATGATACAATTCTTGACAGAACTTACGTGGAGCTTACCAACTTAGCTGAAGTAAATCGTTTGTACTTCCATTGAAAAATAATAAAGCCCCTGGTTTAGCTGGCATTAATAGCATTGTCTTTAAAAATATGCCCGATTGTTTTTTTGAAACTTTAAGTAAACTTTTCAATTCTAATAAAAGGATATTTTCCAACGATTTTTAAAAAGGCAAAAGTTGTTGCAATTCCTAAGCCAGAAGAATCCTAAAGAGACCAATTAGCATTCTAAACCTATGGGATAAAGTACTTGAAAAGATAGTAAATAAAAGAATTTTAGACTTTTCTAAACAAAATAACATTATTGAACCTCAACAGTTTGGATTCCGCTAGGAGCACTCTACAGTACATCAACTAAAAAAAGTCATTAATTTCATTAAGAAAAACAAAAAGAAATCATAAGATTACTTCAGTTATCTTTCTTGACATCGAAAAATCATTCGCTTCAATATGGTATGATCAGTGATGACTTTCGGGCTAGCTCGCTTTTTGCAGTCCAAATGCGAAAAATATTTTTTTGCCCGAAACTAAAAAACGAGAAAATCTAGCACTTTTTAAAATTTTATTTTAGCTCTCTTAGTTTAGCCTTTTAAAGTTAAATCTATGCTTTTTATTTTTTTTTAGTCTCAACTTTTTCGTTTTAGCTTCCAGCTTTTTGTTAGTATTTTTTCATTTTTAAAATTAACTTAAAAAGGCTAAAATATTAGTATTTATTACTAATTTTATTTTTACAGAATCATACAGAATGATAATGTATTTATTCGCATAAAAAATCGAGATTATTTATAATTATTTTTTGGGTAATTTTGCCTTTTTCGAAAAAAGTTCAATTTACCCTTTTTTTTCATCTCCTGGCAACACTGTTAATAATTCGTAAAGAAACTTTATTAAAAAAAAACTTTCCTCAACAAATCAAATTGTTTGAGTGGAAAGTATTGAATGAAGGGGACAAATTGGAATCGAGGTTCATAATAATAGAACCTTTCCTATATTTTTAATTTAAACAGTTTGATATGAGTATTTAAAGATGTAGTTGCCGAAAAGTTGATTTTTACTTTTTAAAGAAATTTTAGTTTTGGCTCTTTTTTACGCTTTTTCACAAAACTTGTCTTGGTTGTACCACAAAAACATTGTTTTTTTTTTTAATTTAACCCTTTTTTGAAACATTTCTAGTTGGCATCACTGGGTATGGTGGCCTAGTTTTTAAATTTAATAGCCTCAATTATCCAATGTATCTGCAAAATATAATAAAGAGTTTTTTAGATCATTTTGTTGTATCTATCGATAACATGCTATCTAGTGATAGACAAATACTTGCGGGTCTGCCGCAAGAGTCGCGGGAATCAAGAAGTAGTTTTTTACGCAGACGATAGTGCTTTCATCTGCTGCGGTAAGCTGCCTAACGCAATAACTAAATGGAGCATTGTTTAAAGTTTACAATAAATAAATGGAAGATTAAAGTTAATGTTAGTAAAAAACAAACTATTATATTTACCTTATAATAGGTAGCAGAAACGTATGCTTACAAAATACTTATATTCTTAGGGAGTTTTTATCCCACTACAGAATAGTATCAAATATCTAAGTATTATCTTAGATAAAAAAAACTATCATTTAAACAACATATACAGTATATTTGTTATAAAGCAATTAAATGCGGTCGTGCTCTTTACCCCTTACTCAATAGGAAATCTAATCTTAATCTGAAAAACCAGATCCTTATTTACAAAAGGTTTATTCGGCCAATTTTGAACTATGGATGCCGAGTCTGGTTTTATAAAGCTGTTAAAACTTACACACAAAAAATGCAGATACGTGGTGAGACTCTGCTGAGTACCTGTCGACTGCAATGTATCTGGTAATGAGCTGTAATGTATCTGGTGATGAACTAGCAAGGCAAGGATGTCTCGGAGAGTTAAACCACTGCGAAACACCATCTGAATTTCTTCTTTGGGAAAATCAATGATTGGATCTTGGTCAGAAGCAATTCGGCTTAGGAGAGTAGAGTGGACTGTAAGGTGTCGAGGGTGATATGGCCGGCACTCGACAGGATAGGCACAGGCACTCTTCTGGGCTTGAGTAGGAGGAGTTTAAGGATCATGATAGGGACCATAACGGGTCAATGTTTGATAGGGAAGATGAGGTATAAATGGGACGCTAGCAATTCCGACTTTTGTAGAATGTGAGGAGACGTCGACGAGATCGAGTCTATTGAGCACATTATGTGCCACTGTCCACGATTGCAGTATCATAGGATGAAATGGCTGGGCAGTCAATTTCTCGACGGGCTAAATGACATTCTGGACGTAGAGCTTGTAGACGTCATACGCTTCGTCATGGGATTAGACTGCCTATGTGGGATTCAGGGGTACATTCCTATGGGGATTATCAACATTGCTAATCCACTTCTATGATTCTTGTTATTCTTGCCTTTTTTCTCTTCTTATTCCTATTCTCTCTATTCTGTAGAAACTCACAATGGACCGAGATCGGTCTCTGGGTGGAGATGTGGTACTTTTGGTATCACGTCAATCTTCTATACCTATCTATCTATCTAAATTGCAGATAATACAAAATAAAAATCTTAAAAAAATTCATAACCTACACCCTAGATATTCGACTGATCTACTGAACAGAAACTTTAACCATATAATGTTCAAAACATTTGTAAGGGCACTGACTCTGTCATCTAATGAAAAACATAGAATGTCTACGTCAGTGGTTATTTTATTTTCTAATGTTTTTTTTTTTAACCAAAATATAATTTTTCTAAACTAGTACTTTTCCAAGAATAAAATGAACATCAATATGATTTTTTGCAAAAAAGCCATCAACTCAAATTCAAAGATTCAAAACTTTGAAACTAACATTCCTTGCGTAATTCGCGAGATAACGTTAGTAATGCTGAAAAATGTGATCGAATTGTAAATGTACACTGGTGCATATTCCTATTAACGAATTTAAAATTTTTGTTTTCCTTTGTGGTATATTCGTTTTTCTTAACCAAATACAATATTGTGTTGTTACAATAACACGCGATATAACAGTACTTTTTATAGCCCACACCAGCATAGGTGGTGTCATCCAACACCCACCTTAAAGTATAACAATCGACTCAGAATCACTTTTTGAATCGATCCGTCCGCCCGTCCGTCCGGCTGGCTGGACGGCTAGCTGTCCATGTAAACCTTGTACACAAAGTACAGGTCGCAATTTTGAAGATAATTCAATGAAATTTGGCACATAGGACTTTCATGACACAGAAGAAGCCTATTGAAATTGGTGATGATCCATTATTTCACCCATACAAATGTCCTCCCGGAATATCATAACGATCATAAATGCATTGAATATAGCAATATTTTAATGAAATTCAGTATAAGGAAGTTTTGTATAAGTTTCAATCTTTGTGCCAAATTTCATGAAGTTCGGTCCATAATTAACCATAGGTCCCATATAAAACCCTCTTCCGAAAATCACTTTAACGTGCATAAATCACATACAAATGTTAGTATTAACGTAATATTCTGTATTCATATATTTTATTTTTCACTTAGTAAAAATTCGGTCCACAATTGTCCACATATCTAATATAGGAACCCTTCACGAAATATAGGACCCCTGCACAATGGGGTATATCATATGGTCGGGCTTGACAGACTATATCTTTCTTACTTGTTTTATGTAAGAAATATTTGTTTCTTGCTTTTATTGTTGTTGTTTTTTTTAATTTAGCAATTAGAACATACTGCTGATAATTTCAGTGAATATTCACTTAAGGTAAGTTTCTGATGACAACATCTCTGTTTACTGGAAATACGTTTGTTTTAATTGGAAAATTTCATCAGCTTAATGGATGCCCAACAGATTTTTTTTTTTTTTTTTACAGACCATGAAAAAATTCTAATTTAATTTTTTTGTGATCAAGGCTATCCTAACAGAGAAATTGGATGAAAAATTAAGCGTTCGGAAGGAGTGATTCGAGGCTTTCTCAAGAAAGGGCAGAAATACGTAGTACGAAAACCAACAAAGGCAAATTAATAAAATAAAAGAATAAGCCACCCGAAATAAATTAAATACTACACAAATAATAAATAAACTTGACCTTCCTCTCACTTCCAAACATGTTGCACACATTTTGCGAATAGATGGTAACATAAAATGGAAGAAACCAAAATATAAACCAATGTTAAAACAGCATCATAAGGAAAATTTTTTAAAATTTGCGCGGAAATACATGAGATGAACAGATGAGTGGAATAAATTTATCCTTTAGGATGAAAAGAAATTCAAATTGGTCGGTTCCGATTCATATTCCTGCTATTGGCATGATTTGAGGTCGAACGAAATTCATATGTCGAAACGCAGTTTTGGTGGTTTGGGCATCTTTTTCTGCTGCAGGAAAATCAAAAATATGTTTTGTTTAAACTAAAATGAACAGTGAAATTTATAATGGACTGTTGAATGATGCTCTCCTCTCATTTATGGATGAAGATTGTGTATTCCAACAGGATAACGCTGCAATCCATATCTCGAACCAATAAATCGTGGTTTAATGAACATAGTATTCCACTATTCGACTGACCGGCTTGCAATCCGGATTTAAATCCAATGGAGAATCTGTGGGGGTACATAGACCGTAAAGTTTACGCAAGAAATGCACAGAATGAAACCATAATAACAATAACGGAGTTAAAACTATAAATTAGACAAGCCTTTGAAGAAATTCGCAGTGATTTTCTTCAGAAATTAGTCGAATCAATGCCAGACCGAATTTTTTGAAGTTATCCAAACAAAGGTTCATCAATTATTAATAATGTTAAATTAGTTCATTAGTTCAAGTGTGTATATAGGCAAATGCCTTAAAAATGACATTAAACTAAAATTGCAATGAAAAAAAAATTAATATATATTTAAAGTTTTTTTGTTATTAATTTTTTTAGTGAAGTCAATAGATAATTTAACAACTTAATTTGTAGCACCTTAATTATTTTTTAGCCCCATTTTTGGTAAGTTGATTAAAAAAATGATGTGCATTTATAGGAATATGCACCAGTGTATGTATAATGCTATGTTCACATATACGCGTTTTTGAAAAACATTTAGTTTTTCATTAAACATAAACATTTGAATTATTTTTTCATATATTTTAATTCATAAAAAAAACATCTCATTTTGAAATGTTTAATTATTTAATATTTAAAAAACATGATATTTTTTAGTATTTTTATAAGTACCATTGTTCTAAACAGTTAAATTTTAAATATTGTTATCTTTTGAGGATTTTCGACTTATTTAAAAGCAAATTACTAAGTCCTGAATATATAAAAGTTATAAAAACGTTTACATAAATAATTTCAAAATTTTAATTTTGTTTTTTCAATATGGTTACTTTTTTCAAAATTTCGGCTAGAAAAAATGAGTTTCCGTGGCAACACTGGTCAGCATATGAAATAATAAGAAATTTACTAAATAAAATAATCACTAAGGCTATTTTTTACTTAAAGAGTAATATTTGGTAGTTTTTATTTTTTATAAAATTTAAAAACGTGAATAAAATCGCCAGTTTTTTTAAATTTAAAAAATTTAAAAGATACATATGTCATTATAGTTTTAAGTGCCAAATATGAACCAAATCTGAAGACCTATGATATTTTTCATATGTGATGTTTTATGGAATTCATTATATTTAAGGTAAATATATTATTAATGTTTATGTTTTTAGAAAGTTTAATGTCTAACACACTTACCTGGAAAAAAAATGATCATAACATTTTATTGTCATTGGAAGAAAGTTCATTAGTAGTACTGAAAAAGAGCTGCAGCAGTAGTGTTTTAAAAAATAAAAATTAATATATATTTTAGTGTGTATCTTTAAATAACATTTAAGAATCTCTGGCAATTTTAAGCTACTCAATTCATTTGCTCATTCCTACATTTAGTCTAGTAATAAATACATCATTTTTAATTTATTCGTACACGTAATTTCTTGTTTTGTTTATAAACTTTGTTAGCTTTTAACAAAATTTAATAAATTATAAAAAAAAACAAAACTTTATTCATTTCTCCTAAATACAAGATTTACAGACAATTTGTATAAAATATTGCTTATTTAAATATTTAAATACTTAAAAACAAAGGTTTTTACAAAAAACACTTAAATTAAAAACTTTTAATGACAGTAAATAAAAATTGATTTGTAATCATTTTATGGCAAAAACAGGCAATTTATGTTATTTCAATATTTTAAAATTATAGCGTCTAATTTAGTCTAAATTTAATAGTAGCAAATATTGTGTATTCTACCCTTTTATTATGTTTACCTTAAAAACATTGTCAAGGTTAATTAATTAACGCTATAAAATATGTCCACCACACCCCCAATTACAACTAACAGTTAGTTAACCCCTTTTAATGTTTTACCTACATAGAAAATAAAATTTGTATACCCTACGATTTCCTTAAAAATTAGTTCAAACTCAAAAAAAAATTTTTTTTTTTTTTTGTCATTCCGTCCACCTTTTGCTCCTTACATTAATTTAACATTTTATTAGTCAACATAACATCATTGACGTGGGAAATTCTGTTCATCTCTCATCGACAAACATTGCAACCTACCAATTAAACGCTACTTTATAAAATACCACCTCCCTACACGCAGAGAAATTATATGGTTGCGGTAATTATAATCAAAGAGCAACATTTTATGCTTGGACTATATGGTCATAAATGATAATAAATATGAGCAGTAGTATAATCGTAAAATAATCTAACTTTTAATATTATGATCCGAGTTTTCGCATCTTGTATTTAAATTTTTTATAATATGTGTGAAGACCAAAATTATTGGAATTTTGACCCACATAGTTATTAATAATATTTAGAAATGTAAGCATAGTATAAGAAAATAAAGAATACATAGGCGTTTTATATTATTATTTATCTTTTTATTTCAGATGTTCCGAAGGTCGATGGGGTACACAGAAGGAAAAGCATTCTGGTCAGGGGAGATGGTGGGTTTGACCTTAAATGGCCATGCTAGCCATTTAAGAGTTAACTATGAGAAAACGCAGAAGGCAGAAAGAAGTAGCATTAGAAAGCAGTCGGGAGAAAAGTCGAGTGAAGACGTCAATGCCTACATCGTCACAGCTGAGCAGCCGAGTAGCAGAACTGACGAATCACAGAGGTAGAAGCGAGAAGACAATATTAGAGAGGTGAAGCAGCAGGGAGAAATACACAGGAGTGTAAGAGTAGCAGTGTGCAGAGAAGTAAAGGAAAGATTCATACACAGCAAGCAAGAAGGAGACAAAATAAACAAACAAGAAGTCATCATCAAGAAGTCATCAATTCAACGTAGAGTATATTGATTTACAATCAGTAAGATTAAAAGCTTCAGCAAGATTTACAATCTGGTTGAAGTGGTAGGAGACAAGCACTGCTCAGGGCCAAGTGATAGAATATTTTATTGGAAGTTTGCACTCAAAAAATACAGGGATTAAAAAAATCTCGAATTACATCCAAGATTTAAGAATGAGTAGGAGATAGTAAATAGGAGGTGTATAACCGGCAAGGCAACACGGAGGTTTCACGAAACAACACTTTTCTCAACAAAGAAGCTTTCAATTACAACTGAATCAATAAAGTTTGAAAATACATATATATATATAAAGTGAAAAAATAAGAAATAAAGAAAGAAGAGTAGAATATAAAAATAAGAACAGTGTTATTTATATATTTAAGAACCCTGGACACGACTGTGTTTACCCCAGCCGCAAACCCGGGTAGCAGGAGGTTCGTTACATGTTATGATACAGTTTTTTAATTTGTTTATATTATGATTCAGCTTCATCATATTATTTACCAAAAATATTTTATAACATGTTCAAAATTATTCATAACGTGTTTCATATTAATCTTAATATGTTCAATCATTATTTGTTCATTAATTAATTTTATTTATTTTATTTACATATGTTGTGATACGAGATACTTTTTATTAACTAATAGTAGTTAACCATTATCTTACACTGCTTGTATATATATAATAATATAACAAAACCTTGCATACTTATATTTATTCATGTATAAACTAAATGTAAAAAATATATTCAAAAACAAACAAGTTATGTGATTTTCAACCATATTTGTAAAAAGCATACGTGATATAATATTAATATCGTTTATGAACAAGATATGGTTTAATAACAAAGAAAAATATTGGTAATATTTAATGATTGTAGAAACACTGATATTTTTTCTGATAAACATATTCAAAAACTTTAGATTTTTGTAGGTAAATATATTAAAATTTTTAAGCATTGAATGATAAAACTGAAACAAAAACACCCTTATCATGAACATAGTATTATTAAAATTAGTGAAAATTAATAATGAGAACATAAAACGTTTTTTCTCTGCCTGTATTTATTCATCAAAACAAATTAATTTGTGTAATTGTCTAAATTTAAATGTGTCACACCTCCAAAATGATTCTATTATTTTTTAACGGCTTCTTAATTTTTCTACTACTTTTTTTAAATTAGTTTGCTGTTGTCTGTCGCCTGGCCGTTGAGAGATTTGCTCATCATTTGCACAATCACAATTTTATCATACATGTGTTAATAAATATTATTCTTAGCATAAAATTAGTTTAAACGTTTCATAAAAAATGCTAATTAAAATAAAAAAATAAAAAAAAAATACAAGTCTACTAAGTTCTGAATACGAGCACCACCATCTGGCACCTGGTGTAAACTGTAGATAACTTACATTTGGAAAAATACAAAAAAGCATACATAATTCAAATTATTTAAATTTAAACTGCTAACTGGTCTCTTTTTGAAGCTTTAAAAACAAATAAAAGATTCAGGAAAATAACAAAATGAACAAAATTTAATGCAAGAGTAAAACTGAAATGTATAAAAAATGTAAGGAAATAAAAAATGATGCATTTTGGTTTCTAAAAATAATA
This sequence comes from Protocalliphora azurea, assembly GCA_932274085.1. Taxonomy (NCBI): domain Eukaryota; kingdom Metazoa; phylum Arthropoda; class Insecta; order Diptera; family Calliphoridae; genus Protocalliphora; species Protocalliphora azurea. The sequence continues at coordinate 28,904,995 of OW026522.1, forward strand.
TTTAAAGTGAACTTGAAATGATTTAAATTTTTTAACATTAACTGATATAATCACAGTTATTTTTGTAAGAGCATTTAAATTCCCGCCGTCGGGGGGAATTTCAAGTGAGTTCATTCTAAGACATAATAAAACATAGCTGAATGCTACTGGGCGCGTTCCGCTGATAAGCGGAGCGGCTACCACGGTAGTCGCGGACAATCAGCGGTTCCGAGTGGAGAGTCTCCGAGGGTTTCCGGGTAGCACCGGACTCTTAATAAATTCTGAGTGCCTACGACAAGGCGAGTGATTAGCGCCTTCAAATAACCAATAGCAAACAATTACCAATGACTATTCCCCATGTTGGAGGGCTGGTATCGGGCGGCGGATCTTGTAACAATCTCGCTATATAAACGTGATGTTGAACTGGAATAAACTGGTTCCACATCAAATCTACATCACATCATCTGCATCCAGGATCGGATGCTGAAGTCCAATCAGCTACTCATCTATGCTCCTTATTAAAGGAATTAATTGTATATATATATATATATATATATATATATATATATATATATAATATAATTAATTATTGAATACATATTTATTTAATTTAATATATATTTATTTAATATATATTTAGGTCTGGGTAAGGGGTCATTCAAGAACCCCGAGAAATATTATTGCGGATGAATTAGCCAGAACTGGTTCCCTTCTTCAAAGTGAAAAAACGGACCAGTTAGTGGACATACCGCTGCCACCTTGCAGATCAATGATACTGCAGTACTCATCGAGAATAGATCAACAAAGATCTCGAGAATGATATGGCCCCAGTACGATCAGAAACGGTCGAGTTTCATTCTGGGATTGCCAAGGTGTCAGCTACAAACATTTGTAGCTACTATTACAGGGTACTGGATTGCTGGTGCACACGCTAGGACTCCCTTTTAACGACTATTGTAGAAGTTGCTTTAACGAGGAGGAGAAAGAGAACATTTTCTTTGTTACTGTCCTGCTCTTGCGAATATAAGGACTGCTGAATTTGGTAGCCCATCTATGCACGGACTATCTGATCTCTCTGCAATTGATGTTAGACGGATCAGATCTTTTATTCGTGCGTAAGGTTGGTTCGATTCGAACCTATTTTCGGACATGTGAAAACAGATTCACAAGATCCATTAGGGTAACACAACGGGACCAATAGGACCCAAGTCAGCTGTATAGTTACATTTGCAGCTGCCCATCTAACCTAATATATATTTAAATTTAAAATGTTATGCAATTTCCATAAGAAATGTTTTGTATAAATTTTTTATATCATTTTTAATTTATAAAGGAAATTATATACGAGAAATCAACTTTTATATAAAAACCTTAAAGATTACTTACTTTAATAATTTTTTTTGGATTTAAAGGTCGATTATAAAAATTAACTTCTTTTTATGTTCTTATGAAATGTTTTGAAATTTAGTAAAAAACTCATGCAGGCTTCAAAAGTAAGCAAAATTGTGATTATATCCGACAAACGAATTAACTGGGTCGAGCTTTACAACATTTTGAACGATAATGGAAAACAACGTAAGCCTTTAGGATAATTGATTTGATTTCTGCACAGACCAACAGTACTTTAATTACAATGTTTGATTGAACTAGTTTATAAAATAGATTAAGAACTGTACTATGAACAATACCATCATTAGGGCTATGAACTCGACTAATACTTAGACTATAAACTGTTTATGTACTAGACTAAGAATAAGGACTATGGATTAGGCTTTGAAGAAGACTATAAGCTAAACTATGATGCAGACAATGAACTATTTAGACTATGAATTAGATTATAAAATAGACTATAAACTATCTATAGACTAGACTATGAAGTATACTATATATTAAACAATTAACTAGAGTATAGAGTGAACTATGAACTAGACTGTAAAATAGATTAAAAACTAGACTATGAAAAAGACCGTAATCTAGCCTATAAACTCGAACAATAACTAGATTATATGTTATACTGTAAACTAGTCTATAAACTAGACTATAGATTATGCTTTCAGGCAGACTATGAACTAAACTATGAATGAGGCAACTGGACTATGAGTTAGACTATGAAATAGACTCCAAACTAGGCTCTGAGCTATACTATGAACTAGAATATAAAATTGGTTAAAAACTAGTCTAGGAAAAAGACCTTGATCAACTCGACTAATAGATTGACTAAGAACTAGTCTATGAGCTGTACTATGAACTAGAGAAAATAGATTAAGAACTTAACTGAAAAATACCACGATCTAATCTATGAACACGACTAATATCTAGACTATGGATTAGACTATTAACTAGACTATAAGCTAAACAATGAACTAGATTATGATCAAAACCATGATATATCCTATGAGCTCGATTAATAACTAGTCTATAAACTAGACTATGAACTAACTATGGACTAGACTATGCGATTTTCCCAAAAAGTATATAAAAGTAATTTCATGTCATACTTAATTTTTATGGAGTAATACATTTTAAATTAAAATTTTTCTACTAAAAATAGATAGATAGCGCAAAAAGTTCGATCATATCATACTCTAAAAGGGAAAAATCGAGGACGAAAGGACGAAAATATGTGATCCCTCATATTTCTTACAAAAAAAAAAATAAAAATCGATTTTGTAGATTAAATACCGATTTTATAGCTAAGCCAGAGATTGAGCTCTGGTTTCGCTATATAGATAAAGCTTATCGAAATCAGCCCTAATGTTTTAATTCTTTGTTTTGACTGATCATTTTGAATTAAAAATCCTTTGAAAAAAATATATTTTTGATAGATTACTAAATTAAAAAGTATCGTATTTTCCAATATTATTTACAGGAACTACAACATTAACATTTGACATTTTTTTCATTATATTGTACATTTCGTACAAAAAAAAAGACAGTATATAAAAAAATAAATTATTTTATTGACTATTAAACCATATCTTGCTTATGTAGGTGGAATTGTTTTCAAAACTGGTTATATAGTATAAAAATAAAAAGTATTTTGTTAAATTAATAAATTATCTTATACTTATTTTTAAAGCCAAATGCCAAAAAATACAAGGAAGTCTGTTTAAAGATATATATTTTTTTTTTTTAGAAAAATAAAAAAATCCGACCTAGAACAATAAAAAAGTCAAAAACAAGTTCTTGTCTAGAACTGTACTTGGAAATATTTTAGAAATTTTTATTTTTAAGTTTTCTTTATATAATTTTGATTATACTTTGTTTCTTTTTGTTAATTTAGGCTTTAGGCCATAATAGTTGACAAAATTACTATTTAAAAATACTTTATAAAAATAATTACCAATTTAATTACAAATTTTTAAAATTAATATTTTTTAAATTAATTAGATTTTTGTTTAACAATTTTAATAACACACCGGCTGTTGTTACGTTTTATGAGCAAACAAATTTTAATAATAAAGATACGTAACAATATTGTTTAATTAATTATCTTCGTTTTAAGATAATTTAAGGTCAATCAAATATAGTGTTCATAAATAAAACTTGTTAAGAATTAATATTAAATATTTTGTGTGTGCGTATATATATATATATATTCTTTAATTTTTTTATTTTGTTTCTTTAAAATTTTTATTATTTTATTTACTCTGTGTGTTTTTGAACACTTGTTTTGTTATAAATTTAAGTATAACTTAAGAACTCGCTGCTAAAACACTTTTTTAAACTTGGTTTTCAGAAAGGTAACTATTGAATACCTCATAAAAAAAATAACAATTATAATTTTTAAATTGAAAGACTATAAACAAAACGCTTGTTTCTTGCTCTCAAAAAAAAATAAAATAAAAAACGAAAGCTTTAAAAGCTTTAATTAACAGAAACACTCAAATGCATATTTTAGCTCCCGTTCGTTAAAAAGAAATCTTTTAAAGGCAATTGAGTTGCTAGTTAATGAGATTTATTTCCTTATAGAGAATTTTTTTTAATAACAGTTATATTTTAAAAATAATATTTAAATTAACAGTGAGTTTTTAAACTTAATATTTGTATACATATTATATATAATCATGTAATAAAGTATAAAATTATATTTTTCGTTTGTACCTACTCGTATATATATTGTATTTAACTACATTACCTACTTTATTATTAATGTTTGGTTAAAAATTTCAAAACATTTATAAAAAGCTTTTTTTAATTATCATTGCCAATGTGTTTTGAATGCAAATTAAGATCAAATATTTGAATATGCCAAAAAGTTTAGTAATGATTTAGTAAATAATATAATCATGGTTTTTCAAAATAATAGGATAAATAATGCATAAGAAGAATTAAAATAACTTTAATCAAAATAATTTTAAAGGAATCATCAATATTCTGTATTTAATATCAAAAATTTTCAAAAATGAGACGCGCTCCACAGTGAATTATTAAAAATTTATGTTCTGTCTAAAGGTTTGCTAAACTTTATTATCAATTAAAAGGCAGTAGTTAAATTAAGAAAAGAACGATAGTCTGTGAACACATAATTTTCCTTAAAAAATATATTATGAAAACTGAGTCAGTCTCAGTAGTCCTTAAAGATAAAATTAATAAATCAATATTAATCTGAAATCTCTTGTACTGACAAAAGACAAGCGTCTTCAGACTTTTAAAATGCTGCAATAGACATTCAAATATGACTGGTGTATAAACAAATGTTTTATTAAGCAACAAACATTAATTGCATGATTTTAATATGTTCGTTCTATTTCTTGGCTTTGTTAGCAACTAATGTCACCCATCAGACTTTAAAAAAAAAAATAATTTTATTTTAAGAATTAATTCTGCCTTAAACCTTTAAATCGGATTAGAGCCTGATCAATGTTTTATTGAGCAACAAACATTAACTACTTGATTTTAATACGTTCTATTTCTTGGATTTCTTAACAACTAATGTTTTTATTTATCGATCTTCAATTAGCATAAGCAATTTAATCCTTTTAATAACTTTAAGTTAAAGATGTCATCATTATGTGCAGAACTGCGGGCTAATGTTTTTCATAATAATTACTCATTAGAACTTCAGATAGTATATTTAAAAAAATCTTTAAATCAATTTAATAATAGAACAACAGTGAATTGCTTTTTTTATACTTTCAAACTCTCTGACTTTATTTATAACTAGTCTTTATTTGTCCTTTTCCCTTTAGTAGATGCACTATAATCCCTTTAGAAACGTTGACCCAACGAGGAGCCTACCACCATCATACCCGGCGGTGGAGCTTGAGGTTTCCTAGCATGTACTTGGGCAGCCACTCCTGGTATAGTATTACAGCCCACACAAATATGTAACGTTTCATGTATAAAGATATCACAATCAATGCAATAAATTTGTGAACAAGATTCGCAGCGATAGACATTTTTATCGGAAGCTTCTGTTAAAGGTTTCTGACAGGCATAACAAACAGCAGCCTGGCCATTATACATCAATTCGATAAAATGTTGTACGGGAAAGAGATGATGGTAAGAACGGGCCAAATGTGGAGCAGAAACCAAAGTCAGGCCACATGTTTGGCACTCTACAGGCAGTTCACAATATTTACTATAACACTGTGGGCAATGAAAGCCCACCGAAGTAAGTTTACTGGGTTCATCGGCATTTTCTATGTGACACATGCACATAGAAAGGGGAGGATCTTTGCCCTCATCCTGTTTGGCATGAGGAAAACCCATTTTGATAAGAGAATTTTCTTGAACCTGAGCTGCTGGTGGTGGATCAATGTGTGATAAAAGTTGGTCACGATAATGGCTGTCATCAAGAACAGCGCCATACGTACCATTTGTTTGGGTGGTTAAATAGCGGCAGACATGAATTTCGGCTGATAGAGAAATTACAGAACATCTAATGCCCTCTTGTTTAAGAGTATCTATGGTTTGGGTAATATCTATGGGATCGCAAGTGGTTAAAGAACCCATAATGATTAAAATTTCTCGAGAAGCATGAGAGGGTACTACTTTCAAAGTTTTCATAGCCAAATCTAAGCCATTTTGCAAGGAGGGCTCACCGGTAAGATTGATTTTTTTTAAACTAAAAAGAAAATTTAAATTTTAATATTTACATTTTTATACAATTTAGAAAAATAATTACCCTTCTAAAGCTTTTAAATGTAATTTAGCTGTTCCCGTTAGATCGGTAATCTTTTCGGCACGTTTGCTTTTTAAAACTATTAAACCCATTTGACTAATGGGATTTTGATCGAAAAATTCTTCAATAAAGATTTCCAATAACTAAAGTGTAAATTAATAATTATTAGCTTTTTATTAATATTGTTAAGCTTAAGAGAAAAATTTACCTTTAGTGTACACAGTAAACGGGTGGGTTTTAGGTCCGGCACAGACATTGACTCCGAGCAGTCCAGTATTAAATACATATGACGCATCATGCCTAATTTGTTTTGCATGGTCTTCTGTTGCTGCCTTTTGCGCTTGGCTTTTTGTATAAGATCGGCAATTGCACTGTCCAATAAACCATCATCATCCTCTTTGATAGCTTCCCTAAGTATTCCATAGCATAGCAAACAAAAGTTTAAGGTTAGTTTTTTCCTTTCCACTTAATAAATGAACAAATTACCAAGTTTTCTCATAGCCAGTTTCCCAGCGGTATTCCTTTGGATCCTCTTCCTCTCCATGCTCCATTTTGTAAAAATTTACTATTAATTAATCCAAAAATTAAAAAGAAAATCCTTTTTTTAGCGCAAGCTAAAAATGTTTGTAAATTCTTCTAGTTTCCAATAAGCAATCACTTTGAACTAATAATCCTTTAAACAAAATCCCAAAATACAACCCTATTCAGCTGAGGTGAACTTACAAAAATGTATTGAATAATTACAACACGCTTGCTGATTGGCCAAAAAACTGCTTCTATTGTGAGGCGAACGGAAGATTTGTTCATTTGCTTTCGTTGTGTGTAGTTCTTTGCATTTTAGCTCAAGAATTAAAATAAATATAGTGATTTTCTAACAAAATACTCCCCAGTTAAAATGCAATAATTAATAAATTTTAAATTGGCATTAAGACAACGTCAACAAATCGCTGAAATAAGCAACATAAACAAAAAGTGACCAAAGAAATTGCCTAAAATAAAAACATTCAAAAAGGAAAGTGTCTTGCAAGTGAAGAGAAAAAAACGCACTGGTCACTGAAACGAAAAAGCATTTTAACATATAAAAGAAAGTTTATTTGAATTAAAATACTTTATACAAAGTACTTGAATATATTTAAAGGTAATTGCTAATAACAAAAATTATATAAAGTGAACAAAATATGTGTGTGTGCTAATTAGAAAGACTTGCAAACTTGTTTCAAGTGCATAGAAAAAAACCCGCTTCACAAGAAGCTTTTGTTAAAAACAGAAATATTTTTAATACTGTAATATCTTTGTTGTTGTTTATTTATTTCAGTAATCTGCTCGCTCCATAGTATAAGTCACTTCTGTTTAATATTATATTTAATAATTTTGGCGCCGCTTTTCACTAGGAGCTCTCCCTGTAATAGTTTCATGCACAATTTTTCTTATTCTCTATAACATGCTTTATTCTTATTTCCCTACGTTTTGTTTTTCAAATTTATTGTGTTTTCATATATTCTATCATTTTTCTTGTCTGCTGCATTTTTAACATTTTCTTACGTTTTCTGCATAGAATATGGAGGTTAAAGCAAAATTGGGGAAAGCTATAGCACGCAGTGTTGCATTCATATAAAACTACCAAAGTTGAGTGGAAATGGGGAGTTTATTTTTACCACATGACATTCACTTTTAATTGATACCATCCTTACAAAGGTTTTTATATTGTGACGGGTGTTTACTAGTGTTGACAAATTTTAGGAAATTTTAATATTATTTTTTTCCTAATAAAATTTAATGTTTAGTAAAAAATAGTAAAGTAGTATTCGTCTTTTTTATTTAAAAAAAGTAAAAATTAGTATTTTTAATTCTTTTAAAGTTTTATCATATACCTAATTTTTATGGATCTCAGTCAAAATACGTATGTCATTTAATCTCCGCTACTGTTTTTTTAACGGTCATTTACTAGTGTTGACAATTTTAATTATTTAAGTAGAATTAATACAAAATAATTTAGCTGAATTATTTTAAAACTTTATTATTAAATAAAATTACCTTAAACATAAGTTTTTATTTCTTTTATTTTATTTTTTTCCCTAAATTTTAGTCATTTTAATATTGATCAAACATGGTTGGGCGAGAAATAACACCTACCGAAATCGGCAAACACTCTAAATTAATAAAAAGTAAGTAAAATCAACTTTTTAATGTAATATAGTTACATTATTACATTACATTATGGTTAAAATATGGAATTAAAAAAAAATTATATATATATATATATATAATATTTAATATTCAGGGTGTCGAAAATTAGCCCACTTTCAAAAATATTACAGAAAATCTCAGTTATCTTTAAATATGCATTTTTAATATAAATTGCAATTTATTAATGCATCCTAATTAAATACAATAATTTTTGTTAGAACATTTTATATAAAAATGAGAAAAAAAAACTTAAATTCAAAAAAATAAATTCAAATGTTCGACAACTAGTAAAAATCGAAAAAATCATTTAAACTTTCAAAGAAACTCCTCATCAAGAGATTACTGGGAATTAAGAAAACCTTTCTAATATACTTGAGTATCCACTACAATCAAAACCAATTGTTAAAAATTATACTATACAGATTGAAAAACTTGAATCTAAAGAATCCATAAAATATTAATCAATATTTTACATAGACGAACGATTTAAACAAAGTTCTAATTTTGCAATGTTAAACCAACAATTTACACTCTTGTTTTAACTAGAATTCATATAACTTTTAAAAAATTTTCATATGCCAAACAAGTGCAATTTCATGAACAAGATAGTGTCTAAATAATAGCTATTTTATACTTTATCAGATAGTTTATACATTATAAATTTTTTTAACTTCAAGTCATCCTTTTTAAAAGAATTTTCTTGCTTAATTACTGTTTATTGGATCTTCCATATTCGCGGAGTAATTAAAACTTTAAGTTTTATATACGAATTTAGGTTTTGTATATTCCTTTCGACGCTTTAGATGATTATTGAATATAATACAAGGTTTATCAATATTTACAAAATTTCGTAGCACCTTTATTCGATTTTTATTAGAATATTCGAATTTTAATGCGTTTTTACCAACTTTTACATAAAATATTCTCACAAAAATTACCGCAATTTAATTAGGATGCATTAATAATTTGTAATTTATATAAAAAAAATGTATTTCTTCATAGATAACTTTGATTTTTCGTAATATATTTGAAAGTGCACTAACATTCTGATCCCTGAAATTTATAAGTAAAATTTTTTAAATAATGTTTTTGTGTAAATTGTAAATTTGATATTCCGAGTCTTGGATATATATAATTATAAAATTAAATATACAGATGCCCAGGAAGAAATGGCCACAATGGACGTTTTAGTATGCGGTCGCTGTTTAACAGTTTTTCACTTTGTGGAAGAGTTTAAACAGCACAAATTGAAACCTTGCTTTAAGGAAAACAATAATGTACGCGAGTGCAATGATACAAAACCCAAAATTTGGGCCTTTTTGTTGTGGAAAGCAACGCAATTAAATAATAACAAAGACAATAATGTCTCAAGTCCTAATTCGTGGGCTCTCTATCAGACTTGGGTTAAAATGGAGGAAACTTTAAGAGAAACCTGGATAGTAGCCGGTCGTACCATACAATCATTTGCTAAAGTCTCACAAGGTAATCTACAAGAAATGCCGGTAAAAATAACTAAAACTGTAGTGAATAATAATACCGATGGAACTTCACCAGGAAGAAGTAAGTTTTAAGAGTAATTTGGAAAATGTGGGGACATCAAGGATTTTTCATATTTTGTTCGTTTTATTTACAGAACCTTTAGCTCAGACTAAACCACAAGTAGCAAATTTGAAACCTCCTAATAAGACTATGCCACCCAGTAATAATTCAATCGCCGATTCGGAAAATGAATCATCACCTATGAAATCTCCTTTAGCTAATAATGCCACACAAAAGATCACCAAAAAGCCCATAGCCACACCACAATTACCCACAAATAAACCTTTAATAGCTAATGCAGCAATAGCAGCGGCAGCTAATACACCAGCTAAACCATTAACGTTAGTATATTTTTATTTATTTATAAATGATATTTCCGTATCAATTTTAAATTGCTTTTTCTTGTTATTTTTTTAATTTCCAGACGTCGTGCCAAACGCTCTATACCCAACAGTGAAGAAGTTGTAGAGGAAAATGTTGAAAAAATTGTAGCCAAACGTTTTAATCCTCGAAGACGTATGCATGAATATTTGGTCAAATGGGAAAATCGTACTTTGGAACAAAATACTTGGGAACCAGCTTCTCATTTGGAAAATGTTCCTCATCTTTTGGAAACTTTTGAAAAACAATTGGCCCGTCAAAAGGAAACCCGAGCAGCTTTACAAGCCAAACAACAAGCTGCCGCTGCTGCTGCAAATGCTCCCAAGCCTTTAGAGGTTAATAAATCATTAGAAACTGGTAATATTTTTAGTTTTTTCATAATTTTTGTAAGAAATTTTTTAAGTTATTCGTTTACTTTTTAGAAGCCAATAAACCTCAATTGACATCACCCTCTGAAAGACCCCAACGTTCGTGCAAAACTAAAGCTATGGATCAAGTTAAACAATGGGTGGCTGGCACCAATAGTTCAGCTGCAAATTCTCCCAATTCCGAATTAACACAACAACAACACCAAGAAAATGAAAAAGATTGGCCTATGAACGCCAGCACTGGCTCAAATCGTCCTGCCGGCGGTATTAAACGTAAACTTGATGATTCAGATTATAATGATTCAAATGCAAGTGATATACCACCTTCTACTACTAATACTATGGAAGATTTTGAAGAGAATTTAATACCCTCAAATACTTTAAAGAAAATGAAATATGGTAATGCTGTTTCGGTAGAGGTTAAAACAAAAACTGATACTGTAAGTGGTTAAAATAGATTTTTGTTAATTTATTTTGTCTTAATAATTCAATTTAATGATTTTTTTTATTATAATTTTGTAGACTAAACAACAAATTAAAGTTAATGGCACTACACCAGGACGCACTGAAGGTCTACCCAATTCTGCTGAGGTAATTATAACACAAGATTCAAATGCTTCCGGTGTTGTTAAGAAACCAGGATTTAATGGCAGTACTACGGTAAGCTATAAAATTAAAAACAGGCTTCTTAAAAATGCACCTACGTATGTAAATTTATTATATCATATACATTTCTAATTGAAATCTATCTTTTTTGGTATGTAAACTCACGGAAAGAACATTTATATACATGTACAAGTTTAGTATCAAACAAATCCAATCGTATTTTCCACTCAGATTAGTTCATCCTCTTCTCTGTAAAGGATAATTTCAAATTGATAACCCAATTTAATGACAATACAGAAATCTACTCAAATTAGTGCATATTATATTATACCTGGGATACTCCGCGATCCGTATTGTATTGAAATAAAAAAGTTTAGTTTATGTAAAACTTATTTTTGGTATACAATATTTTGCAGAAATCTAGCCCGAAAAATATTAGTTGTAATTAAACAAATACTGTATCAATTGTAGCTTGTGAAGTACATAAGATATCTTTCCAAACATTTTTTAAATATTTTTTCATATCTTGGTCTTATATACATACTTTTTTTAATTTTGGTTTTTCTAGAAAAAATCAAAATACGTTAAGAAAATAACCAACATAAAAATAACGGTTATATACAAAAACCAAAACATTTACGAATTTTTTTCTTTCTCCAAAAATACTTTAAGGCAAAGAAGGCGAATTAAACTCCGAATAACTGTAATAATTCTTTTCTGTTTTTGCGATGTTTTCGGTTAATAGATTTTTTTATTTTGATGATATATTTTTTCCCCGTTTTGGCAATTTTTTATTTCTTTTTCTTTCTTTTTTATTATATTTTGGCGATGTCTTTTTCAATTTTGGGGATTTTTCATTTTGCAGTTTTTTTTAACTTTTGGCTGTTTTTTTTTTTTCTTTTTTTTTTTTGAGTTTTTGTGATTTTTTCATATTGGCTATTTTGTTTTTCATTTTGGAATTTTTCTCCATTTGTTTAGGCGTTTTAGTAAATGGTTTTTATTTTCGCGATTTTTTTTCGTTATGTCGATATTTTTTTTTCGTTTTTGGAATTTTGTCCGTTTAGGCGATTTCTTTTTTCATTTAGGCGTTTTTTATTTTTGACGTTTTGGAGGTTTTTCCAGTTATTTGATTAGTAGATTTTTTATATTAGCGTTTTTTTTTTTTTTTTTTTGGCGATATTATTTTTCGTTTTGACGATTTTTTTTTTTTGCTCTTTTATTTTGGCGGTTTATTTTTCGTTTTGCGTTTTTATTTTCTTTGGCGATTTCTTACGTTTAGGCGGTTTCTTGCGTTTTGGCAATTTTTTCCCGGTTAGTCTATTTTTTTTTTTTTTAATTTTATTAGCCTTTTTATACTGAACAGATTAAACTAATATTGTGCACATCTATGATGAAGTAGCTTTCTAACGGTATATTTTTTTATTAAAATTTGATATATCAAATGTCAAATTGTTAAATAAGATATAGATAGGTTTATGCTCTATGTCATGTTCTCTATGTCACATGTGTTATATGGATTGAAAGTTATGTCCGGTACTTTAGTTGTATACTTTCAAAATTAAACCGTATCACTAATTCTATTGTACGATACGTTTATAAGGTTTCGAGAAGAGTTCATATTTCTGAACATGTGAAGACTCCTAGGCTATATTTTAAACAGTTTGTCAATATTCGTAACTTATTGCATTTTTACAGGGTTATTAAAAGTGGTGTGCCTTGTTGTCTTCGTTCTGAGTTCTTGTTTTAACATTCTATAAGAAACCTTCAGATTATTATTCCACGCACATTTTCTGACTCTAAATCATTTGTTGAAATACATTCAATATTTTTTTTATTATATATATATATATATATATATATATATATATATATATATATATATAAGATATAGTTATAAGATTTCTTATAATACGGTTATGTTTTACTGCTTATATTTTTGCATATGTATTTATTCAGGAATTTACTATATTTTTATTGGCCTATAAAGGATTCTTATATTACTTGAATTATAAGTAAATAAATATATACTGTGAGAATATATATTGTAATCCCTTTACAGCAAAAGTGTTTGGCTATTATATAGATTCATAATTTATAATACGCGCACTCCATTTCCCTATTTTTAATTAAAATTGACTTAATTTCCTTGCAGAATCAAAAATCTGAAGCTCAAATTCGCGTTTTATCCAAAGGTGAATCTGCTATTTCAAGTTCGGGTATCGTACGTGTAGGATCTGCTCCCGAACTCAATGCTATACCTTCGCCAACCCCAGCAACCCAGCCAACTGCAGTCGTAACAGAAACCAAACCACAAATTCAAACAAGAACGCAACATGTTCGTACTATTAGCACACCAAGTAGTGGTGGGCGATCCACACCCACTCAACCAAGTGGTAGACAAGTAGTGCAGCAACAAATCGTACGTACACCCAGTGGCACTACAATACAACGTAAAACTGTACCCATGGGATCCTCGACACCAGTACAACGTTCAGGCATACAATCACGTACTGTTACCCAAACATCACCTTCATCTGGACGCATGATTATACCGAGACAAGGGGCATCCACTGTGGGTACAAACAATCAAAGAGTTGTTCAACAGAGCAAAGCAGTTACACCGGAACAAAAAATATTGCAGCTATCGAAATCGGGAGATTTGAAAGTGACCAAAAAGGTTATGACTCGTGATGATGTTGTGGCGCAAAGACAACAACATCAGCAGCAACAACGACAAAGACAACAGTCGCAGGTACACATACAAAAGGTACAGCAGTTAACAGGACCTGCGCAACGCAGTGGACCTATGGCACAAAGAAAACCACAACAACAACATATCCAACAGCAGCAACAAATTGTGCATCAACAGGAAGAAGAGGTACATCAAGCTCAACTGTGCCCAATTACCGGCAATATAATCGGTCAAGAAGATAATCAACAACAAACACAAAGCAGTGTTTTACAAACTCAAATGTTAACAGAACAGCAACCACAATTGCATAATTTACTACACCAAGAACAGCAGCAGCAACAGCAACAATTACATGATATCGATCCTAATCTATTGCTAACCCAAGATCAAATGCTTACCAATGAAGATGGCACTCCTCTATTGGTAACCGGTGAAGATGGTACCGTCTATCAAGTTGCTGGCAAAAATGCTGAGGGTCAAACTATTCTCGTAACACAAGGTCCCGATGGGGAGCAACAATTTGCTTATGTAGCAGCCGCAGAGGGCGAAAATGAAAATCAAGTACTTACACTAGACAATGCTGTTGCTGAAGCGGTAGCTCAATTACCAACCGAACAACAAGCTGAAGCTCTGGCAGCGGCAGCTGGTGATGGCAGTGGTGGTCAATATTTGGTAAAGACTACACAAGAAGATGGTACCACTCAGGTGGTGACTATGACAGAAGCTGAACTTGCCCAACATCAGGCATTGGCCGCAGCCCAACAACAACAACAGCAACAAATTGCAGTGCAAGCGGCCAATGCTCAACCTGGAGCTACCAGCCAATTGTGTATACAAACAGGAGATGGTAGCGATGGCCAAGAGGCTAATATACCAGCGGAAGTTGTACAGGCTGATTTACCATCACCGGGTAAGAAGGATTTATTTAAAAAATATAAAGAAGTGATTTTGTTTTCTTATTTTTCCATTCCTTGCTTTCTTGTTTTTTAGGTGGCACCCGTCGCGTTGTTTTATTACTACAAGATGGCACATTTATGATGACAGAAATGCATGATGATGAATTCAAGGCTCTTAATATTGCAGCTTAAGGTAATTTTCTAAATGTGTAAACGAATTTTTTTCTCCACTTCATAAACAAAATATTAAAAAAAATAAAAAAAAACCCTCGCTTTAAAAATTCTATATATATGGCAGACAATGTAATTTAAATAAAACTACCTTACGATATAGAAAAAAACAAATATTTAGAATTTAAATATAAATACGTAAACGTTTAATTAATTACTGGTTTACATTTTAATAAGAGACACACACACTACCCGTAAACAATTTGTAAATTATTCATTTTATATTTTTGTTTTATTAAGTAATTTTCTTTTTTAGTTTTTAAATATCTTAAACTAATATTTTAATTTTTAACAGCAAACTCTATGAAACAATTACTATCAGTAGTTATTTTTCCATTATTATCCAATTCAGTGGATATATTATCAATATTATTAATAATAATGTCAAAACTTAAATAAAGAAAATACATACGAAAAGTAAAACAACAAATTATCTATTTAGTTTTAAATTTATTGTTTGTTGTAATTAAAAAAAAAATTTCTTTCGAAATATAAAATCAAGCAATTAATTTTTTAAAATTATAACAACACACAGTTTAATAAAAGTAAATTAATACTAAAATAAACTCACTTAAAATTAAGTTAAAATATATTTTTTAAATATTATTTTTTAATGAAAAAATATATTAATTTATACTTAAAACAAAATATACATATAGATTTAAACAAACAAAAAAAGTATATTAAATATCAAATTCGAATTATAATTAAAACAAATTTAGGCTAAAACTTGAAAGCTAAATAAAGTTTTCCAAAAGTAAAGTATTTGATTGTTAATTAATAATGACTAGATTAATCTTGGGATGCTGCTCCGCTACCCCTATCGAATAAAAAAGTTTAATTTTTCACAAAATCCAAATCGCATATTAACAATCAAATAAAAAATGTTAATACAAACATTTAACGATTGTAGCTAATCAAGTACTGAACAAAATTTAAAGTAATTTCTAATCATATTTCAGAAATTTATATTTGTAATTCAGAATATTATATTTGTAGTTCAGAAAATTCTAATCATTTTTATTGGCGTTTCCAAATTTTCTAATTGAATTTCCGAAATTTCAATTTGTATTTCAACATTTTCCAATTGTATTTCCGAAATTTCTAATTGCATTTTAGAAAATTATACTTATGTTTTCTGTAGGAAAAATTCTTAAATACAATTAGAAATAACTGAAATAAATATGGAATAAATATGAAATAAATATGGAAATTAGAAAGTCCTGCAATACAAATGGAAATTTCAAAATTACATTTAGAATTTTCTAAACAACAAATAGAAAATTCTGAATTACAAATATAAATTTCTGAAATGTAATTAGAGACTTCTAAAGTATAATTGGGGATTTCTTAAATATAATTGGACATTTCTCAAATATAATTAGAAATTTTGAAACATAATTAGAAATTTCTGAAATATAATTAGAAATTTCTAAAAAAAATAAATGAAATTTTCTAAAATATAAATTGAAATTTCTAGATTTTTTTCAAGAAATTTGAAATTTTTAGATTTTTTTCATTTTGGCGATTTTTTCCGTTTTGGTTATTTTTTTTTTTTTTCGTTAACTTTTATATTAATTAGAAAAAATAAAAATCGCAAAATAACCGTTATTTTTGCTCAAAAATATAAAAGTGAAAAAAATAGGCAGGCAGGTAGGTAGGTATAAAAGGGTGACGTCTTCACATCTCCACTCATAGATCAGTCGGTCCATTTTGAGTCCCTTCATTATGTCAGAAGAGAGGTTAAAAAATGGAGTAAAGAGATAAAGAAAAAGAAGTCCATTAATCTATCGGAAATTCGTAGAACCTACAACCTAACAATCAAGAATAATTGCCCCAAAACCACCTTATCAGATTTCTAAGCCCTTAGCTGGTAACCTTCTCTAGTTCCGCGCTGAAGCCCTATACAATGACAGAGTATATGCTCCACTGCCTCTACCTCCTCTACATCATCTCAAATCCTACAGAAATCCGACATGCTCATGTCCCACTTACTAGTCATATTACCTATTAAAGAGTGACCAGTAATCATACCCACAATGACCCTTAGACTTCTTCAACTCATGTCCAGAAGATGCTTCGAAGCTGCTAGTCTAAAACTGGGCCATAACGCTCTAGATACAGGACGAAGCTGTCTTTACGGTCGTCACGGATAAGCTTTCTGGGGAGCTTATCCGCCCCAGTCCAGAGATCCCTGCTAGGAATTTCATTAACGGAAGTAGCCCCGAAGTCAATTGTAGTCACGAAATCCGTTGGGGCGCCCATGGATAGTGTCTGACTGTAGGTGATCATATATACACTTTTAATTATTGTTTTGAAAACTTATTTTAATTTTATTACCTTAGATTTTATTGAAAATTTGATTGTAAAAATATTCATTCTGATTTTGAATTTTTATTAATAAATATTACCATAATTTTGTTAAACAAAAATAATCAAAAACAATAATTAAAAGTGTATATATGATCACCTACAATACTCCCCCTTCGGAGTATCACCTCAAGTTTCCCCTCTGGATAAAAAGAGTCGCTCTTAGCAACTGCGTTCTTGAAAAATTCAAAAGATATCTCGTTCTCGCAGATCCTCACATATGGATCAGCCTTGTCAACGACAGCAGCTTGACATTTGCAACACTGATTCCTTAGCATTTTTCGATGTTGAGGGCTATTCGCTTCCTGACCTAGCTCTTGTAATAACCTTCTTATGGGGCCCTTAATAGAGCTCGAAGATGTGCCTTTTTGGACATCAAAATCTGCTGGTCATCCCTAGACATGGACCTTTTAACGACCTTCTTATGGGGACCCTTGAAAGAGTTGGATGGGTTTTGACCAACAACCTTCGATGAAGAAGACCGTATACCAGAAGTTTTTACAACCTCACTAGTGGAGTACTTACGGGTTCCACTAATGGAACTGATACGCTTCTGACATGCTGCCTTCTTACTGGCTGATCATCTCCAGGGCTAGCACCCCTGACCTTTTGTGAGTTGCCAGATTTGCCACCAGTGGTTGTTGTTAGCCTACTGTTCCAGATGGGCTGCTGGCTTTGCTGATGCGCCTCTACCACTGCTTACTACTCTGCCATGGATCGTTGAGGAGGTTGACTTTTCTCCTGTACTCTCACGAGTACTGTCAGCATCCTCGCACAATCCTTCAGGATAAGACATTCCCAGAGAGTCACAAGTAGGTTCGTTCGAATCTTTTAATGTTCCTCTTTTGATAAGGTAATTATCTTTACCTGCAAGTGGCAAAGGGCCTCTCTTAGGTAAGTTATGCAGATAGATAAGAGATGTTCTTGCGCCACTCCACTAAACCATTTCGAAACGCATGACCCTATGAGCCTGTCGTACAACCCTCCCGCTCCGTCCGGGCGCGTCCGATAGGAGTAAATGCAGAAAAGAACCCCACGGAGTCTTTAATGCAAACCAATTTTAAAGCTTTTCAACCATTTTTTCCTCTGTCATAAAATGCGTAAAGCAGAGAGGGCGAATAAAACTCTTTAATTTCTGTGAACTCTCTTCCGTCTTCCATTTGGCGATTTTTTTTCACTATGCCAGTTTTTTGTCGTTTTTGGCGATTCTAGTTTGTCATTTTTTTTTTCATTCTGGCGATTTTTATTTATTTTGGGGTTTTTCGTTATGGTAATTTTTTCTGCTTTTTGAAATTTTTTGGCTATGACGGTTTTTTGTCGTTTTGGCGATTAATTCATTTTAGCGATTTTTTTCGTTTTGATGCTTTTCCGTTTTAGCGATTTTTTTTTATTTTAGCGATAACATTCAAACAAAGCAATTCAAAATATTAAACTCTTATATTGATTTATCACAACTCTCTCAATTAAAAGTGGAAATAAACTCTAACTCACTGTTTCCATAACATTACAACTTGTCTAGCCTGTTTTTGTGAGAAAATAATTCACAAGACACTAATTTGAATTGAGAGTTAGATCAATTAGGGTTTTTTTTAATAGAAAGTTTTATAAACATTTGTTAAGGAATATTTCGTTATAAGTGAACTTCACTGTGGTTGCGGCGTATTAAACGTATGGCATATTTTTAGACTAAAATTAAAAAAACTGGGTTTTAATTTTTGACCTAATAATCTATTAAAAAACCCTTCTCCCACTTCATTAAAACTCTCTTCCTCTTTAATTTTTAATAAAATTATACATTTTATTATCTTTTCAAAAATTTTGCTATAAAAAATCCCACTGTATCCATTTTACTATCACCAGGAGAAAAACGTTGTAACATCTTACGATCAACCTCATTCAAACCCTCACAGGGCCAAGAAGGACCTCCATACGCTGGTGTCGCAGGCTGTAAACTTAATTCGGAAAATTTTTCTAAAGCCCATTTTACAATTTCCTCATTTTCGGCTATATTTACAGTACAAGTACTATAAACTAAAGTCCCACCTGATTTCAACAAAGGCACCGCATTAGAAAATAATTTTTTCTGAACTTTGGCATAAGATTCCAACATTTTTGGTGTCATATTACTAGACAACATGGGTCTATTACCTAGAGCACTGCATGGAGCATCTAATAAAATACGATCAAACGTTTGTGATTTAAAGGGTGGTTTTAAATCTTCATTATTACATAACAAATTTTCGTCATAAGATTTTGTGGAGTCAAAAGCATAAGCTTTAATAGACTTTAATTGATTCTTTTCGACTTTATCTTTAACCAATTTGATTTTTCCTTCAGTTTTATCTAAAGCTATTATGGTGCCTTGATCTTTTATCAATTCCGCCAAGTGTGTAGTTTTGTTGCCCGGAGCGGAACACATATCAAGTATATACTCATGCTTTTGTGGATCCAAAACCCTGCCACATATAATAGAGGGTAGATTTTGTAATAGTACTTGAGAATTGCTTAAATCGCCTATAGAAGGAACTCCTGATATGGTATTAATCATTTCAACGGCTATGCCTTGTAAAGGACCCTCGGGTCTATATATTTGATATCGCTCCATTAAAACTTTACCTTTTCCCAAATATATTTTTTTGTTAGATTCAAAACGTACATTTAAACCCTTTTTACATTTTTGTGATAAATCTGCATAAACATTTACCAAATCACCTTTCTTAGTGCCCGATTCCATGGCTAACACACCTATAGCGTAGATATGAGCTCCTCTTAATACTGCTGCACCACAACAAGTATCCACAATTATTTCCTTTTGTTGTTCATTGGTCTTTGTCGAAATTTCTATAGGACCTATACACAAAAGTTCCGGTAAATCGGAAAAAGTATAAATTTTAGGTGGAATTTTATAACGTTGTTTTAAAATAACCTCAACTTCATTTTTGAATGATTCTACAGAAGTTGTTAGGAGATTTACACGATAGGTCGTAGTGGTAGGCGTGCAACAAAGCCATGGTAAAAGACCTTCCAATAAATTTAACTGAAATAAAGAAAAATTAATAAATAAAAAAATCTATCAAATTTATTAAAAATAGTTTGGTAATCGAAAAGTTTGTCAAGTTTTAAAGGCTTAAACTGAGATCCTGAATTCACTTCCGATATTTAAAATTTGTTCACCAGTGATAGTATTTCTAACGATCAAAATATATTCACATCAATACGCTTTTGAAAAATGTATTTTCCTATGAGTCATATGATTTTTTTTTTTTAATTTTTTATGTTTAACTTTATTAAAACCTTTATAAAATATTTCCTTAAAAAAATATTTTAATTTTAATGGTTCTGGTAATCTTTGATTTAATTTAGTTTGATGTTTTGTTCGAAACGGTTTGCAGATATTTTGAAGGTTGATTTGGTCCAAAGATGTTTGCTCTTGATTCGTGGAAAGATAGACATTCGTCGAGTATGTGTTTACTGGTAAGTTAAATGTTACGTGAGGAGCATACTGGTGGAGGAGATATTTCTAGTAGGTGTTTGTGTTATTTTGGTGTCTCCAATTCTCAAACGTACAATAGATTGGCTATTTAAAAATCAATATCAATGATATTGATTTATGGCAATTTTCATGGTTCTGGTAATCTTGATTTGTTCCTTATAAAAATTTATTTTACAATTTAAAAAGCACGTTTTCACGTTA
The DNA here is from genome assembly GCA_932274085.1 of Protocalliphora azurea. Classification (NCBI taxonomy): domain Eukaryota; kingdom Metazoa; phylum Arthropoda; class Insecta; order Diptera; family Calliphoridae; genus Protocalliphora; species Protocalliphora azurea. Next base: position 28,926,065 of record OW026522.1, read on the forward strand.
ACGTTTCCTTTAACTTCTTTCAAATACAACTCTGTTTTGCTATTATTTATTTCTTTTACACTTACATTTATTTTAATTTTTCTATCGCAGTGACATTTTAGTTGTCATATCGTGGTGTGTTGCATTGTTTTACGGAAAGAAAACATTACGCTTTCCACGTCCAAAGAAAACTCAAGCAAAAATTCTATAGAAACTTGTTTTAACAACAAGAAAAGTTGTCAAAACCTTTAAAAACGAACAAAATACTTACATTCCCTTTACAAAGTTGTGATTCAACAAGTGGATAACGTAAAAAAGGTGATTTTGGATAAAACATATTTTTTTCGGTGGTGTATGAGTGTGTAACCTATATAACAAAGAATAGAAGCAGAAAGAATTTTTCTAAAAGACGCCATATTTATTTCTTTTTTTTTTTTTTTTTTAATTCACCACTGCACAACACAAACCGGTGTATGTTAATTTAAAGAAATCTGGTAGCTCTAGAGGGTATAATATAGCAGTTTCATTTTGGCATTTATTGTTGAGTTACGACGTGGCAGCTTTTTCTTTTAATTTTTTAATTAGTTGTATATAGTCATCTCTTTTTCTCCTTTGTATTTTGTCAGGAACATGCATTTAAAGTATTTTAATGTTCTTTTGTCATTGTCGGTTTGCTAATTTTTTTCATTGCACAAGTTAAATCATTGCTCTCCCGTTTTTTTAATTATTTTCTAGCAGTTCTTCGTAATTATTCTGCACAAATTTGTGTACATTTTATTTAACTTATTAGTGAGTATAAAAATGTATTGTTTTTGTTAATAGTTAAGTTAAAAAGTTTGAAATTTTAAGAAAACATGGCAAATTGTTTGATTACTTTATGTGTAGCATGAGGTGAACTTATTTATGTTTTTTTTATTTTTTTTTTTTTTGGCTGGAAGTTAATATTGTTTTCTCTTTTTCCTTTGAAAAAAAGATCAATTTGTTTGCAATCCAGTATTGTATTAAAAACACTAAATGATGCCATATTATTTATGTTAATTTTATTTACGAAATTAGCAAGTGTATTTTGAAACTTCAATTTAATCTTTGACTAGCTATCAGATAAGTTAAAAATTTACTTTTACATACTAATTATTTCTACAATAGGGCCATATATACAAATTTTACAAGATTTAAAATAACATCATCAAAATATGAGTAGATATGGCATCACTTTCGTCTTTTCTTTATATTCGTTTTCACTTATTCTCACCATTGTTTCCTGATAGCATAAAGTTTTAATATTGGAGAAAAAATTGTGAATATCGAAGAAAAAATGTAATAATTCATTTAATAAATATAAATAATAATTAAAAACTTATATCTGTATATTATACCAGTGTATATGCATAAAAACAAACTTCGTGGAGGCGTTTATTGTACAAATGATTTAATAGCACTTTCTGAGTGTTTCCCTTTAATAACAAAGAATCTAATAAATTTCCAATTTTCAGTCTAAAAAACAAGTGCAAAATTTGTTAATTTTTTTTTTCTATTAGAGAATTTTGTGCAATACTCTAAAAAAAAGTGGAAAAATTACGTCGCCGTCATCATAATTGTGGTGAATTAAAATTTTTCTTTAGCAATATTGTTGTTGGTGTATTATCATAAACTTTTTTTTTTTTCTTAATCTCCGTTTACTATTTTTTTTCCACCACACTTAAGTAAAGTTTCTTTTTTCGTATTCGTGTGACGTAGGGTGGTGCTGTTGGCAAAAAAAAAAGTGAAAAATTAACTCTAAATTAATAGAAAACTATAATTGTTTTTTAGCTTTAAGTCGTAGAATTGTTAATATAAACGGTAAAGTGTTAAAAACTGTAAAATAATTATAATTTGTGCTTAAAGAATATTTCAATTGAATTTAGGTGGCGGCGTCGTCTGTGTTGAGTTTTTTTTTTTTTTTTTTTTTTTTTTTTTTTTACAAAGCTACGCAAGCAACAAAATATTGTAGAAAAAATACTGTGTTTATAAAAGAAAAAATGAAATTAATTTAAATTTATTAATTACTTTAACAAAAAGTATTACTTTGTCTATTAATCATTATTTTAAAGACCACATTGCTGACTCACTAACGCATTTAACAACTAGTATTCTTTAAATAACCCCCTTTTTAAGTACTTGTTTCTCCTCCCTTATATCGTTTCTCCTCGTCATTTATGTACTCACCCGTATTCATAATTGCCAGATAAATTTGGTACAAAATAAATTTCCAGGAAAAAAATCTAAATTGTAGAAATTTAGATTTAAATTGAAGTATTTGTTTAATTTACATATTGTCAACCAGTTTATGGTTTTCTAATGATTTAGGATATTTGTAAATTCTATTCAATTTAATGTATATAATCAACATTTGATTTATTTTAAAATGTAACTCCGATTAAAGTGCGAAGTGTTTCAGTACTGACTACGTTTTTTAAATTTATACAATTGTGCCAATGAAGCTTCCACCTACATAAAGTTTGGAATACTTTTTTTAATAAAACAAAAATCCTAATATTTTTGAACTCTGGGAAACTTTTAATAGTATAATAAATTAATTCATAGTATAATTGATTAGGATAAAAATGGTATATAGATTTTTTTTATATCGAAATCGTCGAGATTAAGATAAAACATAAATCTGGCAACCTTACTGTGCAAGTGAATTTCCTTGTTAAATTCAACGTCATCTCTTATTTCATTAGATATTAAATTGTTAATTTTGTTTATATTGTTTCCATTTTTTCTCTCTATTTTCATCATATACACTTTATTATTTCACTTTTGAAAAAATATTGAAATTATTTTTGTTTCACTTTCTGCTCCCCTCTTGATGAGCTAAAATAAAATCAATAATCCTTTTACATTTTAATTAATCTGTCATTATTCAATTAAATTTTAAACTTCATATCCTATTATTTTAAGCGAGAAATAGTTCTTTGCTTTTTTAAGTAATTTAATTTTAGCGCCACTTTTATTTATTCTTATACAAGAAATAGAAATAGTGTGTTTTACGAAAAAAAAAAGCTTTCTGTAGGTTGATTCGATAATGCCTATGTATTTGTTGTAATATTAGGTTGGGTTTTGAAAAGTAATGGAGATCCATGAGGATTTATTGTCATCCATTTAAAAAAAAAAAAAAACTATTTAAAACCACTTTATACTCTATCTTGTTATCGTCACTTAGTTAAATAATTCATATGATAAAGCCTACAATATTCTCTACATAATAATTCATATCTATGATTCTGTAATTTTGGAAAGTAGCAGATGATATCTGTGGCCAAAAGGAAAAACTACAAAAACTACTTTGGCACATGCTGTTGAAAGAGAAAAATTATATTTTTAAAACAAAACAGCACATTTTAACTTGACAAGTTTATTAAGAGAAATGTCATGAATAAATATCAATCAATAACCTTTTTAACCCATGCTAAGTTTTTATTATTTTCAAAAAGATAGATATCTTGAGGTACTGTATATAACTATATATATATATAACGAAAACTTCTGCGCAAATTTAATAAAAATTAAGTGCATCGTTTCTTAACTATGCCTAAGTTGTATACAAATGATGAAAAGTTTTTCTTCCAAAAAAAAAAAAAATCTCAGCTTCCTATACGAAGATTCTGAAGGGGTAATTTGAAAACGATTTGAATATTCTCAATGCAATATTGCAGTTGTTTCGAACGTAAATAACATATTTTTCTTGAACACCCTTTATAATCATCTACAGCTTATTCAGTGTTTAAGTTTACAAGACAAATGTTTATTATCATTTTCCTTCTTATTTCTCTCAAATTAATAAGTAGAGTTATTGGAGCATAGTATCTGAAACCATAAATGCAATTGCGTTAAAATCTGCTGCTGTCATTTATTTTCTTTGAAATTGAAAACAAATCTTGAAAGTAATATTAGCCTTGCTCTTGAATAACTTAATAAAATAATTCAGGTTACATGTTTTCATCTTTTATATATTAAAAATTATCAGATGTAATATGATTTCCGTTTGTTCCAATAATTTTATGACTGAAAAAAAAAATCATCTTTAACTGGGACTATTACCTTTCAAATGATGTACATAAAATTTTTTTATGTGACGTGTAGAAAATCAACGACACATATAAAAAAAATTGTTTTAGATTTCTTAAAAAATATGTGAGAATAATTTTCATGTATCTTTTATTAATTCTTTATGATGCAATTTCACGTTAAATTCTTTGTACAATAAAAATCAACATACCACAAGCATCCATCGTTCTTTATATAGTTAAATATGTAAAATTAATATTTAATAACAAAAAGCTTTGTTAAACAACTGGAAAGAATTCTGCTTGATCATTGTCTGACTAAATAAATTCACTTAATTAAAGTTTATCATCCAAAGTGAAAAAAATACTTTCATATGTTTAATTGAATTAAATAACTACTTACTTTACTTCATATAAAAATCCATTAATAGGTCAAATAAATAATAAAAATTATCGGGCATGTTCTAGAAATCAAAATTAAGTAGACTTAAAATCGAACAAATTTTAAAAACGTCCGTGTAAAAATATTCCTCCTTATATACTTCATTCTTTGAGTAGTAGTTATTTCTACAAAAACAACTCTTAAAACCGGGAAAAACTACGGAAATTTTGTAAAAATCTCGTTCGACTTCAATTTCACTTCATTTCGATTTCTAGATATGCCCGCATTTTTTTTTTTTTTTTTTTTTTTTTTAACTTTTAGAATTTTTTTTTTATTTCTATAATATTTTATAAAAAGCAGTAAATGTGAATTTTATTAATATTTTGTTGTTGTTTAAAAATAGCCTATGAATCATCTGTGTCAAAGTTCAAACCAAAAAATAACAAAATCTGTGCTATTTAGTAGTTAAAGAAAGCTAAACCTTATCATATTTTGTTGTATATTTTGTTATCGTTTAAAGAGCATAGTAATGAATTTCCCCTCCCTTTTATATGTTTAGCACATACATACAAATATTGTGTATTATATGGCACAATTTATTTATTTTATTTTTTTTTTTTTTTTTTTTTTCGTCTTAAATTTTTATTTGACTCCTCTTTTTTCCGGCTTCTTTTAAACAATATGGAAAATACGTATATACATGATTTTTATTTATAAACATAAAACCTATTTTTGTAGCATCGTTTTGTGTCGTATTTTTGTAGCCTCTTCATTTCAGCTGTTTTAAATGAAAAATAATCTTCAAATATTTGTAGCCTACATTAAATGGAAGGAGAAATGTGATATGAATATTTTGTTAGAGAATTTTTGGTAAAAAGAATTAAAAAAATGTTTATAAAGAATTAAATTCTCGAGTAAAGTTATAGAACGAAAATTTAATAATTTTTCTTAAAATAGAACATTTGGAATGTTTGCTAATAAATTTTAGAAAATAGCATATAGCTAGATTATACACTCCGCTACTCCTATCATATTAAAATAAAAATCCTAGCCGCTTATTAACAATCTAATAAAAAAAATATTAGTCATTTTTTTTCTGTTAGTTTTTATCCGTTTCACACAATTTAAAAATTTTGGCATCGATTGGTTATAGCTGCTTATTTTGTCATATTTTCATAGGAAATTCATATTAAAGCTATTTAAATCGCATAATTTTGCATATTTCATATTAAAGAGCATAATTTTGAATGTATTACGCTAAAAAGTATAATTTTGCATATTTTACACTTAAGAGACAAATTTTGCACCCTGTAAAGTTTTTTACATAATTCTCCATTAGTGAAATTTTCTTTTTACTGTCACATATTTTTTATTTATTTATTATTATTATTATTATTTTTTTTTTTTTTTTTCAAATCCTGTTCCCTAATAATTTTCATTTCATAAATTTATAGAATTTTGTGATTTCCTAAAGATTTTTAAGTGAAAAACTAAATATTTTTAGCAATTTCTAATAAAAATCAAGTTATTTTTAGTTAGCATGAATAGTAAATAATTTAAAATGTATCTAGAAAAAATAAAATTTTAGAAGCATATTTTTTTAATTTTAAGAGCTTTTTTATGCTCATAAAATACCTCATTAGAGCGTATTTTGGTTGTCAAGTTTGTGCGATGTTTTATGTTGACTTTATTATTTATTTATTTATTATTTTTTTTTCACTGTCGGTTTTTTTCGTTTGGCGATTTTTTTTTTTTTTTTTTTTTTTCATTCTTACGTCTTTTAAGTTAAGTTTTATATTACATAAAAAATAAAAATCACAAAATAACTTATTTCTGCTCGAAAAAGGAAAAATTATAAAATTATTTACTTTTGCTCAAAAAATAATATGTAAAAGTCAGAAAACCTAACTCAGCTGTCAAAAAAAACTGTTTTAGAATTTTCTGGTGAGCGAAAAAAAAAGAGATCCAGAGTAAAAGAACATAAAATGAGATTATTTTGATAACGCAAGTAAATTAACTAATTTTACATAAAAAGGTGCATTTGCTACAAATAAAAAATAATGGTTGTAAAAACAAAACACCTTTTTTCAAAATGCAACTTGTGTAGATTTCTAGGGATCACAGGAAATGTTTTTACTATTAATTGTATAAAATGTTCCCTACAGCATTTGTTTTCCTTATAAAAATTCAAAATTTTATTATAAAAACAAATTTAAATAAATGCTAACGTCAGTTTTAAAATATATGAATTAAAAAATATAAAAATAATTTAACATTAATTATATTCCTTTGCAAAATTACTTAATTGATAAACTTTCCTTTCTTTCTAATTTCAGAAATATAAATATAAAATCGGGTAGAGCTCAAATTACCGAATAATAAGTATACTCTTTGGTAATTTGAATACAGGATTGAATAATAATTCCATTAAAAGTTTAACTTTTTTATATATATATTAATAAATAAGAAAACACTACCTTAGACTCGACAACCAGCAACAACAACAACAGCAAACGCAAATATGGGGAATGTTTTTGCAAATTTATTCAAAGGTCTCTTTGGCAAAAAGGAAATGAGAATATTGATGGTCGGTTTAGATGCCGCTGGTAAAACCACAATTTTGTACAAACTTAAATTAGGCGAAATTGTAACAACGATACCTACCATTGGTAAGAATTATTAATAAATTTCGAAAGAAGAATAAAAAACTAAATCACAATAATATAAACAAACACTTAATTTTTAAGGTTTCAACGTCGAGACTGTAGAATACAAGAATATTAGCTTTACAGTATGGGATGTGGGCGGTCAAGACAAAATTCGTCCATTGTGGAGGCATTACTTCCAAAATACACAAGTAAGTAAAAAATATTTTAAGAACTTTCTTGTTTTATAAATAGATATTTCTTATTCTAAAAATTATTTACTTATTTAATTATTTATAAAAATTTTAGGGTCTCATTTTCGTCGTTGACAGCAATGACAGAGAACGTATTGGTGAAGCGAGAGAAGAACTGATGCGTATGCTGGCTGAAGATGAGCTCAGAGATGCTGTTTTACTTATATTTGCTAACAAACAGGTATATTAATAAACTAATTACTTTTTCTAAATTTGTCTATCTATCTTCAAAGTGAAATTTTCTTATAATTTTCCCTTAAACAAATCATTTTAATTTGTTCTACATAATTGTCTACTTTAATTTTAATTTCATATCTTTTTGAATTTGTTTAAGTGCGTTTTTTACATACGATTTTTTATATTATATTATTGCTTTGGCATTCTTTTTTTATAAACATCGAATTGATAATTTTTTTTTTTGCTAGATAAGGGAAACAAACTATATAATATCGTGAATTTCTATTAATTTCTGTATAGTAACATTTTTTTTTTTTTTTTTTTTTTTTTTTTTTTATTTGTTTATTGACAACAAAAAGTAAAACACAATGGCATATTATTATGTGGAATATTTAAGAAAGAAGAAAAAGGGGTTAATAGAATATTTAAACAAAAAAAAAAAGCATAAAGTTATTAAAAGTCGTCCAACAGGTTATCGTTTAACATTTTAAACTTTATATTGGTCTTTTATAAACAATGACTAAGTTTTTTACGTTTTCAAACTAAATATTTTTATTATTTTTGTATTTAACGTTAAATTATTTTTATAAGAATTGTTACTTTCATTGGAAAACAGCATTTTCCATGTGGTTTAAAAAAGGTATTTTATTTTGTTTGAGTTATTAAACATTTTTAGAAACTACAAATAACAAATATAAAATTTTATGGGTATTAGACCTTTTTCATTCTCGTGAATTTATACTAAATAATGATAATGAATTTATGTAATTTAATCATTAGCTAATGATTTTATTTTTTTAAGTAATTAATGAAAAGATATCGTAAAAGTCTTTACCATTATCAGAAATAATAATAATAAAAAAATTGTTAGTACCATTGTCTCAATTTAATGGTAATTTAATCGGCAATTTATTAGTCTATTTAATGAAATACTCCCATGTATGGGACAGATACACGCCCTGAATTCCTCTAATTCGTTAAACTCAAATGGGACATCATATGATTATTATTATAGCGTCCTATTCGACCCAGTTCGTTCCTCCCCCACGACTATTACAACAACCAGTTCTTTGAACTGAATTCGGGTGAAAATGGAATTGGTAGATAATACTTGAAAAAAGTTTTAATATATTTTTTTAATTGAAGCTTAAAACTCAGAAATCAATTGTCGCTTTTGAATAAATTTTCTAAGTTCAATAACAGATTCATTTGAATTCGTGTTATAGTACAGCTTCGATATTTCACTAAAAACATATAACTCATTTACTTCAAGAACGTCATAACCAGGGCAACCAAAAATATTTTCTTAAAAAAGTGCTTTATGCGCATAAAAAATTCTCTTAAAATCAGAGAATATTTCTTTAAAATTAAAAAGTAATGTATGCTCTAAAAATATTATTTTTTTCTGACTAAATTTTGAATTATCTACTATTCATAATAAAAAAAATAACAATTTTTATTAGCATTAAAAACATTGATATTTTTTTATTTATTGAAAAATTTAATAGTATTTAAAATACTTTACAATATTCTTCTTAATATAATTTAAGTATAATATTCAATATATTCAAAACCTCTCGAAGTTATTATTTTTTATAAATGATATAATTTTTCTTCTAAATATAATGTTATTTTCTTATACTTTTTACATATGTGTTGCAGTTGTTGTTGCCTGTGGAAGTCTAAAATTCCCAACATTCCTTAGTTGATAGGGTTGCATATCACCTAAATAATTTAATTGATCTATTAGGTATTGCGGCGCGTTTCCTATTTTCATTTTTTGAATAAATATGAGGGTATTAAATTCAAGTCTTTGTTTTATATTAAGCCATTTAATGTTACATTTTATGATTGATCTCATTAACTTATTTTGTAATTTTTGTAGTCTTTCTATTTGTGTATTTGAACGGCAGGTATATAGTATTTGAACCGAACTCAAAATGTGGTTTTATCATTGTATTGTAAATATTTATAGCCGTTAGTGTTGACACTTTGTTTCTTATTTGTTTAAGAAACCCGATTTTTTTACCGATTTTTTTTGCATATATATCGATGTGTTCTTTAAATTTTAGTTTTTTTGTCTATTATAAAGCCAAGATATTTATTTTGATTAACTTTTTCAATTACTTCGTTATTAATTTTAAAAATTGATTCACTATTCACCTTAATTTCCATTAATTTTGTTTTACCTTCATTCAGTTTAAGTTTAGTTTATTATGTCATGCATCAAATTATCTTCACATTCATTATTAGTATCACCTTCTGTAAAAATTAGTGTGTCATCACCATATAGCACAATTTCGCATTTTTTTTTAATATGTTGGGCATGTCGTTTATATATATAATAAAAAGTAGAGCATCAAATATTGATCCTTGTGGCCCCATAATCGTTATATATATACTTAGATCTTACATTATTAATTCTCTCAATTTGCTTTCGATCTGTTATATACGATCTAAACCATTCCAATTCATTCCCGCGTATTCCGTATGTATATAATTTCTGTATTAATAAATTTCTATCTATAGTCTCAAAAGCTCTTTTAAAATCAAGGAAAATTGCCATTATTTTTTCTTTTTGTCTATGTTTTTCCCATCTATTTATAACGTAGTTTACCGTTGTTTCGCATGAAAATTTGTTTCTAAACCCTGATTAGTATTTCGATAGTATGTCATTATCTTCAAAATATTTTTCTAGTTTTTTCAATTACGAGATTACAAAATTTCCATCAATTTATAAGATGAAAATTATTAGAGAAAAATATAATTTTGCTTATTTTTGGTTGCTGGCGTTGGTTTTAGGTTTTTAATGATTTTTAGCTACATTATAGGAACAGAAGGGAAGCGCTTTTTATCAAAATAATGTGCTGCAGAATGCGAGCGAAATTATGCATATTTCTAAACATTATTTTTTTACAGACTTTCCTTGGAATTTTGCCATTTTAAGGCGTTTGTTATTATTATTTTCATGTATAACTATTTTTCATTTACCATTTGCAATAAAATCTTATAAAATTAAACCAAAGATTTAACAAAATTTTTGCAAAATTACTAAAAATTTTATTATGAACAATTTAATAATATCTATGAACAAAATTTTATTTTTTATGAAAAAAATTTGGAAAAAAAAGTCATGTTCGATTCATAATAATTATGAAAAAAATTTTCAAATATATGATTTTTTTTCTGTAATGAATAACTAACACAAAAAAGACAAACTTTCAGAACATGTTATCTAGTAATTTGGATCACTTCCCTCCTATGACAATCACGTGTTAAATTCATTGATGTTTCACCAAAATTGGAACTAGTTCGAGTTCATAAGCATTAGTGAATGCTATAACAAATTGATTTATTTTTTTTTTCCTAGCCTATTCTGTTCATCTTTTTTTTATATACATGTTACATTTTATTTAAACACATTTTAATTACAAACAAATATTTTCACTTTTATATTTTTAGAATTTTCTTTTAATTAATATTAGTTATATTAATTTATCAATAACTAATGGAATTTCTCTATTATATATCTCTCATTTTAGGATCTGCCAAATGCAATGAATGCAGCCGAAATCACTGATAAACTCGGTCTTCACTCACTAAGAAACCGCAATTGGTACATTCAGGCGACGTGTGCAACCAGCGGCGATGGTCTCTATGAGGGTCTTGATTGGTTGTCCAATCAACTTAAGAATGCTAATCGCTAAATAAAAAAAATCGTCGCCGTGTATTTTCTTTAACTTTAGCATCCGCAGCAGTAAAATAAATTTAAAACAAAATAATAATGAAAACAAAAATAAAGAAAAATGAACCACAAAAAAGATCAACAACATCAAATAATAATAATTCAAATACAAAGCATAAGAAATAATTTTGATTTAAATATAATTAAAAAAAGAAAGAAAATAAAGTTAATAAAAAACCAAACCAACCATAAAAAACACATTTCTATAAAATTAGTAGAGAAACTTTTTACTAACAGCAACAACAAAAATTCTCTAAATTCTTTAAGACAGTTGTAAAAAATAAGCTTAAACAACAACATAAAAAACTCCCTCTATTTTTAGGCTAAAACCTAAAAACTGAAAAACCACAAAAAAGAAGACAAAAAGTAAGAATAACAGAAAAACCGTCATCTTTTTATTAAATTAATGTTTACAACAATAAAAAAATAAAATAAAAAAAGAATTGTATGTTAAAAAGTATATAAATTAAAAAATCCATATAACTATAAAAAATACGGAATTAAAAAAAAAACAACCTCCCACACTTCTAAGTATAATTTTATGCTCTACATTTAGTTTTTTAATTTAAATATACATATATTTTTAAATAATGTAATATTTTTTTCTTAAAAATATTTAATTATGTTTTGTCTTATTTATTTTTTTTTTTTCTTTTTTCCTTTAATCTTCATTATTATTAGTGTTGTTTGTGCTATCATCTATGTTTTTATTCTATTTTTTTTCTTGTCTATGTCAATACATATTTTTTTTTCTAAACAAATCGCAAAAATGTATCAACAATATGTTTTATTTGCTACAAAGAAAAAAATCAAGTAATAACATCAAACAACATTCTACAACCAACCAACTACTACAACACATACTTTATATTTAAATATAATTAAAAATAAAAAAAAGAAAAATTAAATTTAAATAAAAAACTGTGTAATAAAAAAAATAATTGAAATTTTGACTCAATACTCAGTTTACAATACGTCGATTTTTAAAATATAAATTTAATAACTTTTTGCAGGGAAACAACAAATATGGGTTAAAAAGAGTGTTTTATGTGCATTAAATATGCAGTAAAAAATTAATAAAAATATTTTCTAAAAACGTGAAAATATGATCTTAAAAAAAAACAATTTATCCCATAAAAATTATATTCGTCTTTTATATGCTTTGCCATCTAATTAATTCAGATGTTATCAAAGATTCATATGTAAATATACATACATTGCTTTCATTAAAAAAAAAATAAATTGTTTTTACAATATTAACTGATGATGTTGGGGTAAATTGAAAAGCTAATATTATTTCAAAATGGCTTTAATAAAGATCAATTAAAAATCTTCATGATTTGTTGCTACTAATCAATCTCCTCAGAAATTGTTAACGAACTTTAGCGGTATCCATTAAAATTAATTTTAAATACTAAATATTTTTTGGATCTCGTTAATTTTTTTTTTTTTTCTCTACATCAAACATCAAATTGTAAAAACTTCCCATGTAATAAAAAAATCTTCAAATTGCCAAAATATGCTCTAAAAATCACCATATGCGAGAATATGTGTTAAGAGTGAAATATGCAAAAATATGCTTACAAGTCGATGCCAAAACAAATACTGAGGCAAATATTTTATCGGTGGATTCGTTTAAAGTACAGAAAAAAACATGCAACCAGAGAAAAATAAATCAAAATTTAATTGTTATTTTTGATTTTTAATTTATTGTTTGAAAAATAAAAATTTGTTTTGATTTTTATTTTATCATACAAATCCGTGATATAATAAGGAAGGTATAATATAGAAATTATGTTCTCAATTTCATTTATCCTGTAGTCAGTCGCATAGAAAACAAAATAAAATGTAAAAAATTAAAAACAAAACAGAAAAAATAAAAACAAAAAGTTTTTTCAAAGTCTAAGTTCAGACACAATTTTTCTTTCTGAATTTTGTCTTTTTTTAACTTGCCTTGATTTGTTTTTGTTTTGAAGCACGAAATTCTTAAGTAGTCAGGCGGGTTTTTGTTGTTTGGCCTTCGAGAATTTTGCGTCTCACCCCTGCATTGACTAAGTGTTTGATGTCGCATAACTGTACCGTGTTACGGTTCTTTGAAGCTTACATTTGTCACATGCAATCGAATTTGTTAACCTAACTTTTATAAGATTGGATTTGGTGCAGTACCACAGAAAACTGAGATTGATATTGGAGGAGACCATTAAACTCAGGGAGGTGAATTTGGGAACTCTAGCTTTCTACACGAAGGTGTAGATCGAGTGGAAATGTTGCGGAGGACGCTTCTTTGGATTTGTCACGCTGGCATTTTGTTAGCCGAGTAGCTACGCCATTTAAATTTTTAAAGTTCAAAAAAAAAAGTACGAAAATGAAAAACTAATTTCGAAGTACAGGCAATTTTGTTCCCTTTAAGCTCCCTCTCGCTGTCTCTCACACGAAATCAGAATTTCAGCAAGAAAAATTGCTTTGTGTGAACTCAGACAAACTGAAAATAAAAGTAATATGTGAATAAATTTTATACAAATAACTTTGTAAAAAAAAATAACAAATATCCATGTAATTTATTGTGTAAAATTTGCAAAAGTGGAATTCTGTTATTAAACGGTCTATTAATCTATGCAAGATACATTAAAAACTTCAAATACATACAAAATATTTTGTACTTCTTATTTGTAATTTTTATATTTTTGTTTTTCCTATTTTAATTTTTTGACTTACAAGAATTACGAATGACAACTCTCTCAAATAATTCTACCTTCTATAGTTATATCATGATACAAAACTAAAAATTACTTTTGATTTTTTTAAATAAAAATCAGCTTGTGAGTTTTAAAATATAAATGAAAAATAAAAATCAAATAATTAGTTTTATGTTTTCAAACGAAAAGAAAAAATATTTTAAGATTTTTATTTTTTGTTTTTAAACAATAAATCAACTTCGACCATTACGCCGTGTTAAAAATTCTAATTTTTGCAAATACAAAATATTTTTTTTTAACATCAGTACAATTTTCTATGAAATCATAGTCAAATGGATATTTTATGCGCTTCGCAATACTAATTTGAAGTCGCTCGGAAAGTCACCACTTTTCATTCCAAAGTTTATACCTCTTACACATCGTTTACAAATAAGTGAACCACACAGATTAATCAACACATACATATAAACATTGTATATTTATACATTACAATAATGAAGATAATTGCAAAAGATTTATTTTATGACACAAAAAATAAACAATAAAATAATTTTATGATTTCTATTTCTTGTTTAAAAAAATAAAAGTAATAGACTGATTTTTATTTTTTGTGGCAGAAAATAAAAATCACAACCTGAGTTTTATTTAAAAAATTATCAATAACTGTTATTTGAAATTCATAAAATAAAAATCCGAAATAATTTTTATTTCTGAGAAATAAAATAAAAATAAAAAGGTTTATTATAAATATAAATAATACACTATTGTACTCAGAACATTTTTAACTAATTTCCTTCATATTGATCTCTTTGATCCATAATTACACAAATAATAATTATTCTTGTCTGTATTAGACAAAAATATTTAAGTAGATTTGGATAAAAGCAATCCCACATAAAAAAAAAAACATTTCACAAGTGCGTTTTTTTTTTTTTTTTTTAATTTTCCAAAGTTTACATTTATAGCAAGTCTGGTAAAAGATGTTTATAAAATATTTACTGCCTTATAATAAAAAATTTAAATTTATCAAAGCTTAATAGAAACATTTTCCATACAAATTTGATTAATATAAACTTTATAAATTTAAAATTTTTATTATAATATGGCCTTTAGAACACAGGAAAACAAAAGAAACATAGCTATTACTTGTGAATAAAATAAAAAAAAATTATTTTATTTCCATTTTTTATTTCTAATTTAAAATATTTGTTAATCAATTTTATTAATTTTTAAATAAAAGCATTTATACTAAATCTAATGAATGATTGAACAAAATAAATTAAAAAAGAAAATGTTTTGTTTAATCAAAAGTAAAACATATATTTATTGCAAGAAGATGGCCAATTTTTTATATTTGAATATTCCATCCTTGAATAATATTCATATCGTCGGTGCTCTGTCGAAAAGTCCTATATGTTTTTTACTGCTTTTCAGGATATCAAAAACATTTTATTTTGTTAATTCGCAGCTTTTTTAAATTTTTTATTTAAACCTTAATTAAATGTTTCAAAATATATTTTATTTCATTTTTAAAATAGGAAATAAAATAAAGAGTAATTGTATTCAAGCTAAAGAAATAAAATTTATTTTCAAATTGATTGAAGAATTTTATTTAAATTTTATAAATGTATATTTAAATAATTTTATTCCAAATTAATTTCAAGAATTTTTGTATTTTCCAAAGTCCTATGTGAAGTAAAAAACAAGAAGGAAATATGCACATAGGATTTTTTGTAACCGAAACCCGTTGAGATAATGGAAAACGCTTTAGCGGGTGAACGTATGACTAATAATGGTACAAGATTCAATAACAACAAATTTTTAAAAATTACACATTATACGTCAGCGCGCCGACGAAATGTTTTTTTATTTAAAGAAAAAAAGTTCAACAAGTTTTTAGGATTTTTATTTGAAAACAATATATTTAAATAGAAAAATTTCAAATAAGTATTTTGATATTTTTATTCAAACAAAAATTTAAAGAAATAAAATTATTCTGCCGCAAAAGGTTTAAATAAAAGATTCATGTAATTTTTTTCAATTATTCAAGTTAAAAACAATCCCTACAAGCAAAATAATACGAAAGTGATTCGAATTCGTATCGCTTAGAAGAAAAATTTTATTTCCGCATTAATCATATTCGTATTGCGGAAGTTTCCCCCATCGGGAGATGGAAGATAAATAGGCAATATTGCTAGATAATCATCTTGGTGAAAAAAGGAGATACCGCCAGATAATCTTCTGGATGATGTAATAAATATAAAGAAAAATGATCACTAAATAAATCTTGAAATAATATAATAAAGAAAACTTTTACATCTTGTAAAGCATGCATGCACATAAATCTTAACTTCATAAAGCACGAAAACTGGAACGCTCACATAAAATATTAATTTTATGCTAAAAGGCAAACAAATTTTGTTCAATATTTTTTCAGTTTTGAACAATTTTTCGACAACTAAAAAAGTTGTGACTGAAAAATAAAAGTATTGCAATAATTTCTTCCAGATGATCTCAATGGGATATCATCAATTTATTGCGGAAGTTATAAACACCTTATTGAAAAATGGTCGATATTTGATAAAAGTAATTTTAATTTTACATATTTTTTGTTGTTTGTTGCCTAATTTTCTTTAAACTTATAAAAATGAAATATTAAAAAAATATTGCTTTGATGATTTCCGTCCAAATAATAAAATGAAGATATTCCTTAAATTTCTTCCAGAAAGATATCTTCCAAATATTTTTGGGGATAACGTAGCGATTCCCAATAAGCCAAACGATATCATCTAGGTGATAAAAATTATCAATAGTGATAATCGTTTTCGAATCAAAAACAATAGTTTTTACAGACTAAAGTGTACCTTTCTTTATAATATCGATTTCCAAAGAAATATGATATCGTTTTCGATATCGTTATTTC
This sequence comes from Protocalliphora azurea, assembly GCA_932274085.1. Taxonomy (NCBI): domain Eukaryota; kingdom Metazoa; phylum Arthropoda; class Insecta; order Diptera; family Calliphoridae; genus Protocalliphora; species Protocalliphora azurea. The sequence goes on from OW026522.1 coordinate 28,942,915, forward strand.
CAAAAATAACGATAGTAAAATCGTGATATTCCATATTTTGTTCTGAATGCTATTAAAATTCTGTTTTATATATATATATATATATATATATATATATATATATATATAGCAATAAACAACCTTAATCAGCTAAAATAAGAAAAAAAATCTTAAATAAATATAAAATATATAAAAATCATTATGCATAACATATTTTTATGCAAATATTAATAATAATATTTGCAAGCATGATTTTCCCTTATGGATAAGTTTTCACAATTACGTACCTAAAAATAGTTTTAGTATAAAAAAAGCTTTTAACAAATGATTTTTTTTTTTTTTTTTTTTTTTGTATTTGATTCCCAGTTTGTTTTTGTTTGTTGAAAATTTTTATATTTTTATTTTGAAATTTGTGCCATATGTTTATGTTTTTTATTTTATTGCAAACAAATATTTCAAAATTTTGATATCATAATAATATCGTTTTCTGCAATATAATATTGTATTATAATCGGCACCTAATATGATATCGTTTTCGCTATCATGTCGTTCTATGGTTTATTGGGTTGCTTCAGAAGTTTTTTCAGCAAATAATGTTCCTTGTGGTTTCTCCGAATTTTAAAAAACTCTGACTAGAGTCGAGTAAATAACGCGAGCAGTAGTCATCGAAATAAACTTATTTAAACGTATTAAATAATTTCAGTAGTAAGAAATATTACTTATTTTCCTTTTTCCAAACAAATTTAAGATTATTCAAATAAATTTATGTTGAATACAATTATTCGAAAATTTTCTATGAATAAAAAAATAAATGTTTCAAAGCAGATTTAATTTCATTTTTAAAATAGGAAATAAAATAAAGAGTAATTGTATTCAAACTAAAGAAATAAAATTTACTTCTGTTAAATTTTTATCTAATCTAATTTGATAAGATTTAAATAATTTTATTCTAAATTAATTTCATGAAACTGAAAATTTTATTATAGAATACAAAATGATTTGAAAATTTTTAATTTCTAAAAATACAAGTTGAATGTAAAAATAATTTATTTTTAACAAATATTTTGAATTAAGATATTCACAATGAACAGCTATGAAAAGAAACTTGATTTTATCAATGATATCAAATTCAGAAGGGTTAGAAATTAGTAATATTGGCAAATGTGACTTTTATAAAATTTTCCGGTAGAACAAATGTTTATTATGTTTATTAAACAAAATAACAAATAATTCTTAAAAATGTCCCATTTTTTTATTATTAAGGTATGCGTATAAATACAAACAACATACATTTGTTTAATAAAAGATTAACGGAATAAGCTAGAATTAAAAGTAAATAAATTTAATGTAACATTTTTTCTGCAAATCTGTCTGATTTTTTATATCAAATATTTATTAAATAGAAATTTTCGGGGCAGTTTTTTGAATGACTGACACTGGGATAAAAATAATATAATTTTTAGTTACCATGTCACTGTAATGACAAAATTCCAATTCGGACCAGAAAGTGTTAAAAGTTTATTCTGTTTTATCAGTCCTTTTTATGATATTGATATTTATTTATAATTTTTATATTTATTTAGAATAAATTAACAAAATAACTACTACATTTAGAGCTAGGAAAAGTTAAAAGTTACCTTCTTTTTTATCAAGGACATCAATGTCCTTTTATAACTATAGCTAACTTTGATATAAATATTTGATATTTAGATATATTTATTCAGAATAAATTAACAAAATAACTACAAGCACAAAATAGACTAAAGGTGTCTTTAGGAAAAAATATCGCCATCTCTTTCTTGAGATGTATTTTACTTAAAATAGGAATACTCCTATCACTTTCTTTACCTTCTACCCATCATATTTTACATGAATTATTGTGCCTCTATTTATACTCTGCGATTTAGAGTTAACTTTTTTAGTGTGTATTATTCAGGAATATTTTCCCCATACTTATACCTAAATAGGATAAGTTTTTCTCCTGTGACTTCTTTATAAACCCAGAAAAACATATCTTAAATAAATTTCTTGTTCAGGCATGGCAGCATAAGTTAAGATATGTTTTTTGGGTTTAAATTTGTATTATACATATATATATACATTTTACGTTTTACATTTAAGGCTGGCCTTTTCTTCTAGCCTTTTTAAATTTTTATAATTGCCTTAAAAAGGCTAAAATGTTAGTATTTCAACAACTGAGAAAATTATTTCTTATTTACTATAACTAATTATATATTTACAGAATCATACATTTAAGCATTTTTGAGTATTTATTCTGAAAAAATCGAGATTTAAAAAAATTTTCGCCTGTGCTTTAGCTAATTTTTTTTAAATATAATTAATTTTTAAATATTATTAATTTTTGTTTAAATATACTTCATCAACTATAGAAACTATTTATGAAAATAATTTAAAAAATATCTTATTAATAAGAAAAATCATCCAAAAATTGGAAAAAGGATTTATAGTTCAAAAATGACAAATCACTTCAAATCATTGGGTAATTTTTTATATGAAATATGACTCCAATTTGTTTGGGAATTTTTTGGGCAATTTTTCATTGAGTAATTTTTCTGGATTTTATTTATAAATTTATTACAATTTCTTTAGAAAAATTTCAAAAACTAATAAGAACGAGAAAAAAATAAGTTCCCAAATTAAAAAAATTAATTTTTTGTAGCCTTATTTCTTGGAGCATTTAGATTTTTTTTTTAAATTTTTTAAGATTCAATTTAGCATCTTTTTTCTCATCTCCTGGCAACACTGAATAGGGGTTTTCATACAATCAAATAAATGCATCATCCCTACAAACTTTTGAAGATATCTTCTTAGAAGAAATTTATGCAATATCTTCTTTTTTATTTGGACGAAAATCGTCAAAGAAATATTTTTCTTATATTGTATTTTTATCAGTTTAAAGAAAATTAGGCAATAAACAACGAAAAATATATAGAATTTTAATTTTTTATTTTTATTCTCAAAATATCGTAAGATGATTGAGATAATCTGGAAGAAATAAATGCAATACTTTTATTTTTCAGTTATAGACAAATTTTTCAAAAATTAAAAAAATATTGAAGAAATTTGTTTGTCTTTTAGCAAAATATTGGATATTTTATGCGAGGATTTTAGTTTTCGCGCTTTATAATGTTAAGATTTATGTCCATGCATGATGAAAAGTTTTCTTTATTATATTATTTCAAGATTTATTTAGTGATAATTTGTCTATGTATATATTTATTACATCTGCCAGAAGATTATTTGACGGTATCTTCTTTTTCAGCTAGATGATTATCAAGCAATATCGCCTATTTTTCAAAAGCTCCCCCTAGGGGGGAAACTTCCGAAATACGAATATGATTATTTCGGCAAATTTTTCTTCTAAGCAATATGAATTCTAATCATTTTCGTATTATTTTGCTTGTAGGCATATAGTTCATAAACTGTATAAATACATACATATATAAGCTCGTAAAAAATTTGTCGAACTTTGTTTGAAATATTATTTAAACAGTTCATAAATATTTACGCTTCAATTTCAGTGTGTATACGACTTCGTAAACTTTTACTTTAAAAAAATTAAATTTGAAAGAAACAAATAAAATTATTATTTTTAACATATTTTATTCCACAAATTTCCTCAAGAAAAATAAAAGAATACACATAATTTGCAAGGGGCGTTCATGCAGCACGTGATGAAAACATATTAAGATTATTTCGAAACTAAACAAGATTACCAACAGCATTAAAATACTTTTTACATTAATAAAGGTTTTTTCTGTGTTGCCGTCCTTCGGAGGGGCTTAAGGACTTTCTCCTCTGGGTATGTCGAATACCGGCTTCGCTGAATAAGCTTTTTTCAAATATCAAAAAAAAATATTTTGATTCCGCTATATCGATAAAAAATATCAATTTTATTCCCAAGGAGTTAATTTATATGCTCATTTTATATATCATTAAAAAGGTTTTTATAAGTAGCATTAACATGATTTAGATCGCACATATATTAATTAAGATATTTCGAAAAATATATCGAATGTTTAAAAGCCTATAAGTCATAAAATAAGAACGAGCGGACAAAATTTTCCGCATTACTATAATCACAATTAAAACAACTATTGAATCAGTATCAAAATTATTTAAAAATCAACAGTTACAGTGATCTTGATTTATGCCAATATTTTTTATCCTTATAAAATAATAAAATTAAAAAATAATATCAAAATAAATAAATAAAACCGATTTGTCAATAAATAACTAACCCTAAAATATATTCATAATTCAGTGGTTGAAACAAAATCAGCCGCTGTATTATTGAATACCACCACTGAACATACAATTGTCAAATGATGACATTTTTCCATGTTTTCCTTTTTCGCTTGAAGTGCAAGTATTTGGCAGAGCAAATTAACAAAAAAAAAATTAGTTTTAATTAGTAAATTATTATTAATATTATAGAAAAATAACCAAAAATGTCATCTAAACAATCCTCCAAGAAAAGTAAATGGTCATTGGACTTTAATACCAAGTAAGTTATGAAGACTTATAGACAATCTTTAATCAAGGGCCACAAAGTTTATATTTACATATTCTACATAAATTTTCTTTTAATTAAAACAGCAAATCAAATGATTTACCCGCACCTCCAGGTTATAATGCTAATGCTTTGGTCAATCAAACCGAAATTGTACGAGATCAACGTTTGGTTATAAAGAAATCCTGGGATTTAGCTTTAGGTCCTTTGAAACAGGTTTGTATTGTAGTATTTTGGTGTTAAAATTTATGTAAATTGTTAATTTGTTTTGTCATTTCCAGATACCCATGAATTTATTTATAATGTATATGTCCGGCAATACAATTTCCATTTTCCCCATTATGATGATTGGCATGATGTTAATACGCCCTATTAAAGCCATGTTCTCTACACAAGTCACTTCGAAAATGGCTGAAGGTGCCCAAGGAACCGGTCAGCGACTAGTTTATTTCTTAGGCAATTTAGCTAATGTAGCTGTGGCTTTATATAAATGCAATAGTATGGGTTTATTGCCAACGCATGCCTCCGATTGGCTGGCATTTGTGGAGCCACAAACGCGCATTGAATATTATGGAGGTGGTGTATCATTTATTTGAACAAAATAATAATTATTTTGTTCAAATAGCATTTAAATTAAGTAAACAAAGGCCCTATGTAATGTTTAATAAAATATATAAATATTTACAAAATTGTATTTTATTAAATGGGTAATGGTAGTTTGAAATAATAGCTTTGTTCCAGTACATGTAAAATTTAATGGTTTTAGACAGAATTAGTTAGAAATTGTCAGAAAAAGAACAAAATCAAATAAATTCTTAGTACGGGAACGTTTTCCTGTAAATTCTGACTAAAACTTGCAAGTTTGACAAGTAGTGGAACAGAGCTAATAAATTTTTTATCCAAAATGTAAAGTTTTTTATTAATATTATATAGCTCATTTACTTAAAGAACGTCATAACTCAAAAAAAAAAAATAGTTTTGCACAAATCGCATTCAGTTTTCAAATGCTATTCATCTTATTAGAAAATAAATGACATTTTCTCTTCTCAATCAGTGACCATAAAAGATATGTACACGATATTTTTAAAGATAAACCTTGATATAACGCGTATTACTACATCATTAAGTCAAAAATCTCGTTTTTTTAATTTATCACGTTCTTGAAGTAAATGGGCGATATGTAACTTTAATCTTGTTGATAAGATCTAAAGTAAATCTTAATAGTATTTTGTCTATGTGGCAAATATTCAGAAAACTTAAATATATATTACCATTTAATTTTCAATTATTCAATCTTCGAAAGAAAAGACCGAAATATTTTTTTTTAAATCAATTACATAATTTATTTTATAAAAAACATTAAATTTCAATTTAAAGAACTACATGAAGTACATTTAATCGATAATCTTCCTAGCTCCTTTCTTAGCATCATGCAATAGCTGCTCGGCAGGATTCCTGTAGGAAAGATTTAATAAAAGTTTATATATATATATACATATATATATATTGAATAAAATAATTCTTAATTTATTTTCTACCAAAGATATTATACTTTAAGGTCTTTAATTCGATAATAATGATTTAAGAAAGGTTAGATAGGATAAATTTCTAATAGAATGTGTTATAAGGTATTCTGCCAATTAAATATAAATCAAACCCATTTTCTTCAACATTAATGAAAAACTCTGCTGTTTTGTAACAGTCATTTAATTTTTTAATTAAAATAAATTTTAAATAAAAATAATGATGTAATTACTTCTGTGCAGCCAATTTGTAATATATTTTATTTAAAGAAAAATTACGTAATTCGATTGTTCTACAAAAAATTTAATCTTAAAAAAAAAAAAAAAAATAATGTGATACATTATGGAAAACATTATTTTTATAATTATTTTAAATTAAATTAAGTTAGGGCCTGGATTTATAAAACAAAACGAAAATTCGTTTAGATATTATGTACGATTCTTATTAAATGTATCTCCTTTTTTACGAACACTTCACAATATGATTGTATCCAATATTTTAAAAAAATATATAGAAAAAAAATATAGAATTATTAATAAAAATGCCTCGCCCACTTTTTGGAAGTGCCTCTCACATAAACTTCTAGTTGTATTCAATGCTTCGTAGGTTTTGCTAGACTACTGGATCCTTTCATTTCGAGTTGGAATTACTGAGACAATTTTTTCTTCTTGCACTATGTAATAAAACAATAATTCTCCAAAAATTTTATACTTTTTTTGAAGAATAAACTATTGCAGAGTAGAAATTACAATAATACTACAAGCCTAGAATTTCCAATTTTTTTTAATTCATTATTTTTTTGTTCTTATTTTCGCGTGTCAAATTGAAACCTCTAAATAAATAATTGAATAAGCACAAATTTCAAAAATTCAAGCATTGCAAAATTTTGCTGACATTGACATAATTGACATAAAAAATTACAAATTTTCAAGTAAAATAAATTTAACTTTAATTTAAATTTCCTTTTAACTGAAGAACGCTATTCATTTAAAGTTTATTAGAAGTTTAATTCAATGATATTAATACTGTATTCGAGGCTTAAAATACATTTGGTTACAAAATTGATTTCCAGCAAAAATACTTAACTTGAAGAAATACATATTGATATTGACGCTTATCGCGAATAAAAGGCGAACATTTTATTCCCTTGGAAATTTTCTTTCTTCCGATCCAATATTTTTTATAACGAATATTCCATGAATTAATTACTTCGTAATAAATGATTTCGTTCAAAATTTAAACATACGTCCAAACGTAGGTGGAGAGAAATTTTATTCGATTTATTAAAGAATTGATCTAAAGAATTTGAAAGGTATTGTATATTATGAATTTTCGTATATTAATGCACAATTTTTTGTTATTTCTCCGAACCTACTAAATAATTTTTAATATAAACTGAACAAAAGAAAAAGTAGGAAGTGCTCTAAAACGAAAGTTAGTTACACAGTAGTAATTTCGAAATTTAATATTAAAGAATACTTTCGAAATTTAAAGTATTAATAAAGTAAAAATATTAAAAAAAGTATTTTTACAAATTTCAGTTTAAAAAATCCTTAAAAATTGTATAAATAATACTTTTAATGAAATTACAAACAGCGACAAGTTTCCTAAAGAAGCAATTAATAATCACCTGGGAGAGCACAAATATACTCTAAAAAAGTGCATTATGTGCATTAAATATGCAGTAAAAATTTAAAGTTATGCTATAAAAATGCGAAAATATACTCTTAAAAAAACAAGAAGTGTATAATTTTTAAACAAAAATATTTTTTTCAATAAGTGTTTTATTCATATTTCAACAATATAAAAAAGGTAAAACTAAAGTTTATCTGTCAACTCTGTCAAAAGCCTTATTTTTAATTCTAATTTATCGCATACGAATTTTATTGATCTTCTGAACCGTTTTAAATATTATTGTATCTCGTATATTTTCTATACATCAAATATCAAAAACTTTCCATGAGATAAACAAAATTATCTTCAAAATATGCTCTAAAGATAACAAAATATGCGTTAATTATACTCTAAAAATCAATATATGCCGTTAAGTGTAGAATATGCAAAAATATTCATTTATAAATCGATGCCAAAATGCTTTATTTGCTTGAAACTAATAAATATTTTATCGATGACGTACAGAAAAAACACACAATTGTATATTTGTGGTTTCCCTGATAATCGCCCAAAGAAATATTAAGATTTATTTTTATCCTAATAAGCATCAAAGTAATATATTTAGATTCCTCAATTCAATTATTATTACTAAAAAACTTTTGTAACACTTTTAAATAAGTTAACACTGAAAATTTATTACCATTATTAAATTTTTAGTTATTAACATTTACAATAAAATTCTATAAAACTAATAATTTTATTTAAAACTCTTTTACTAAAATTTTGCTTTTCATTCAAATTTTAATCCAAATACTGAAAAATTGCCTTTGAAAAATTGTTACTAACTTGAATTTATTTTTCTTTGCGATTATTTGAAAAATAGAAAAAGAAATATTAATTAAAAAAAGTATATACATAAATTAATAAATAAATAATAAAACCATTATTTTAAAATGTTTATATATTTTTTAATAAGACCTTAAAGCATACATTTCTTAAATTTATAGTTAGTAGAAAACAAAATAAAACACAAAACTAGGTATTTAAACAATTGAGGTCGATTTTGTTTTTTTATGTTTAGCTTTTAATTTCATTATTAAAATTTTATAAATTGTTTACTTTTTACGATGTTCATCAGCTAACTCTTTGATTTTATCAATTATTTTGCTAGGTTCATCTACACGAGGAACCTAAAATATAAAATTAAAAGGAAGATTTATTAAAAATAATCAATAATATTTAATATTAGTATGTAAAATTACCTCATAGTTTTGACTGATGTACATACCGGTATAAATACCAGCACTGAACGTTAACTGTAAATAGAATTGGGAAAATTTATTAATTGAATATTGTTAAATTTTCTTAAGTATTATTTAAGGAATTAGAATAAAATTAAATGAACCAATTTTATCACATGGAACTTATTTATTACATGAAACGAGAAAGATATAGTCTGTATGAGCATACAAATTCGGGAAGGGGGACTTATATTACAACTGCGGCCAATTTTACTAAATGTAAAATAAAATATACAAATACAGAATAATGCGTTGATACTAACATCTAGATGATTTTACGCACTTTAGGGCGATTCCTGGAAGTGGGTTTATATGAGAGCAATGGTAAATTATGTACCGATTCTCATAAAATTTGGCATTGTTGTTTCAACTTAAAACTTATTTGTGTCGAATATTAACTTGATACTAACATTCGTATGGGATTTATGCACGTTAAAGTGATTTTCGGAAGAAGGGTTTATATGGGAGCTATGGACAATTGTGTACAGATCTTCATAAAATTTGATACAAAGATTGATACTTGTACAGAACTTCTTTGCACCGAATTTCATTAAAATATTCTTATTTGTAATGCATTTCTGAGTGTTTAAACTCTATTCCGAGGGACATTTGCATTGGACTAAGTAAATTTCAATGGGCTTCGTCCTCGTATCATAAAATTCCCACGTGCCAAATTTCATTGAATTATCTTTAAAATTGCGACCCGTACTTTGTGTACAAGCCAGTCAAACGGACGACCGTTGTTCATGCACAAACGCAGAAACCCCAACTACCTATGGTGGTGTGGGGTATAATTAATGCAGATATGTGGGCAACATTTAAAATTATTATTATTAGAATTAGGATTTTTTCTTTAATTTCTAAAGTAAATCTGATCAGGTTTTGCACTTTTATGTTTGGCTCAAATAAATTTAAATATTTAAATAAAGAAAATTGTGGAGATCCCAATGACTCGAAGTTTTTTCAGTCTAAAAAAGTGCTATAGAGGGCTTCTTTTTCCAGATTGGACATCAAACGAAATTTCCTGTAAACAAACCTAATGTATGATGCTTCGTTGAAAAGAGAACTCATACATAATTTGTATACAATGTGCGATTCAAAATTAGAATGGGAATTCGGTACTGTAAAATAATGTATAAGAAGTGTTGCCGTACATAAAAAAATACAATTTAAACATTTTTTAATATCGAAAAATATTTTCAATTTCAATCTTTGTAACATACACAACATGTCCGTTTAATTATAATTCCCTTCCAAAAGGCACTTCTTCAACTTCATCATAGAATAGATTTGCCCTTTGAACCATAAATCTTGCAAAGGTAGTAAATACACAAATATGCAAAATTTATGCCAATTAGCACCTGATTTACATTTAAACCACAAAATTTTAAATTAGTTCCACAAATAATATCAAAAAACAAATTATGTAATTTAAAAAGCTTTTTCTACACTACAAACTTCTGAATTTTGGACTAATTTAATGAAGACAAAGAAAATGAAAAAAAAAAACAACAAAACCTAACTACAGATCATTGTGCAATACGAAAGTGACCTCGTAAGCCCAGCTAATTTATAATTTTTTCATGTTCGTACATCACGGAGCTACCAATTTGTTTTTGCATTTCTATGTAAAATTTTTACCATTCGCAAAGTAGCGCTGGGTTGAGGAAAAACTCTCGCGTCATCGTAATTATTTCTTAAGTACAGTCAGGCGGGCTTTTGTTGTTTGGCTTCGAGAATTTTGCGTCTCACCCCTGCATTAACTAACTGCCAGTTTTTATAACACGAGCGCAAAAACAGGCAGTGTTTGTTGTCGTCAAATTGATTTTGTTAACCTAACTTTTATAAGACTTTTATAAGATTGGATTTGGTGCAGTACCACACAAAACTGAGATTGATATTAGTGGAGACCATTAAACTCATGGAGCTAAATTCGGGAGCTCTAGCTTCCTACGAAGGAGGCTTCTTTTGGATATACCCTGGCAATATGTTAGCAGAAAGCTACGCCAATTAAACTTTTAAATTCAAAAAAAATGACCGCGTTCATTTACTCTTCTTCATATACTCATTTTTTCCTCATAGCATTTTAACATTTTTTGCAGTTGTTTTCCACTAACAAAATGCAAGTAATTGTTATTTTTGTAAATGTGCGTTCACTTTATAATTACATTATGCTACAGATGTGGAATATTAACTAAAAAAATGAAATCATAAAACCAAAAATAAAACGTCAAATGAACGAAACCATAATAAATGAAAGTGAGAAGTAGAAAAAAATAATAAAACGAGAATGTCACTTCTAATTAAAATTACGTTATCAAAAAATGCACAAAATATGTTATTTTCAATACTTTTTTTCAATTTAATCATAATTTTATATGTAACAACAACAATAGTTGGGAGATAAAACACTTACCAAAAATTTAAGCATATCGTAGATGCCTGACCCGTCGACTGCCAGTTTGAAGAGTTTTTTAAAAACTGAGACACAAAGAAAAATTCTACAAAATTCGCACACACACTCACACGCGCGTACACACACTTGTTTCAATAACAACAAATTTGCTGTCAAAACAAATAAAGAGCTTTTCTCAATATATTTCCCTCTTATTTATTAAAAAAAAGAACACTCAAATAAACTCTTAAAAGAGAGTTGTATTTATTTTATTATTATACCCTTCACCACAGGTATAAAGGGTATATATATTGATTTGTCATTCCGTATGTAACTTTTGCAATAACGATATCCGTCTGACCGTCTGTCTGTTGAAATCAGTTTTTAGAAAGCCCCAGTTATCAGATATGTTTTACACAACAAATTATAGGCAATATTCCTTAGAATAACACTACAAATTAACAAAATCAGTCTATTAATGGCCGAGATATCGCCAAAAGACAGAAAAGACCTCTAAAGATGTATTTGTTTTCGACTTTTCTAAGATCCTACATAAGCTAGCACCGAAAATTCGGAATCTTTTTTTTGGAATGTTTTTGCGGAAGAAATGAACAAAATCGGTGACTGTGACATCGGTCAAAACGCATTTTTGGACTTTGTAAAGCTTTGTAAAGAATTAGTTTTTTTTATAAATCTGTTGTAAATATTTTCTAAAATTTCAATTTTTTGAATTAACCATATCGATCCGCAAACAACCGAGTTATAGGCAAAAAAAAAATTATTAAAAATATATACTCACAAACATATATAAAAAGCATTGCAACGACTTTCAGTGTTGTCTTTTGTATAAGCAAGCAGTAGTTGATTATTGTATATACATACACACCATCATTTTTTGTGTATGTTTGATCGTTTTTTAGTTGGAATTAAAAGCATTGCAATGACTTAGCGTTGTTGTGTTTTTTATTAGCATGCATCTATATATAGACATATGTATATAAATATAGTAGTCATCAGAAGCTATCAGTGTTGTTGTTATTTTTTAAGGAAGCAAAGCTTGCTATGATAGTTTAATTTTGTGTTTACATTTTTGTAGTTTGGAAAAAATGTAGATTATTTTTGTAAGTATAAATGTGGAAATATGAAAGCATATTTTAAGGCGTAAATTGTTTTATTTGTCGATAAGGTGGTGAAGGGTATAAAAGATTCGGTAGAGCCAAATATGGCGCTCTAACTTGTTTTGGTTAATAAGAGAACAGTTTGTTGTTGAAATAATTGATTGTATTCGATAAGTAAACGCGTGTTGCTAAAAATCTAAAAAGAAAGTGAAAAATATTTATTTTTAAATCTGTGATGAAAAAAGAAAGTGAAAAATATTTATTTTTAAATCTGTGATGAAAAAAGAAAGGTAAAGCAAGAGAAAAACATATGCTTATAAATAAAAAATATATATTTTTTCTGACACTACACAAAACAACCATTTTTTTGTTTGTTTAATTAGATAATCACTAATTTAACAATAATTTTTAATCTATAACTTTAATATTTAAATTATGTATTATAACACAGATTATTATAACGAAAACACAAATATTAATTTTATGTAAACTATTTTTTAGCAATTTCTATTATAATTTTTATTTTTACTTTTTTTTAAATAATTTTGTTTGCCTAGATAGACTCTTCACACTTCTGTTTTCAATTAGTTACTAAATATTTTTTTGTATAATCTTGTAGTTCAAGTAGTAGTGAGTGATGATCGTTCCTGTTCTATTCAGCATGTAGTCAAAAAGGCTAGTTTGCTTGTGTTGTCGTCGATTTATTTAAATTTATATTATTTTGTTTATAAATGACCATGAAAACAATTGTATTGTGATGTCATTATATAGGAAAACAAAAGGTATTTAAACTGTGACGGAAACAGTGTTGTATTTTAACCGGAAATTGTTCGTACAGCGAAGTAAGGTTACAAATTTCAAAATCAAATTAATTTTCAAAAAAGTACCAAATGAAAAAAGTAATATAAATGATAAAAAATATGATTTTTAATAACCACTAATTTTCAAAATAAATTGTCGGACAAAACCCTAGGAAGGAAGAAGTAAAACTAACTGCCCAGGTAAAGTTCAAACAAATGGCTTTCAAATGTACCAATTCTAAGAAAATGCTACTAATACAAACTGCTTTTATAAAAAGTCAAATTTTCAGCGTTTTCCATAATTTTTTCCAAACTCTTTGGGTTTTTAAAATTTTTTAATAAAATTGTGATTCATTCAAATAACTATTTGAGAATAATTCTGGGACTTTAACAATTATTTTTCCATTGCAAGTCGCCTTATTATGTTAGCAGCATGTGGAAATCTCTTTTTTGCTTAGAATAGGTACTTCTAAAAGTCATATGTTTGAGCATTCTCATGAGATTAAGAGTAGAAATAGTTATAATCACATCTTCCTTTATCTCTTTGGATGATGAAACTCGTTCTCCTTTGGCGAGAATCGCGATATAGTTGCAATTTTACTTCGTGGTTTTATGGATTCTGGCACTCAGTTTCTTCTAATTTTCATTTAAATTTGTTATTTTGCATAACGAAATGTTTTTTTTTTTAGCTTCAGATACAAATATTTAGCATTTTTTAAACAAACAAATTAATTTCAGTTCATTCTCCCAATCTGAAGTCAAGAAATCTTTCTATCTTTTTTCCAAATGTAATAATTTGCATAGTGTTTATGAATAGAATATTAAAATTGATCCATTATTCCCTCGACGTTATTTCTTATGTTAAGAAATAAAATTTTCTTCGTGTAGACGTAGAGTTAATTTAAATTTATTTACCTAGTGTCTACATTAGACAAATTTTTATCAAAACAAAGGTCAATATCAGTGCGACTATATACAAGGTAACCTTAGTTAAACAGCAGATTATTATTTTGGTTGTTACAGTTGTCAAACTGCATATATAAAAAAAACAATAAGGAATACACCATATTGTTGTTGTTATGCAACTGTTGCCACCTTCCATAAATTCACGTTAAGTTTCACGTTTGTCTTGATAAAAAAATTTCTAATGTAGACACTATGTTAAATACCAAATATTAGGATTCATCAAATCGACTTTCGAATAATCGAACAATCGGCTTTTTGTTGAAAAAAGTCGAAATCAACTTTTTGGCTTGAAAATTGTGGAGAAATCGACTTCTTCTTGCCAGATAGTCAAAAAGTCGAATAAATTCGGAAAAAGTCAAAATTAGTGGAAAAGTCGAAAATGGTCGGAAAAAGTAAAAAAGTCGAAAATAGTCGGGAAATACGAAAAAATTTACCTTATTTAAGAGGAATAGTTTCTTAGTAGTTTTTATTTCAATTTTCAGAACCATAGGGTTATGGGAAACAAAGTAATAATTTTAACTATATAGGATGATCCATTATGGGAGTCTATAGTAGTAAAGAAGTACATTTTATTTAAAGAACATATATATACAACTGTATTGAAAATATAATTATGTTTATCTCAACAGAAAATCTACTAATATATACTTATAGTTTATAGGAACTATCACTTTTTGGACCCTTCACCGTAGGTTTAAAAGGTATATATAAGTTTGTAATTCCGTTTATAATTTCCACAATTTTCGTCGGAGAGCAAAAAGTTTATATTTTCTGGATTGTTATAAGGAATGATGTCGATAGAACGATGTCCGTCCGTAGGTTGAAATGGCATTTATGAAGCCCGACGAAAAGTGCTATATGCAATATATATCAAGCGATCGGAAATCCTTTCAAGAATTTTGCTATTGAAATTCAGCAAGATCGGTTTATAAATCGCGGTAATATGTGTAAAAAACCGTTTTTTGAGTTTTTAAAAATGGTTTAAATGGCGTTTGTACAGCCTCCCGATAACATAGATATACGATATATATATATCAAAATGTGATTATATTTTCCTTAAATATGTGCCAACTTTTGTAATATTTCAAAGTATTAAATTTGTTATTTACTAGCTTTTAGCAGTACGCTTCGCTTATTTGATGCAATAACTAATATTTACTTTATATGGGAACTATTATTCTCCCTGGACCCTATTTGATATGAAAATTACTTTTGAATTTTTTTTAAGATTCATTGTATTAGTCATATAGATGGGAAAATTTATATTTTATTTGTATGGGAGCTATCTCTCATTCTGGACTTCTCCGTACTATTTTCATTTCATCAATGCAATATCACAGGATAAAGGCTCCCATGAAATTTGAGGGCTCTCACTGTTATGGCCTTAGATACGCCATAATAAATATTTGCTTCATATGGGGAATACTACATCCCCTGCTCCGATTTTAAGCTAATTGATTCATCCGTTTCAGAGTTTAAAAAAGTGGGCATAAAATATGGACATAGCATCCGATCAAGATCCAACATAACCTATAACATTTTACAGTATAAGCACTATCTGTGTGTCATAATTCATGTAAATTCTTCATTAATAACGTGTAAAATTTAAAAATATATTTTTTAAAGTAGGCATAAAATATGACTTTCAATCGGGATCTAACAAAGCCTATAACCAACTCTGGCACTGGTACTATATGCGTTTCAAATTTAGAAGTGATTGATGCACAAACAAATAAACAAACTTACACCTTTTTTTATAATATATATAAGGATTTATTAAATCTTGAATCTATTTCAACTTTACATAAAAATACAAATTATTTAATGTTTTTAGTTTTTACATAGATATACTATAGGTAAATATATATATATGTATATATATAATTTGTTGTATGGGTTTTTTTGTGTTTCTTAATGTATATAGGAAAATCCGATCACAGCCGGGTAGAAATAACTAGTAACTTCTAAAGTCATATATGAAAAATTTAAAAAAGCATTTTTCGGATAAATATATATAATTTTACGATAAAATTTTCCACTTACAGAATTTAGATAATTAAATTTAAATAATTATCAGGAATTTTACTATATAAAAAAAATTGGGGTTTCTTTTTTAAGTAATAGACCAAAAGTGCAAAGAAGTCAAGACCAAAGATGACAAATTTAATTTTCGAAAACACATATCTTTTAAACCAAAACAGTTAATAAAATAAAATCGATTGATTGTATCACTTTAGCACCGACTGTACTTCAACGACACACTTAGCATTGTAGATCGGTCCAGTAGATCCTAATATATTACAATTTATTTTGTCAACAAAATAAATTATTAAAGTAAATAAATAAATAAAATACTAACTTCCTTAAATACGCATCATGGAATAAATTGAATGTTCTGACCCAGCTCCGATTTTTTTTCATCGTTGATAAATAATGATGAAAAATTTTTTAGTGCAACTGAATAATTTCGAATTTATAGGCCATTGAAAAATTTACTTTCCTAAGAAACTCATATTAAAAAAATTTCTTGTTATTTAAATATTGGGTAAAAAGACAAAATTATATAAGCGAAGCCGCCTTTGGACATACCACAGAGTTAAAAACCCTTACGGCTATTAAGAAAAAATATTTTACAAAAAAAACTATACGGGAGTAAATACAAAATATTAAAAAAAAAATGTTAAAAGAATAAATAAAATAATAAAAATAAATAAAAAAGAAAAAATGTTAAAAGAATAAAATTTGTTTCTTTTTATAAATGTGCTTTCAAGAGCTTTCGATTGATACTTAAATAAAAATATTTGCAATAGGATAAACAGTATAGGAAATATTTACTATTTTAAGTGAGTTAGGGAGCTCAATGAGTACCGAAATTGCAAATTTTCAAAAAAAAAAAAAAAATATTTACCAAAAAGAGCAAAACTACGTTCACACGATTATATAAAAACATGATTTTAAATCTAGTTTTCTTTTTGAAAACGAAAGAGGTAGAGTTGAAAGAGGGATTGAGAAAAAAATCACGATTTCTGTTTTCATGTTTTTTTTTTCCTTATTTCTCTTCACACTCATTTGTATTTTTCTCATTACGTTTTATTCGTTTTTCTCTTCTGAACTGGTAGTATTGCTATAAACAAAAAAAAATCAACCCTGCGTGTAAGGAAAAAGGAAAAATTATAAAAAATCATGAAACTAAAAAATCATCATCTGAACTCAAATGATTTTTGGTAGGAACTTCAAAAGAGAATTAAAATAAAAAGACGTCTTAGAAATCACTGTGTGAACCGTGTGAAGTTCATAAGTATCGTTGCTGCTGTTATTTATATCGCAACTGTACTTAAAATTAAATGTTACTGACATTCTATTTCATACACTCTTTCTAAACAAATAACAACAGCTGTGATTGCATACAGAATTTGTCTAGTAAAAACAGATGAAGCATCTAAAAACAAAATACGTCTTGAAGTGAATTTTTTTGTAAATAATTTAACTTTTTTGTATTTTTGCATCTTAAATAAAAAAGACAATGGAAGAACAATCAAGTCAAGGTGAGTGATTTTGTAGCAATAGCTCCTTCTTCTTTGTTGATGAACTAAACAAAAGCAAATGATTTTTGGTATGTCCCGGGTTCTTCCAGAAGATACAAGTGCAAATGGTTCGGCAAATATAACAGACTTAAACGATGATTGTTTAGAGTGTATATTCGAGCGTATACAAGATTTACCCAACCAAATACAAATTGCCAAAAGTTGCAGTCGTTTTCGTAACATTATTGTGTCTATGTGGAAACGTCAACCTGAATATAAAATTTTAACCTTTAACGAACTGCCGACTGTGTTACCCAACTATGATGATTTCGAATATTTTCTAAAGGCCATGAAAACGGAGTTTCACACTTTGCGCATAATAGACGAGTGTCTAAATGTATTTCTCAAGGAAATGGAAGAGTGCGGCATTGATTGTTTTACTGCCATCGAACGTTGTGAATTTCAAGATGATATTATGGATTGTTATCCGCAGGATGAGGATATGGAATCATTAACAAAACTAGTGCCTAATTTAAAATATCTTCATATAACAGTACCCATTACCGGCCATTATTTGACAAATTTGAAATATTTAGAAGAATTACATTTGTATGATGAGCAGTCAAAGGTCTATGAAATTAAAGAAAAATATCTTAAAGAAATTCTATTGAATCTAAAATATCTAAAAGTTTTAGATATACGTACATTTGAAGTATCACATTTACAACTAATGCCAGAAATTTCAGAATGTATAAATTTGCAAGAACTCAAATTGAATTTGAATTCCCTTAAACCCGTGCTAGAACATGTACTAAAACTGCCACGTCTTAAACACCTACAAGTACTGCTGGATCAGGATATTGATGTTTCACGCATACAAAATATCGATACTTTTGATTATAAAATCTATGAAACTAAGGAATATTATCAAATTCTACGCGAAAAAGGTGCACTATTACAGGGTTTAGCTATAGATTTTCATTTTTTACCTGTTAGCGATACTTGGGTATCAGACTTTCATCGATTAGACCCTTCGAATCTCAAATTATTGGCTTTATGTAATTATGATTTCAAATCGCAGGAGGAATGTTTGTGTTGCCCCTTCAATCGTTTGGAAATTTTATGCCTTAGACATGCTCAAAATCTTGAGGCGTTAATGATTTTGGAAATTTTACATTTATGTCCTAAGCTAAAACATTTGGATATTAGTTATTGCCTAAATTTGGATGCATCGTTATTAAATTCTTTGGCCAATTATTTACAAAAGGAAAAACGTTCATCGTCGTTGTGTGTCTATTATCGTATGTCGGGCTTAGAGGATGAAATTGAAAAGGTAAAAATAATATTTCTTTATTTTAATTTTTTTATTTTTTTATTTTTTTTTTTCGAAAATTTCAATTTCAGAATTTTACATTTTGGACTTCTCAAAAATACTTACAATTACGTAATGATTTTCCTCCTGGTTCCGATATTGGCTTAAGTTATGTTCAACGTGGTTTTGCTTTTTATTTTTGAAACAAAGACAATTTAAATACATATAATAAAATTATGATATGTTTTAATTAAAACGTAAAAATTAACAACAGAACCAAATATGTGAATATGCTGAAAATTTTCCAAATTCTGTGATTATATACAGTTTGAGAAAAAAATCTAAATACACCCCCACAATTTTGCGATTTTAGGAAAGTTATAAAGATAATGAGAAAAATTGATATGCTAATATTTAAGCTAAGTTTAGAAAAAATAACAATATGCTATTATAAAAAAAAAAATAATAATAACAAAAACATTAAAAATCGACAGGAAAAAAGTCTACATACAGTGTTGTAACTCCATGCAGTAAGTAGAAAATTAAAAACAAAAAGGAGAATACAACCGTTATTTTTTATTTTATTTGGTCTTAAAATCACTATCTTCAATTCATTTTACAAATTCAAGTGAAAGAAGTAAAATATCTGTTTAACAATAAAATGAAAGTTAGAAAAGAGGTACCGATCTCTGTTAGAAATATTGTGGTCAGTGAGCGAAAGGAAGGCAAATCTTATGTCAAAATTTCCAAAATAGTAGAGCTTAGTCGCGCAACATTGCAGACAATACTTAGAAATTATGAAACAACCAAGAGCATAGAAAATAAACCACGCACTGGCAGACCTAAGAAGCTTTCGAGACGTGATGTTAGCAGTATGCTGAAAGAAGTGAAGCGTGATCCGAAACTTAGTGCCTCAAAACACCTTGAAAATTGTTGCAATGCTACTGTTACACCGAGAACAGTTATAAGCGTTTTGCACGATAATGGGTTTAAAAGCACGATAATGGGTTTAATTTCTGCGAAAAATCGTAAGCTTAGGCTTGAATTTGCTCGGGCACATCTTAACAAAGATGTTGGCTTTTGGAAGCATGTGATATTTACTGATAAAAGTAAGTTCAGTTTTCAGAAATGATGGAAGATCAAAGGTTTGGAGGAAGCCTAACACTGCACTGGATTCAAAAAATATTATACCAATAGTTAAACATGCTGGTGGCGGTATTATGGTTTGGGGCGCCATGGCATAATAACGCCACCAGCATGTGGATCGGTTATATGGATCGCTTTCAATATAAGAACATAGTGGAACGAAATCTGAAAGCATCTGTTGATAGCTTAGGCCTTGGTAATCAATGGATTTTCCAACAAGACAACGACCCGAAGCATACCTCTCACGTTGTACGAGACTGGCTTCTATATTATGCCCCGAGGCAATTAAATTATCCACCTCAATTACCTGATTTAAACCCTATTGAGCATATCTGGGATGTTTTAGAGAAAAAGGTAAATATGACATAAGCAGTCGTGAAACCCTTAAAACTGTTCTTGTTCGAACATGGACCGAAAATACGCCTGATTTTACTGAAAATGTAGTAAATTCAATGCCCCGTTGCCACCAAGTAGTAAATGACGCACAGGGCGGACCGACAAAATATTGAAAATTATGTTTTTTATATCAAATTAGTTACCCTTATGTTTAATTTTATTGCTGTATTTAGACTTTTCCTCTGAATTTTGTATATTTTTGTTGTTATTATTGTTACAGTACATATGAACTACTTTTTTATTCTACAAATAAATTAAGCTATTACTATAAAAACTTTTTTTCTTACACATTTACTAAACATTCCAAATTGAGGGGTGTATTTAGACTTTTTTCTTAAACTGTAAATTGGAAAAAGATGAGTCAAAATATAATTTTAGAAGAACCTTTTCTTTTTATTTGAAAATGTAATTTTTATTTATTTTTTTATTTTAAGATGCAAAATTTATTTGAAAAGTTTTCTTTTTTTAAAAAATTATCCCTGTTACTTGTTTTGAAAACTGCTACTTTTCTGAATATCAGATTTTCTTTTTTTTTTTTAATTTGTACTTTTTTAAAAATTGTTAAATTTTTTAAATTGGAACTTTTTTAAAATTTGTATTTTTTCACTGGAAATTGATATATATCGACAACTCTATGAAATATCGGCTAAAAATTTAGCGAGTGCCTTTCGATTTTTAAAAATTTTTATACAATTTTTGGGACGCAAACATCTACTATACATAATTTGATTTAAAAAAAAAAAACTTTTCACAAATTTTTCCAATAAAAATTCCAAAAAATTCTGATATTATTTTTATAAAAATTTAAAGATATCTGGTAAAAAAAAATCATTTTTCGGTCGTTCTTTCATGGAATTGTTAATATTTTTGAAACTGTTACATTTTTGTAAATTTTGTATTTTTTAAAATTTGTACATTAAAAAAATTGTTCTTTTAAAATAGTACTATAAGGAAAATTGATGACTTTTTGAAATTTCGTACTTATTTTTCGATAATTTGGGTCCATCTTTATGTTCATTTTTAGAGTATTTTCTTTTTGGTTGCTATTTTCAAAATAAGCAACATTTTTAAGCAATTGGTACTTTTTTGGAGAGTTGGTACTTTTTTTTGAAAATTAATATCTTTCCAAAGTGATATTTTTTCAAAATTAATCATTTTCTGTATATACATAAAAAATTATTTTTGGAAAATTGTTACCTTTTTTATTAATTGACCATTTTTATACCCTTCACTACAGGTGTAAATGGTATAAAAGTTGTCATTCATTTGTAATTTCCACAAAGTTTCATCGGAAAGCAAAACAGTTTATATTTTCTGGATCCTTATGCTGATAGGACGTCCATTCCTCCGTCCGTTGGTTGAAATCCTTTCGAGAATTTTGTTATTGAAATTCAGAAAGATCTGTTCATAAATGGCGGAGATATGTGTAAAAAAGTTTTTTCGACTTAAAAGTGCTTTAAAGATCAGAAGTTTTTTCCAGAACTTTTCTATTGAAACTCGGAAAAGACCATTTCAAAAATAATATTAGAAAAATTGTATTTTCTTAGAAAAAATTGTATTTTCAACCCGGTTTTCGATTTTTTGAAGCCCTTATAAAGCTAGGGACATCGTTTTTCAACACCAAATCGGATTTTTCAACCACATTTGTTCATAAACAACCGAATTATTGGCATATCGGTTTTTTAATGTCTGCTTCCTTTATAGTTGTTGTTTTCATGGATACTGAAAAGTAAAGTAAGGCATATAAGCATTTAAACCATATTTAACAACTCAAAAAACCCGTCCTATCGACATCATTACTTATAAGGATCCAGAAAATATTAACTTTTTTCCTTAGATATGCCATAATGAATATTTGCCTTATGTGAGGGATACTACACCCCCTGCTAGGATCTATTTCAAGCTAATCGTTTCATACGTTTGAGTATTTTAAAAAAGTGGGCGTAAATTTTGGCGTGGCATCCGATCAATATTCAACATAATCTATAACATTCTACAGTGCAAGAACTATCTACGCGTCAAATTTCATAAAATAGTTTCATTAATAAAGTATAAAATAGAAAAAAATTATTTTTTTTAAAGTAGGCGTAAAATGTGGGTGTGATGTCCAATCGAGATAAAACAAAGTCTATAACCACCTATGTCACTGATACTACCTGTTTGTCAAATTTTGTGAAAATCGATTCATCCGTTTAGAGGTGATTGATACAGAAACAAAAAAAAAACAAATAAACAAACAAACTTACTCCTTATTTTTATAATATATAAGGATATAAAATCTTGATTCTATTTCGACTTTATATGAAAATGCAAATTATTTAAAGTTTTTAGTGTTTAAATAGATATAGTATAGGTAAATATATTTGTAATTACATCCAATATAATGTTTTTTATTTTCATGCGTGAAGGGTATATAAGATTTGGCGCAGCCGAATATAGCACTCTATCTTGTTTTAAGTATATTTGTTTTAGAAATGTACAATTTTCAAAATGGGTACCTTTTTTTAAACAATGTTTTTGGAAAATGAATATCTTAAAAAAAAAAAAAAAAAAATATATATATATATATATATATATATATATATATATATATATATATTTATGAACAATTTTATTATATCTGTATTTTTAAGTTCTTCCTTTTTTGAAAATTAGTATCTTAAAAAAAAATAAATTCTTTTGAAAATTCAAACTTTTTGGACATTTTTTATTTTTCTTTTATAAGTTGAAAAATTTTTTTAACTAGTCTTTTTTAAAAAATTGGTACTTTTTTGGAAAATTGGTACTATTTTGAAAATTAGTATTTTTTTTTTTTTTTGAAAATTATAAAAAAAATATATTTGTTATTTTTTGATAATACTTTTTAGATAATTAATACTTTTTTGAAAATCAATCTTTTTTAAAAAATTTTTAGAAAATTAATACCCTTTTTTTAAAATTAGTACCTATATTATGAAATGATGCTCTTTTTGGAAAATGTGTATTTTGTATAAATTGATACTTTTTTGAATTAGTAACTTTTACAAAAATTGGTACAATTTAAAAACATTGCTCCTTTTTGAAAGTTATTAATTTTCTTAAAAACTATTTTTATTTTTTTTTTTTTTTTGAAAATTAGTATATTTTTGAAAATTTTTACTTGTTTGAAAATTATTCAAAAAATTTTGAGTTGAAATATTTTGATTTTTTCCTCTGACACTAACGTAGATTTGTTATTTTTATTAACGAATATTTTTATTTATGCAAAATCTGTTCGCGTTAATCATTTTTATCAATGCGCGCCAAAGTTGTAGAGGTTTAAAGTTGAAACTTAAAAAAAATCTTAAAAATAGAGGTTTCGTTTTATCAAAACCAAAACAACGCGATTTTATAGAACTTCTAAGGTGCTATCAACACATGTCAAAGCTATTACACCATCTTTAATAATTAATATCGAAGTACACTGAAAACAAAATTGTTTAACTTTATTTTTTTAACGATTTCGTAAATGGCAAAAAATGTCGTTTCAAATTTCGAAAAATCATGTATATAAAAACATATTTTGGGATAGTTTCCTGAAAAAAAAATTAATTGAATATCAGCACTGGTTTGGAAAATATAGGCATGAAATATTCCTAACAAAAAACGCGATTTTAATTTTTTTAAAGGTGGATTTTCGCAAAATGTACAACTTGTTTCTTATTTAGTGATAAATTTTACATCGAAATAGTTTTTATTATTTCAAAATTTGAACTATAATGCGAAATATGTAAGGGTGAATTTTATGGTTAACAATATATCTTTTGGTATATAGAATTATAAGTTCTTAAAATATTTTGACGCCCACGGAATTTTAGTATTAAGCAATAAAATGTTTTCATTTGACATCAATATTAACGTCATTTATACTTCGCGATAGTTGTAAGCGAAATGTATTTGGAAATGAATGGCACTGAAGCCGGTATAAATTATTATTATTTTTTTCATATTATCAATTTTATCCATTAAGATGATTCTTTGTAGGTAACTTTCGATGATATAAAGTCATATCTTATATTAAAAAAATACGGAAAAAATTTGAAAATTGGTGAAAATTTTAAAAATTGCATACAATTTTTGTTTTTAAAATTTTTATAACGCCCATTTGACCCGTGGTGCCATTCATTGAGAAATGCTGTTTACGCGATGTTTTAGACAATTTCAATAAACTCTGTAGTTGTCAGTTGCGAAAAACATACATTTTACTAATATTTACGTTAGTTATATAGAAGTTTGCGATGATGCTATTCCATGCCTTTTTTCCTGACGTCAATGAGATATACCTCAAACTATATAGAATCACTTCACCTTTAAAATACAGTTCTTTAAATTTCAATTCACTGATGCTCGCAAATTTTTTATCAAGAAAAAAATTTATTTATTTATTATTTTTGGTTTCATTTCTTTTTTTTTTTTTTTTTTGTCGACGCATAACTTTTCATCAAATAGTTATGTGGTAACTAGTTAAACATCATATGAATTTGGCTTGTCTTCCAGCTGGTTAATTGTTTGAGTCTAAAAGATGTAAATTCTGAGTCCAAAACTGAAATTATTAAAAAAGTCTTCAAAAGAAATTCAAATGACTGTAGTTCCGTGAAATTTTATGTGAATGACCTAAAATTTTGGATTTCTTAGTTATTTTGTAAAATCTATCAGAATGCATTACAAGTTTTTTTTTATTTTTAAAGGAAACTTTAGAAATACAAGACATATAAAGTCGGTTTCAAAGAGTTTCAAACTTTTTTGAAATTCGTTATATATTTTTATTTTTTTTTTTTCAATTAGTGCATTTTGGAAAATGTGTATTTTTCATAAATTGATTCTCTGTTTAAATTGGTACATTTTTGGAAAGTTAGTCTTTTTTTTTGAAAATTTTACTTTTTGTAAAATTAGTAACTTTTTTGAAAATTATTATTTATTAAAAAAAAAAAAAATGGAGAAATGGTACTTTTTTAAATTAGTGCTTTTTCTTTAAAAATTATTTGAAAATTAGTTATTTTTATGAAATTAAAATTATAAAATTGAAAATAAGTTTTAACCCACAAAAGTGTATCTAACAAGTCAATCGTTTGTTCACAATTGTGTCTTCATAAAGTCTTAATTTTAGTCCATAATCTTGGCTTACAAAAGCATAATTTTAGTTCACAATTTTAGCTTTAATTTTGGAACAATTGTATTTTAAAATGTTTAGATCTTTGTTCACAATTCGTTGACAATCATGGAAAAATGGAGAAATGGTACTTTTTTAAATTAGTGCTTTTTCTTTAAAAATTATTTGAAAATTAGTTAATTTTATGAAATTTTGAAAATTGATACTTTTTTCAATAATTACAACTTTATAATTTGATGTTTTTTTAAATTTTTAACGCGATAACGGGTTTTTTGAGACGGTCGCATCCGATAACTTTGTTCTATATAAAGATTTAGGACCTTCGTAAAATTAATTTCAACAGACAGACGGACGGGCAGACTGACATCGCTATTTCGTCTCCCTGTTATAAGAGCACAGATTATAAATATATTCTTTATGTGGACCCAGATGAATATTGAAGAAATTAAAAAAAGTTTCATCTGAATAAATTTTGTTGGTAAAATTGAAAAAATCTGACGACAAGATACATATTGCTCATTTACTTCAATTGGGGTATAAATGCCAAAAATGACATATAATAAATACTTTATAAATACTTTATAAATAATTTTTAGCCTAAGCCACTGCCCGCCTAGGTACCCATATATCCATAACCAATATTTAAGATAATCTGTAGATCGCCGTTTTAAAGGTAATTTAATGAAATTCGGCACCTATGCTTTTCTTGGGCCAGTAATATAACATATTAAAATTGATTATAATCCAACCATATTAAAATTTTTCCAAAATAACTCAATTGCTTATAAATGTCTTAAATATGTCCCTATTTTCATAAAATTCTAACCAGGTGAGTTTTATCTAAGCAAAAAGCCATACCTACCATACAGGAACCCCTCCCGGAATTACTTTTTCGTTCATAATTCTTATATACATGATCGCATAAATATAAAATTCGATAAAAGTAACTCCCTGTTTTTATAAAACGAACGAAAAATGCGTTACGACAAATTGTGTGGAAAACAACAATTAAATTTGAAATTTATTTGTTGTTTTCCATATAAATTGTCGAAACGAATTTTTCGTTTGTTTTATAAAAACACGGGGTAAATTCCACTTAAGTATTAATCTTACGGCCAAATTTCAGAAGGATCGGTCCATAAATTACCATAGATTCCATATATGACCCTGTCACGTTCTCAATTACGTTTGCGCAATAAAGTTACTTAATACGGCAAAAATTTCTCTACTTTTACTTTTCTACTTGTTTTAAGTATTTTTCGAAAATTATATATAAAGCATACAATTAAGTAAATTTAACTTTTATTTAAAATTTTTATTACCTTAATTTTATTTTGTTTTTGTTAATAAAACAATTATACTTTACAATTTTTTAGAAAATATTTTTTTCTTCTAAATCGCAAAAAATTCGCAAAATGTTTTTTTGGATTTTTATGCTACATATGTTAAGTAAAAATATAAAATT
Organism: Protocalliphora azurea; assembly: GCA_932274085.1. Taxonomy (NCBI): domain Eukaryota; kingdom Metazoa; phylum Arthropoda; class Insecta; order Diptera; family Calliphoridae; genus Protocalliphora; species Protocalliphora azurea. The sequence continues at coordinate 28,970,117 of OW026522.1, forward strand.
TTTATTTTCACACAAGTTCGTTTAAAAACTTTTTAAGTTTCTATATAAAAGTAAAAAATTACCGTTTTTTGGACTTAATAACTTCATTATAAAAAATAGCGCTTTTTATAAAATAAAACGCCAAAATATAAAAGTTTGATTTTAAGTTTTTTCCACTGTGATTAAAAATTGAAAAAAAAAAATCTGTGACTTTGGCGCCGCTCTACTTGGAGAGTGAAAAAAATTAACGAATTTTAAGCAAGTAATGGTGCTTTGTTTTATTTATTTTTACCTAGAATCAATTACTTTTTCAAAACATTAATTCCCAATTTTCAATGCGTTTTCTCAATTTCACCCCTCTGTGCAACGTAATAACAGAAAACGCATTCAAAGTTTTCAAATGTCATTTACCTTAATAGAAAAAATAACGTAAAATTTTCTTCTCAAAAGATGGCCATAAAAGATATGTACGTGATATTTTTACAGAAGATAAATCTTGATATAACGCATATTTCTATATCATTAACCCAAAAATCTCGTTTTTTATGACTTCTTGGAGTAAATGAGCGATATGTATATAACTATGTAAATTTGGAAAATAGTGTTAGTAATTCTATTCGAAATAAATATTTTAAAAAATTTTTGTTTAATTCAATATTGAAACAGACTCCAAATAAAAACATGAAAAAAATTACTTTATCAGATTGTTCAAACAAATCCCGAATATTGTAAAAATTTTGTCTAATAAATTCGCACAACTTCTTTATTCATCCCTTGATGTCTGGTGATTAATAGAAAAAAGGACCAACAATTACAAAAGAAATGCATTTTCCCCATATTACCACTCTTATGGCAAAAAGTCCAGTAAAAATTTTAAATCCTTAATCCTTTACTATAAGTAATATTCACTTAATTTTTTTTTTATTTATATTTATGTATATTTGTGTATAAAGTTTTGCTTAAACTTAAATTTAATTTAAATAACAAATATTAAATACAATTAATTATACATGAATTATTTCTTTTATCCAACCTATACATAATTAAATTATTTTGAGCGTCGCAATTAATGCACTACTATATCTCGTTGCAAGACAAAATCCCAAGTATCTTTCCAACGTAACTTAATAACTTCTTCAGCCGTTAATTTCTGCAAACCATAACTTAGTGGCAAGAAACGTATATAAACCGAAATCACGGCTATAAACCAACTTATAACACCCAAACGATAAGATCTTACCATCCATAAAGCTGAACCGCAATAACGTTTCAGCAAATAGTCTATGTGTTCGATAACATAACACAATAGTTGAAGTTTAAATAAAAATGCTGGAAAATAATGATGTAAAAATAGCGTACGTTCCATAAAGAAATAAGGTATGTAGTGAATTAAATAACCGATGAAAAATATATGACCCACAGATAGAAATTTTTGCCATTCTGATTCGTCAATGTCGTAACATAAACGTCGACGTCGTAAGATATAAAATAGACCCAAAATTATATAGATAAAAACACTTAAAGTGCTGGTATACCAAATGAGTATGTTGCCTAGTAAATGTATTTGACCATTGGATTTAGTATCTAGCCAATATGCTATACCCTTCGAGAGTAGAGGCCATTCCAAGGGTTCAGAACTATACATATGTGCTTGAATTTGTGGACCATGCCAAAGCATTTTCGATTGTAATTCGAAAAATTTGTCGAAAAACGTAAGTGCGGTCGGTTTAGTGGGTAGCATTTCAGCGGCTAGTAATTGTTTTTCTCGTTCACGTTCATCGTCGGCTGAAAAGGTAAAAGTTAAAAATATATAATATTAATATTAGAAATTATATTTTAGGGATCAAATATTAAAAGCTTATTAGAAGAGTGAAGAGGGATTGCTCATGAGCTTGAGTATTCAATCCATATATATATATATATATATATATATATATATATATGAAACTGTATACAAAAACCTAACTTAGGTGCACTATTTTGAGTATTTTTCCTCTGAATTTGATTTTAGCCTCTATGAGTTAAGCTGTTGTTCCATTCATCAATCCTTCTGGATTTGTTGCTTAAATGCGTTCTGAAAAAACTTAAAATTTGGTGCGACAAAGAAACTAATTTGTAAATATTTTGCTAAATTAATTCAGTTTCAATAGCTGCGCTAGATCTGCAAGCCACGTAAGGTACATTGAAATCAGCTTAAATACAGATGTTGATAATAACTGATTTTCTAAAGTATGTTAACTTATTGAATATCGGTCTTTGTAAAAATGAATTACACCTTCCAAAAGGCTGTATTTTCTAAAAAGTGCATTACTTTCTTTTATTTCCTTTAACTTGGAAAGTCTTCTTAACAAAATGTTCCAAAAGGTCTTTTATAATCCCTATAACCAAAATTAGATTTAAAATTTTTTATTATACGTCAAGTTAACCCAAACAAGTTCTTGATTATTAGCATATCTTCTAAATAGTTCTCTAGGGAAACGCTTTTAGAACTTGTTCCATAAATGAGGAAAAATTAATGTTCATTGTACTCTTTGTAAAAATTTATTAAACAAGTTAAGATAAAATTGGAAATAAGGACTTAAGCTAAGCTATCGTTGTTTAAAAACCTCAATTTTAACCCACAATCGTGTTTCTAACAAGTCAATCCTATGTCTACAAATGTGTCTTCATAAAATCTTAATCACAATTTTGGCTTCAAAATGGAATTTTTAATAAATTTTTTTTTAATCATCTCAAGGATCCAGTAAGTAAATTTTCAAATCAAAATATGGAACAAATGGAAAATATATCTGAAGGTAATATATTACTAATTATTAAAAAATTAATCATTATTCTTTTTTTTTTAATATCTATCCTTCTTAAATATTTCAGAGCCCCTTTATTTGGTTCATTTAATAGCGTTCTAGTACGTCCCTTCATCATATATGTAATTACTTACAAGCAAAACCTCAGCTGCGTATTTTTAAACTGAGTTTAATTAAAATATTCTTTTTTATAATGTTTTATATTAATTATTAAGATATTTTTAATTTATTTTTTCTTTTTTTGCAAAAAGAATTGTTAATTGTTTTATATATAATAAATATATTAAAGTGGTTAAAATTTCTTATTTGTTTTATTTTTGATGATAGTAAGTAATTGTTTATATATTACTGTATTATTCACAAAAATATTTTTTTATTAATTGAATAAAATAATGCAATTATATAAAAACGTAATTTTTCCTACCGGTGTTTAAAAGACATTTTAAAATTGATATAATTTTGTCAAATTGAATAAAATTTAATAGTTAAAATGAATAAACATTCTTCAATTTGGAGAAAAAAAAATAGTTAATTTGAATAAATTGTTTATTCAATTCAACTAAAATTTACTAGAATTAAATAAAATAGTGTAGTAAAATTGAATAAAAATTCTTCAATATAAAGAAAAATTTTAGTTAATTTGAATAATATTTTATTCAATTTCACAAAAAATTTGTCAAATTAACTACCTTTTAATTAACTAAATTAATTAGTCTTATTTACGATTTTTCGTCAATTAAACTGATCTATGAAACATTAACAAAAATTTCTATTAAATTAACTCATTTTTGTTGGTTGATATTTAACCTACTTTTCTTCAATTTTACGCCTCCTTTTACCGTTTATTCAATTCAACTAAAATTTACTAGAATTAAATAAAATAGTGTAGTAAAATTAAGTAAAAATTCTTCAATATAAAGAAAAATTTTAGTTAATTTGAATAATATTTTATTCAATTTCACAAAAAATTTGTCAAATTAACTACCTTTTAATTAACTAAATTAATTAGTCATATTTACGATTTTTCGTCAATTAAACTGTTCTATGAAACATTAACAAAAATTTCTATTAAATTAACTCATTTTTGTTGGTTGATATTTAACCTACTTTTCTTCAATTTTACGCCTCTTTTTACCGTAATTACTACTCTTTTTTGGTTGAGTGCACAGTTATTCAATTTACGTTATCTATTCTCAACTTCTTCAAGATAAATAGTGTTTGAAGATTAAGCTTTTAACAATCCAGAGCGGCATTGCGACAGTTGTTAGATTTATTTAGAGCTGTGAATGCGATAATACTTCGGATTATTGAGTAGTTTCTATTCTATTTGAGAATTTCAATTTAATATTGAGAAAATTTCAAATGAAAATAATATTCAGAAAATTTCAAATGAAATTGAGGATTTGAATTTGATATTGAGAAAATTTAAAATGAAAAATTTATATTTAATATTGGGAAAATTCCAAATTTAATTTAAGAATTTTCATTTTACATTGAGAAAATTACAAATGAAAATTAAAAAAATCTAAATGAAGTTGCGAAATGTTTAAATTTACAGTTAGGTTTATTAGCTCAATGAATTGACCGCTCCTTTTAGCTCAGCTCACTCAATTGAACTAGTTTGCTCTTTTAGTTCATTCGCTTAGTTAATTTTAAATGACACAGCTCGTTATGCGAATGATTTTTAGTAAATGTTTCCAATAATGAGCTGTTTCATTAAAAAAGCCCACTGAGCGAATGAGCAAAAAGAACGACCATCATTCAACATTCCATTCACTTATAAGCTGTTTCTGTTTTTTACAAGCATACAAAAATTAATAACCTAAAAGTAGACACTGTTAATAACAAATTAATTTATTGAATGGATCTTTTTATATACAACTTTTCAAAAGTAGGAGAAGAATGTCAAAATTAGAATGAGCGCAAAAAAATTACTCATACGTTTTGCAATAGCTCTGTATTGAACTGAAAGCGCTCAGAAAGATAAACGATTCACTTCGCTCAGTTGAGTGAACAAGTTGAACAAGTATGTTCATCCACTACACAATTTTATTTAAACGAAATTGTGAAAATTATTTAATAGTTTATATTTCCAGTATTGTTTTTTCGATTTTAAAATAGGGACTTAAAAGTATGCCATTCGAATCAATGTCACATAAAAGTAATAAAATAATAAAAGATGTACAATCTGCGTTGAACAGTGATATACATAGAAATAGAAGGTGAGTTTTAAACATTTCAATCATTTTCCTCCAATACGAACTGTCATCGTATTGTGGATGCAGCCAACAAAGGAAACGATTGGATTGGCTGCTCATTTTACATTTGCTATGAAACTGCTCACCATTGGGTGGCAGAAGTTAAATTTATCCCCAAGAAACAGGTGGCGAAAAAACCCCGTTCATTAAATAGTGAAGAAATAGATGCCTTATTATCACGGATACAAAACAAATCCGATATAACCCTACTTCAGATAGTATAAAAAGTAAAATTCGTCTTCAATAAAATTGTTTCAATTTCGATAATAGGAAACAAATTATATGGAAAAATGTATTCAATAAAAGCAATTCACATACAACATGCAGATAAATAAGGAAATACGAGCTGAGTATTTAAATCAACTGAATAGTTTAGTTAAAGCTGGTAAGCAGATCGCCTGGATCGACGAAACAAATATTAATTTGTTTTGTTGTAGAAAGAATGTTTGGTCTCGTGTTGGGCTCCGCAGTATTTAACCAATACCTACGTCTCGTGGACCAAACATACACTTGATTAGTGCAATTAGAACGTCAGGTGTTACTCAAATGGATCGTCGTAGGGGTCCGTTCAATGCAGATAGTGCTAATGAATGGGTGAAAAAAGTCCTTGATAAGTGGTATGTCATAATGCTGCCTGCCACAATCGTTTGGAAAAAGTCTTTGAAATCTCTCCGGCGACATTGCTAAAACTGAATATACCAGTATTAAATCCTCCAAACATTAGTGAACAAAGGCTAGTTTTCTTGGAAGAAATAATTGACGCTTCCAAGTCAAATGTAACCGTAAGAGATTGCAGCAAAGCAATTCAACACACAACAACATTCCATCAAACGGTTCTGGATTTGGGAGATATGTTAGAGTGCGAATAATTTTATTGTTTTTAATTATTTATACATTTTATCAAGATTGGCTACAGTTACCTCTAAAATTCTTTTACCACTAAAAAACCTATTCCACTTAACTACCGTTTCTTTTTTGAATCAGTTGCCAACCTTGCATTTTATTGTTAAATTTTTTAAATAAATGTATGTAAGATTTTCGTATATTGTCCAGTAAAATTATAAAATACTAAATATACGTACATATACATAGTGCTCATTAAAATTTATATAAATATTAATTTCAAATTAACTTTTCTCAATTTCATTTAAACATTTCCAAACTTTATTTGGATTTTTTTCTTAACTTTATTTATAATTTTCTCAATATCAAATTAAAATTCTCAATTTCGTTTGAAATTTTCTCAATATAAAATGAAAATTTTTAATTTTTAATTTTTCCAATGTCAAATAAAAATTCTCAATTTCAATTGTAATTTTCTCAATATCAAATTGAAATTCTCTATTGCAATTAGAATTTTCTCAATATAAAATGAAGATTCTCAATTTCTTTTGAAATTTTCTAAATATTAAGTTAAAATTCTCATTTTCGTTTGAAGTTTTCTACATATAAAATTCATTTTATATTGAAATTCAATTCTCAATTTCATTTGGAATTTTCCCAATATTAAGTTGAAATTCTCATTTTAATTTGAAATTTTCTCAATATAAAATTAAAATTCACAATTTCATTTCGAATTTTCTCAATATAATATAGAATGTTCTCAATTTCAGGTGAAAATTGTGTAGAGTTGTGTTATGCAGGCGACTTAGTATATACAGGTATTTCTTACACTAGCTGACTTAAATAGAGGTTGATGAGAGTGAAGTTAGTGGTATTTCCCTCAATATTTTTTAAAGAATTATCCCTGCTTGAAATGCACTTGCTTCATTAGAAAGACGACATAGTTCATAGCATTATTATCTTAATTATTTCAAATCGTAAAACTGTATACAATCCAAAATTAGTTGGAAGGTCTTTTTACTACTGTACTATTAAGTACAGTACTATTACAGTACTATTAAGTCTTAATACAATCTTTCGTTTGAGTTATTTAATAGAATTCATGGGCCTTATCTTATAGAATTCATGGGTCTTATTGGGGATTTGAATTTTTCCTTCAAAATTTATTAATTACATAGGCCTACATAGGTTTTAATCGTTGGTCTTTATATGACCATGAAGGCCACTGTTTCTAGATTGTTCTATTCAAGTTCTGTATATTAATACAATTTAGCTTTAACCGGTAATCTGACATCGTGTAAAGACAATATATGCGAGATCACTTTTATTTCTAGATCATTTGATAGTCATAAATTAACTCTAATCGCAAGTCTTAATATTATTTCATTTTAACGATACTTCTTTATATAAAAAGTACTTATTTGGAAATTTTAATTTGTTTTTTCCTTCCCCGTTGAACGCAGATATCAATATGGTTTCAAAAATTAGTGTTTGATATCATATATTTAATCAAAAAGAGAGCAAGGTTCGCTTTGCTAACATTTCTAATTCGAACGTTCTTTTTAATACATTTTTTGGTATATGAGTAAATCGCGATGTCATCAGTAAGAGACAACTTTAATGTCGGACATTTTTAGATTCATATATACGACAATGAGCTATAATTAATATTTTTTCACTTAAATTATTAACCAAGTCTTACCCTTCGTATATCGATGCTCTTCAACATTCCATATGGCATCTTTATGATCTATAACACGATCGGCAGCAACCTCATGTTGATTAAAACCCCAATCAGGTAATTGACGTCCGGTATATCTCATAGCTGCTCCGGTTGAAACATGAATTAAACGTACCTCCGATTTAATAGCATGCCAAACAGGTCCTTCCTATTTACACAACATCAACAAAAATAAAACCTTAACAATTACTTTTCATTTAATAAAACAAAAATCACCACATACCGTATCTTTATTAAGTATATCAACTTTCCACAAAATCTCTCCTTCCATATTGATTTCATAGTCAATGTAGCAAGAAACTTCTTGACACTGTGGTGTCATTGGAGCTGCCACATCATGAGAATTCAATGCTCTACTCGTTATACCATGTACTAGTTGTATAATATCACCATGACGTATAGCATCAGGTTCATCACCCACTACCAAATCATCACGTTCCGGTCTCTTTACAATCCACCAATTGTTGACATCTTTGAAAGAGTAACATGTTACCTGTTGTTGATGTGACGAACCTCGTTTGTCGGGATAACGTACTGGATAGACGTGAGAGTGAGAATGTAACCAACATGTGCGACCATGAGTATGTCTAAGGGTAATTTGTGAACCATGTGCCACTTTTATGGGTTGACCTTTAGTTATTGAAGCTAAACCACCTTCTAAGGAAGCTTGAAAGGCACTAGTCATAACACTGTCATGTGGCCCGGCACGGTAGAGAGTATTTAAGTGTATATAGAATATACCCAAGTAAATGCATATTGGTATGATGGTAAACATAAAAAGTTGTACCCCAGATTGTAGAATTATATGGAAAGCTAAAGAAAATAAAAAAATTTGTATATTATTAGTTTTATATTAAGTAGGTAAAAAATAATCATTGTTTAATAACAACTGTATAGTAATTTTAAATAAATCTATATCTCTACTGGGTCTGTTAGGAGTTGAAGTAAATCTGGAGATATATTTGACGACTGAAGCAATATTTAGTCGTGTATTAGTCGTCAGATGTATTTGAAAGTCTATAACAACTCTACAACCATAACTCTACAAGTTTAAACTTCATAAATAACATCTTAGGACCAAAATTTTTCTACCAGATATACAATAAATAAGAAGTACTGTTCTGACGTTCAAAAATATTAACAATTAAAGATACATACGATTCGACGCAAAACCACTAAGGACATTTGTCACCAAATTTTCTTCTGACAAATAGATGAACCTTGTTGAAATCGACACATAATATTTGGATGGATTTGAATAGGAGAAGCTTAAAACTCGTCGAAGGGAAGTATCTCGTTAAAATTCATGACAGGTAAATGAAACAGTGGTACATCAGACTTATGCATCAGACGATTGCATGATTGCACAGTGGGACAGAATCGAAATTTTTTGTAAATAAATAGTTTATAACATATTAAATTAAATTTTAAAATAGTGTAGTTTTTGTTCTGTAAAATATATTGACATCAATATTTTCAAGATATATCTTATATTTAAGAGTTACGTCAGCTAGACAAATTATTAAAAAATTCGTATCCATAGCTTCCCTGACTTTTCAGAATTGATGTAAAATTTTGGTTTTTGGAAAAACTATAAATATTGTATCTGTAATAAAAACTTTGTCAGTTAAAATATCCTAACGAAATTGTCGCTGATTGTCGACTTTATTATTCCGATGGTGTAAAAAAAATAATATTTTGGTAAAAGCTTATGGGTTTCTGAGACTGTATTCTGTTTGTAGATTCATGCTTTTTAGAACATATAGGCAAAAGTTATATATGTTCTAAAAAAATTGTTAGGATCTGTACTTTGCCTTAATGCATGATTGGGCTCGTACTCTATTTTAAATTCATCTCTGTGAAAATACCTTTCAGAAATCAGATATCTGTGGACTTTTAACAAAACAATTTAACTAAAATTTCATGAGACATAAAAAACTGTTAAAAAAACAATAGTTTCTATGGAAATGTTAATTTTTATTAACTACATATCGACGGCTTAATATAAAAAAGGCGTATCTTGACTTTTCGTAATTTTACAGGAGAAAGAAAAAACTGAATAAAGTATAAGAAAATTTAGATACAAAAAATTAGTATGAAGTTTTAATTCAAAAAAAAAGGAGCGAAATTAATGACTAATTTTATTTTTGGTTTTTTGTACTCCTTAGAGCCGTTATTATAACCTTCCAATAAGGTATCAGATAATTATAGGCGAGATAAATTAAAGTGAGCAATAAAGTAAGATTTATCTATTTTTGGTTATTACAATTAAAGAAAATTTCATAATTTTGATAATATGGCAAGGCTAAAGCAATAACCGATTACTTTTGGCCAGTTAACTTAGTGGCAACATGAACAATTTGAATATAACGGTCAGTAACGGCAATATAAACACATAAAAAACAAGGAAATTTTTAAAATAAATAATTTAAAACAAACTAAAAGTCAACGCCAGAACAAATATAAATATAAACAGAAAAATTATAAAAACTATGCAGGAATATATACATATGTTTTTATTTATTTCTTTTATAAAGCCAGAAATATGGCAGCTCTAAATGCATAAACCTTGCGATAAAAGTTAATGGTCAGATATTGTGTCCTTTAGCTTATCGATCATTTTTGGCATAACTTGTACTTATAATAACCAAAAACCGTTAATGTATCCGATAATATCCTAACTTTAGTTATTGGATAGTTATAATAACGACCATTAGGAAGTTATCCTAGATGGGATTTTTTATTACTGAAGTTTTTGAAAATAAATGTAAAGTTAGGGCTTTTTCAGTAATTTAAGATTGGAATAAACTAATGGTTGAAATCTGGTGGCAACATTGTTTTTGGACCTTGAAAATTGACCCATTTTTAGATAAGGTTCTTTTTTCTTTAAAAATACAATCAGGGCGGATATAATCAATAGTAAATTTCATTCTTTGGGGGAGTATTTATGTAGTATTCACCAGTTATATTATTTTGAAATAAATTGTTTCTGATGACTCATATTTATCCCAGGGCTCGAAATATGTTTATTATGGCATTTTCAGTGCTTCTTCCTGAAATTTGGGATTTTTTTGATGAATGATGAACATAGCTTCCCTAGTTGCCTAGAAGGATTGTTACAAATAATACTTCTAGAAATACTCACATATTGCTCACATTCTTTTCACTTTTTTATTTTTATTTTACTTCCATTCGGCTTTTTTGGAACACTTTTTCTCTTTCGAACATTTTTTGAGTCACAATTTTCTTTTGAACAATTTCTTTCATTAAAAACTTTAATATAAGAACTCTCTAACGCAAGTACAAACAATATTTTGATATGTGAATGTTTCAGTGAATTTTTATTATAAATTCTAAGAAATTTTTTAAGAAACATGAAAATAATAAATTAAACTTCAAATGAGTTAGGGCTTTTTCTTGCAAAATATATTTGAAATAAGTAAGGGTTTTTTCTAAATGCCTATAAATTCATTATTTGCAGTCATAGCCCACTAATTTTTTTAAGAGACGTATATTCGATTGTGGTCTACCAGAATACATTAAAAACGTGATTTGAAAAAAATCGAGATACACCTTTTCTATATTAAGCCAATAACATATCCCCAAAACTAATAGATGTAGAAAAATGCTGATTAGTATAAGTGATGCATTTTTAAGATCTTAATTTATTTATAAAATAATCCGAAAATTTTCTTATATTTCGGATTAATATATTTTGTCAAAAGTCCACAGATATTGTATTTTCTTAAGGAAAAATTTATTTTAAAGAAAAAAGGAGTAAAGAACCTCTTTCGGATAAACACAAAAAATGTGTTCAGAAATTGGTTCGATGATCAATTATTTGACGTTATTTTAGGGTTAATAGTAGATAGTCTTGTTTATTTTAGCGGTAATTGCAGCCAATCTTAAGCAAGGTTTTTCTGTTAGTTAGTTCTTTATAAATATATTAAATATAAATATAAAATTTTATTGCGAAGTTAATTTCTTCAACTTGACAAATCCCATTCGTTATTCGAACAAGCAAATATTTTATGAAATCTTTGTCGCATTTAAAATTTGACATTTACAGGAAACCTAACCTTCAGATCAGATAAGTCAACCAAAATTGTGTAGAATAAAATAAAATAAGACAAAGTCGAACAAGCCCAATTGATTTCGGAGAGTGGTCTTATGTGGGGCCTATGGTTAATTGTATAAATATACATATGTTGATATTATTTTGATACTAACATTTGTATGGAATTTATGCACTTTCCCGGAATTGGGCCTTATATGGGAGCTATGATTAATTGTGAGCCGAAGCTCATAAAATTTTGCACTATGATTTCTACTTATATACAATTTATTTGTATTAAATACTAACATATATATAAGATTTATATACGTTAAAGTGATTTTCGTTAGAGGGGTTTATATCGGACCTATGGTCAATTTAGTTTATAATTTATATATTATAATTTATATAATATGAAGGCTTGGTGATATTATAATGGAGCGGTCATAAACATTTTCAATAGACATCGTCGTTATGCTAAACCAATTGTGACATATTTCATAAACATATCTTAATAAATGCTACCTGTACTTTGTTCACAAGGTCCAGACGTATAGCTAGATGGAAGGGCCGCCTGATATAAAATAGAATAAATCAGAAACTTATTCTCAGTTGAACGGTAAAGGTTGTGGTCCGAAGATTTTTTGTGCGTTATAAACATCACCATAAACACATAATACTCCTTCCACCTGTAGTAGGACATACCTACTATAATAGGATATATAGGTATTTGTGTACAACATTTATATTGACCTATGATGTCCTCAAGAAGACCTATATCATTCTTCAGAAGATTTTTTTCTGTAACAGAGTTTAAACAACTTCTTAAATTTATTATTATTAAACTTTGATTGGATTTTAATTTACACAAGGAATTAATTTTATAGAGATAGTTTTCTATATTGAATTAAAATAGTGAATTAAAATTCAATGAAGATTAAGGGCTAAGTATTTATTTGGAAAATATAAAGTTATTCCTCCTTCCTATTGAAATAATTTTCCATACAAACATAAGTTAATTTAATAATAGAAAACGATTACTTACTTGTTTTTGTTGCATCGTATATTAGATTCCAAAAGTAACGTAAAATTAAATATCCCGCCAAACAGAAAGTCAAAAATCCAACATATTTCACACACATTGCACAAGTCAGCAGGCACGACGCTGCGACACCATAAAATAACCAACTTATTTTGGGAAATTGTGATTTTTGAAATTTCAGCAAAAAATATAAACCAATCGAACAGAATAACAAAAGCATAGATTCCATTAAAACAAAACGTGATTGGGTAAGCAGAGCATTATCGAAAACAATCAGCAGACCACCCAATAAAGAGCACCATTTTGATATGCCAGCTTCCAGCAGTAGATGGTAGACAGTACTCGGCAAGAGACTGCCACATAAGGCCGGTATAAAACGTAACCAAAATATGGGTATATTATCATCATACTGTGAACCTATGCGGGAAACTGAAAAATTTCCATTAAATCCTATAAATTGAGCTACTGAGGCTATAATTTGTTTGCCCAAAGGAGGATGTTGATCAAAAAAGAAAATATTTCTTATGTAGTGGCTGATAAATTTGCCATAGTGAAGTTCATCAAAGACCACATTACGAGGATAGGATAGTTTATAGAAACGTGTTAAAAAACCCAAAATAAATAGAGTCCAAGCAAATAAATCCAAATTTATTTGTAAAACAAACTTATCCGGTTCCAAAGATTTTAGCAGTTGTGTTGGTTTTTCGGGTGTTAATGAACGCGTTTCTCTTTTACTGCGTATATAGGATCTAGAACTGGAAATTGATCTCCTTAGACTGGACTCTTTTGAAATTGTTGTTGTAGAGTCTCTTAAGAGAGGCTGGCAAGTGGCTAATGTGGCTGTTGTGGTTCTTGCATTTAAACAACAATTTACATCACGACAACAATTTACTATGGGTGTAATATTACCATTGCATAAGTTGTGTATTGTTGTGGTAAATGTTTTTGTTGTTGTTGCTGCTACAGACGCTGCCGCCGCAGCTGATGAACTGTTAGCAGTGGCATAGTTTTTCTTATTTTCAAGTTTGTTGTTTTCTCTGCTCAATTGAAGTCTTTCGTTTTTATCAGTTTGTAAAGTTAACGTAGACTCTGCTGCAGCGTTTATCAAGTGATCTTTGTCACTAAAATGTTTTGATTTGTTTTTAGACGGTTTACGTCGTTGTAAAGTATTTGTTGACATGGTATTTTAATTTTTTTATTTGAAATTAACTTTGTTTTTGTTAAAATGCTTTAAGGTAAATTTTGTAATTATTTGTGTTTAAAATAAACAAATTTTAATGCAAACATTTTTTGTTGGTATTTTTTTTTTAATATTTTGCACACTTTCACTATAACGTATTGAATTTTAGTTTGATATTTATATATATTTTTTTACAAACTTGTTTATTTAAATCATTTATTAGTTATTTTTTGATTAATATTAAAGCAAATTTGTGGGTATATCTTTTTTTATTTAATTTTTTTATAAACATTTGTTTCTTTATTAAAATTCTGCCATCCAACGCCACGTCTTATTGGTTTCATACTGAACCATTCATACCACAAACTATTTTTATAACTTTTTTTTATTCAAATACTCGTCATACACCACACACTCTCCTCTTAAATCACAAACTTAAGACATTGATTTTTCCCTCATCTCTTTATAAACTCTCACTTCAAATACAAGAAACATTTTCTTGTTTTTTTTTTGCCGCTATTAAATGTCGGTCGTTGTTCATTTAACTAAGTACTTGTATTTATAAACATATTTATTTTTTCTTAAAGGTATTTGGAGTTGTTCTACTAAATATCTGGCTGGTTGTCTGTCCATCTGTCCGTCCGTCTGTATGCACGTATTTCACCTTGTCTTACCATGTATGGTATTTGGTATTTTCTGTTAGTTGTTTGTTTTCCATTTGGTTAATATAGTTTATGAATCAGTTTCCTATAACAACCAGCCGTATGCGTTTAAATTTTATTAGTGTATATAATGGGATTTTTAACCTATATTCATGTTTTGGAGTGGCTTTTTCTTATGGTGCAGGTACTTATGTTACTCTTATGTATCAAGTATATACATCAAGTACCCTTTTTTTCAACAATTTCTCTTTTATTTATTTTACTCAAACGTACTTGTTTATGTTGTTTCTCTTAAAATCTGTGTTGTGGTGTTTGGTACGGTGCAGAATTTTATTTATACTCGTAAACACCTGTTAGTCATGGAGGTAGGTGGTGGTTGGGTAATGTAAACCGTTATTTAATCTGTAAATGGATTGAGTTAAAATCTATGTTTAAACAACTTTAGACGAGAAAGAAAGATATAGTCGGTCAAGACTGACTATATGATACCTTACACCTTTGTGTACAAGTATAAAAATTCGAGAAGGGGACTAATATTACACCTGTGGCCAATTTTACTAAATATAAAATAAAATATACAAATGCAGAAAAATGCATTGATACTAACATCTATATGATTTTATACACTTTAGGGCGATTCCTGGAAGTGGGTTTATATAGGAGCTATGGTAAATTAAGAAACTATTCTCAAAATATTGGCAATGTTGATTCTACTTACATAAAACTTATTTGTGTCAAATATTAACTTGTTACTAACATTCGTATGGCATTTATTTAAAGTGATTTTCGGAAGAGGGGTTTATATGAGAGCTATGGTAAATTGTGGACCGATTGATACTTATATAGAACTTCTTTGCACCGAATTTCATTGAAGGCATTTTTGAGTGTTTAAACTCTATTCCGGAGGAAATTTGTATGGGGACTAGATAAAATAATAGACCGATCACAACCAATTTTAATAGACTTCGTTCTTGTATCATAAAAGTCCCATCTGCCAAATTTCATTGAATTATCTTTAAATTAGCGACCCATAATTTGTGCACAAAGTTTATATGGACAGCCAGCCAGACGGACGGACATGTTATATCGACTTCAAAAATGATTATGAGTCGATTGGTATACTTTAAGGTGGGTGCTGGATAACTTTTTCTATGCGTTATAAACATCAGCACAAACGCATAATACCCCAACCACCTACGATGTAGGGTATAATTAGTACATATTTGAGAACTTATGAGTATTTATTAATGCGGAAGAAATTCCTTTTTATTTATTCTCTTTTTTAAATAACTAGTATGAAAGCACAGTGCGTTTATTAGCTATAAGGTAATTTAGTGTATTTAAGGATTTGGGCGCACTTCATCGTCTATAATATTCTAAATCGAGAACCTCCCCATACTATCTACATGACTCCATGTTTACAGCTGAGATTTACGCTGATATAATATGTGAGATAATGCCGGCAGAAAAGAGTCATCATTTTGTTTATATTATGTTAAATCTTAAATAAGAGGTAGACGTATTATAATAAATCCTATAAGATATCATTATTTTCAATCAGTGACAGAGTAAGCATGTCATTTTTATTTAAGAAATTAGCACTTTTTTAGTACAATTTTTATAACAATATGGATTAAATTTAATATTCTCATTCAGCTACCATTTTTTTATATTTTTATCATTTATAGTACTTTTAACGTTGAAAATGATGATGAAAAAATTTTTGGGAGTAGCTGAACAGCTTCAAACATAGATTAATGCCCCGATTTTGTATGTCGATTTTTAAAACGTTCCAACTGAAATGCTATTGAGTTTTTATTTTCATATTCTCTGTCACTTGCGACTGTTTGGTTTTTTGACTGTGATAATGACATTTTATTACGTTATTTGACTCAAAATTTGTTATTATTAAGTCGATATTAGTCGATTTAAATGCCCAAAATAGTCACTTATTATTTTCCTATCGTTTCGGTGGTGAAAAAGCAAAAAGAAAAAGTGTTTTTAATGATATTACTATAAATATGGTATATTTTTTTCTTTAAAAAAAACTTGAATTAAAGTGATATCAATTTATCCTACTAAAATTTGATGACGTTTATATGGGAGCTATGGTCAGTTATGGGCCGAAAAAAATTTAGCGTCAAACGTTATGATTACTATAATATTTATATATATATGGGACTTATGCGCTTTAAAACGTTTGTGTAGGAAGTGGTGTTCATTTCATGAAGCAATTGATGTTGCTTTAAATACATACATTTTTTTATAATCTGAATTTTTAAAGAAAAACGCTTTTGTTTCAATGAAGCCCTTTAGCACATATCAACCATAAAAATATCCGAAATAAAATAAATATTTTAAATTATTGCAAATTCATTATTTTTTATCTTCAATATAAATTATATTATTTTATTTTTATCTTTTATAATTTATAATTGTCATATTATTATCTTCAATATTACCATATTAATAGAAATCTAAAATTGTAGAAAACTTCAATTGATCACATTTCCAATTTATAATGTTTTTAATATTGGCAACTCCCATTTGCATATCGTAGACCTAAACCACGTAACTCTAACAAAAAAATTATACCGACATAGAGAATACCATTTTTGGCACACGTACTAGATTTTTTATTTTGTTTTCAATGAAATTTTTTACTAACACATTCTTAGACTTAGGTTTTTTGCCAAACGACTTAGGTTTTTGACAACAGAGTTTCATATTTATGTTAATCTATGATTTGGAAGTTATAGGCCATTGACAAACGTACTCATATTAAAAATTATTGTTAAATTGGGTACGAGTAAAAACGAAAATTATGTAAGCGAAGCCGCTTTTGTACATACCACAGAGTTAAAAAATATGTTAAAGGAACTTTTATAAAAAATTTAATAAATGCGCATTCAAGAGCTTTCAATTGATACCTAATGTTTGCAATCGGATAAACAGTATAGGAAATATTTACTATTTTAAGTGAGTTAAGGAGCTCAATGAGTACCAAAAAAATTTTTTTTAAATGTAAAACAATCTTTAAAAGAAAACAATTTTTACAAAAGGCATTGTTTTTAGTAATTTCCAATATATGCAATCACACATCCATATATACAAACTTTTTGGGTATGTATATTTTTTTTAACAATTCATCTTATAAGATGGTTGTGTAGAGAAATCTGGTCACAACAATTTAATAATCAATGATGCCAGATTGGACGATTTATCGTCATTTTGACGATTTTGACGCTGACAATTTGGCGATTTTTGTCCCAAATTTGACGATTTTTTCCTAAAAGGAGATTTAAAACTATCTTCAGGCTAAGTTTTATACTTTTCCCCTAGTGTTTACTTAAGTGCAAACTTAGCTATAAAAAATGTAAGTGAAAGCTCACATTTGAGGCATATTTCACTTTACAGTTTAAAACTTAAGTTGACAAGAAAATAAATAAAAAGGTTTGAGCTTTTATATATTTACAATAGGGTTGTCTATTATTTTATTTATCCTAAAATATTTTTTCTTAATTATGTTAATTTTTTTATTAAATATCTTTAAATTTAGACTTCTATTGGCTTCTGGTAATGCGAAGAACTGTTAAAAATTTAAAAATTACATTTTATATTATTAAATTATATTTTTCATGCGCCTGATTCCCGAAAGTAGGTTTTATAAAGGAGCTGTGGTCTACCCATATAAAACATATTCGCGTCAAATATTGTTTTACAAAAATATAATTTACACCATCAAATCTTATAATATCCGATCGAAAATTGACTATAGGTCCCATGAAATACGCATGGTGTGTGGTATCAAATGATCAGATCTAACCGACAACATGCTTTAACTTCTTTTTCTTTCGAATAAATTTGCTGAAATTTTTAACAAATTACATAAAAACGATCATTTTTTATTACTTAAATTATGGATATACGCCCTTTTACTTGGTCATACTTTGATGCATTAAATGCAAAATATGCAAAAATATGATGTTGAAAATTGATGGCAAAATTCATAAAATTGTCTGATAAATAACTAACAGTTTGGTTCACTTGAAGCTCACGAAATGTAAAATGATCTTGAAATGGAATATCTCATATAATCAGTGGATATATAAGCTTGACTTATTGTATTTTCTGTAATGTTTGTTATTCAAATCCATGTTAATTTATCAGATAAAATCGAATAATGTACTCCAACAAGATTTTAAGATACTATTAAGTCTATGGAAAATATAGATGATACCTTAGTATTAGAGGCTATTGGTCCTGAATCTACTGAGGTACTCATACCAACGGAAGAAGAAGATGTATTACTGGAATTAATGCAACCCTCTACATCCGGTAAAGTAAAAAAAGTCCAGGCGGAAAGTAAAGCTGACAGACTAAAGTCTTTAACTTGAATTAGCATCAATGAGGCATGAAAACTGCTTAAGCCGATAAAAAAATTCAATAGCGTGTACCAAAATCTAAAAATTCCAAGAAGAAGATTAAAAGGACTATGTTCCTACATTAAAACCATGGGACGGCGCCGTTTTAAAGGTAGTTTCAGAAGAGGAGGTTCCGAAAATGGATGTATTCATTGGCGACTTCCCTTAAAAGCCCAAACCACCAGCAAGAAGTATTCTGTCACTCACCGAAAGACTATTGCTCTGTGAATGATGAGCATCCTTAACTAAAATATAAAGACATTCATTAAAAGCCCAAACCACCAGCAACAAGCATTCTGTCACTAACCGAAAGACTATTGCTCTGTGAATGATGAGCATCCTTAACTAAAATATAAAGACATTCAACAGTGTTATTCTTGTGGATGAATATAGATGGTTATAAATAAACTACATTGCAAATGCACTCACGATTGTGAAATGCATGTGAAACATGCTCCATATAAGATATCTTCTGGATTCTTAAAGATTCCAGTCCTAATTCTTAGAAGAGCTGGACACTGGCATTTTCGATGTTTAATAGTTTCCTCCTCTCCTTATTTCAAAAATTTCAGCAGTGGTAATTAAAAGAATATCCTAATATCGAATTTTAATAAAACGGTTGGAAAAATAAATAAAAATTCAACAAAAATTTAATGAAATCTTTATAATTAAATTTAGACAAAAAAGGAACCTTCGAACTTAGAAAAAATAGTAATAATAATAATAATAATAATAACAATAACAATAATAATAATAATAATAATAATAATAATAATAATAATAATGGTAATAAAAATTATAAAATAAAAAAAATTAATCATTGTTTGAAAAATTCGAATTTTCGTTAAGTAATTACAACATAAAACATCGATTTTGGTAGCTTTAAGTCATGTTTAAGTTCAAATTTATTTTCGATTTTCGCAAATGGGGGTCGTAAATGAAAATTCATTTGTTTTGATTGATTGCTTAGTTAGCGTAGTATATAGATTTATCAAATATATAGCACCGATATGATATGTAGATCCGATATGATCTGAATTATCAACGCGAAAAAGTGATCCGTTCCTGATAAGTTCGTACGCAATAAGGTTACCCGGGATATTAAAGTTTGAATGCCTCGCCATCTCGTTAATAAATGTCCAGTTTAAATGTAAAAGAATATTTCCAAAGAATAACACGAAGACAAATATTTTAAGAAACAATATAATGATTTTAGTGTTTCATACTTAAAAAAAATAAATAAAAATATTTCCAAATGTTTAAATTTTCGAATTTGAGTAAAACGGTTCGAAAAATAAATAAAAATTCAACGAAAATTTAATGATATCTTGATTATAATTATAAAAAAACTTTCGAACTTAGGAAAAAAAGTAATAATAATAATAAAAATAATAATAATAATAATAATAAAAATAATAATAATAATAATAATAATAATAATAATAATAATAATAATAATAATAATGGTAATAAAAATCATAAAATAAAAAAATTAAACATTGATAGACATTGTCGTGTTCGAAAAATTAAAGTTTTCGTTCTTAAATAATAACAAAATAAAACGTTGATTTTAGCAGCTTTAAGTCATGTTTAAGAAGTTCAAATTTATTTTTGATTTTCGCAAATGGGGGTCATTTGTTTGGATTGATTGCTTAGTTAGCGTAGTATATAGATTGATCAAATATGTAGAACCGATATGATTTCGTTCCAACAGGACCACTCAGTCTCGTAATATCTTTCTGGTAACGATTTAAAAGTTGTGAATATTTCTCATTAGCTGCATTCGATTATACAGAAATTTGTACTGTCAACTAAAAGCTTGAACTAGCCAAAATGGATAGAACAAAGTGACAGTTCATAATCTGAATATCAATGTGCATTTATATATAAGATGATATTCCAAAATATTCGTGTTAAATTTCATTGTGACAAAATTTGCAACCTGTAATTTGCATGCAAGATTTACATATACAATCAGCCAGCCGTTCACACAGAAGGACGGACATCGTTAATTCGACTCGGAAAGTGATTCTGAGTTAAATGATATACTTTATGTTGAGGATCCAACCACTTTTTCTATACGTTGCAAACAAACGCAAAATACATACGTTCCAACAACAATAAATAGGTAATAAAATAAGTAATAGATAAATAAAATAAGAAAGTACTCTTTCTTACTTCCAGAGTATCAAGTATAAGTACAAGTTTATGTTTTCTTGTGAGAGTAACATAAACAACATTCAAAGATGTTATTAAAAAGCAATTCAAATTTTTCTGCTATAAACGATTGAGAATTGTTTATTTTTACAAATATCTGTTACTAAAAAGAATTGTTTTAAACAAATGAAAAATAATGTTATGCATATTTTCTTATTAAAAAATAAATGCTTTATGTAGAACTAATAAAAAGAACATCCAAAGAATTAATTTTGCATGGCATCATGAACATGACTTCATGTGGTTAATTCATTAGAAATGATCCGAATTTGTACTACTTATGAATCACAAGTTCTTATTGAGGACTGAGGATGTTATCTTTTTGCTGTGATCGTAACCACGTTTTTAAATAATGTTTACCCTTGTTCCAAAAATTTAATATTTTCGAACATACCAAAAAAATTTTAATTTCTTATAAAAAGAATAATGAATGAATGAATAATTTTAAACATATTTTAGTTGTGTTTATAAAATTCAAATTCTAGAAATTAACAAAATAAGACAAATAATTGATTTTGACAATTTTTGCTATATTCGAAAATTCGAACGAGATTATTGCACCACCTTTTTTAATAATGGATACACATGTTCGAAAATTTTCGAACATACCAAAAAAAATTTTAATTTCAGAAAAAAAAGAGTTAAAACATTAATTTTTGAAATTCGAATTCTTGAAATTAGCAACAAATAAGAATTTAAAACAAAAATTAAATAAATAAAACATTAATTTTGACAATGTTTGCTATGTTCAAAAATTCGAACAAGGTTATTTTGTCAATTTTTGTAATAATTTTTACCCATATTTGAAAAATTTAGAACATACTAAAAAAGTTTGAATTTCAGAGAAAAAAGAAATGAAAAATTAGTTTTGACAATTTTTTAGTAATATTTGAAAAATTCGAATTCTCGTAAAAGTAAAGTAAACACTAAAAAATAAAATAAATAAATAAAATATCGATTTTGATTTTGGTTTAAAAAAATTGATAAAATTTTGGGATTGATTGGTAATCAAATGGAATAGTCGTAACAATTTAGTGGCGAATTAGCTCTGTTCAAGATATTTTGTAAATTTTTAATCAATTTCATCAACTTTCTTCATTTCCTCCATATTCCTTAAATGAGAGCATTCATTTTATTTTGTGTAAGTATATTTTTATTTTATATTGAATATTATCTTTAATAAATGTATTTTTAAAGTGTTAGAATAATTTTGAATTAAATTTTTGTTTTGTGTTTAAAACTAATTACGAAGATTATCAATATTTTCAATTTCTTCAAATTGTTTTGTTTAAATGATAAAATATATTAAATGAAAAGGATAATTTTTATTTTTCTTGCGACTATAATAAAATAAACTAAAAGAAATACATACAAATGTTTTAAAACAAAAGACATATTAAAAAAAGAGAGAGATTAAAAAACAAATTATTAAACAAAATTTTACAAAATCTGTAGAGCGAATTAAAATTTTAAACCAATTCTATAAAAAATAAATTATGATATATAAAATATTAGGGACAAGCAAAAATATTAACAACTAATAAATTGAACCAAACAAACCCTATTTAAAAAAAAAAATAGTTTTAATAGAGAATGCTTGGTTGTTATTTTTAATTTTCTCTGCAAGCCTTTATTAATTATGTGTTGTTTGCTGTTGTTTGAATACCACACCAAGTGGTAGCTAATCCATATCATCATCGTCATCATCCGATATGGTGTATTTCTTTTGAGAACGTTTACGCCTTGTTTGCTTTTTACTAGTTGAAGCACTTACTGGAGGAGCTGAAGAGGGCGTGGGGGTGGATGGTGTACTAGCTATAGTTTTATTCAATTTTAATTTCATTTTAACTGCAGCCGCTGAAGTAGAGGCAATCTCTTCATCATCGGAATTCTCTTGACCCGAATTATCATCATTGTCAGAATTATCCGAAGGATTTCCACCTTCACCGGTAGTTGAGGAATTTTGTGATGATTGTGCCTGTATACGTTGTTTGGCATTCACAAAGACCTTTTCCAATTCAATGGAATCCAAATAGATTAATGAGTTCTCTTCATTGTAGATTTGGGCATTTTGACAAAGTTGCACAAAATCCTTTTGTAGATCATCCAAATCAGCATATTTACAATCTTCTATACGTTGTAAGATTTTCTTTATATCTACTGGCCGTTTAATGATTTCATAATAATCCGGCAAACGTTGCCTGGAGGGTAGCTTCATAAAAGGTTCTGATATAATGCGACCATCTTCATGGGTATACTTTATGACGGCCGACATTATTTTGCTCATTTGTTTCTTAAGTTTTTTGTCGATATTTTGTCGACGTCTACGTTTTATTGAGTGACCTACTACAGAATCGTCATCCGAGTCATCCTTACGATTTTTACGTTTACGCCGTTTACGTTTAGCTTCTTCTTCCTCATCTTCATCATCAAATTCTGCACCATCATCAATAGCTCGTAATAATTCTTTCTCGGTAAGACTGTCGGTATAATCGACTTCCTTGCGCTGACGAGAACCACGACCTAAAATTTTAAAAGTATTATGAGTTAAATTCAACAGCTGACAATTCGAGTTTTATACTTGGAACAAAAAGTCTTTTTGTTCTAACTATAAGTTTTTAAATTTTGGAATAATCGACTTTCGACTTCTTTTGAATTTGAATACTTTTTATTATTTAGCTTACAAAAACATAAAAAATATAAAATATATGCAACGTCGAATATATTGATAAGTTCACAGACACTATATGAAATGAAAGTGCTGATTACACACAAAAATATGTTTTTAGAACACGATTTCCAACAGTTAGATTATGTTGTTTAAATTCAAACTACTAAGAAACTATTTCCCTATCCCCTTTATATAAAGTATTTTTTCGAATATTTACGTGTTTTTCCGGCCTTTTGATTTTATACGATATTTCAACAGTTAGATGATGTTGTTGAAATTAAAACTGCTAAGAAACTATTCCCTTCAAATAAATAAACTATTTTTTTTAATATTTTCGACTTCTTCCGACTTTTTTGTACTATTTTTGCCCTTTTTAATTTTTCCGACAATTTTCGGATTTTTTTGACTATTTTCGACTTTTCGGCTATTTTCGACTTTTTTGGGGTTTTTTACTATTTTAACCTTTTCCGACCTTTTGCTTTTTTCGACTATTTTTGTCTTTTTTCGACTATCTGGCAACAACAAAAATTTAATTGTTCGATTATTCAAAAGTCGATCCAGAGAACCCTACTAACAATGTATTATTTCTAAACTTACCCAAAATAATATCTTCTTCATAGGTATGCCAACGTTCTACCTCATCGTCATCCTTAGTCAACCAATCGGGTAATTCAGATTCATCTATTAGACGCTCTCTGCCTGGATGTAAACGTTCATCTTCTTTTTTACGCTCGATATCCATCTTTTTGAACAACTCAATTTCTTCTTCACTACGACCAATCATCATATTGATCATTTCATCATCGGGCACCTCATTTTCTTCCTCCTCATCAGCATCATCAGCATGCAGAATTGTTTGTAAAAACTGCTGACGTTCACTGCCTGTGGACTTTTGATCGAACATACCAGCCTGTATAACCTTTTCGTCCATATTCAGCTTGTAACGGGCTGCGGCCAAAATACGTTCCTCCACCGAATTAACCGTCATAAGACGCAAGACACGCACCTCATTACGTTGACCAATACGATGAGCACGATCTTGAGCTTGTAAATCCTGATGGGGATTCCAATCGGAATCGAAAATTACCACAGTATCGGCTGTTTGTAAATTCAAACCCAAACCACCGGCACGAGTAGACAGCAAGAAGACAAAGTAATCGGAATCCTTAGCATTGAATTTACGCAAAAGTTCACCACGATCTTCAGCCTTGGTGGTACCATCCAAACGTAAGTAACCAAATTGTCGCCAACTCAAATAGTCCTCGATAATTGTCATACATTGGGTCATTTGACAGAAAAGCAACACTCTATGATTAGTGGCTTTAAGTTTTGGCAAAATACGATCCAATAATTCAAATTTACCAGATACTCGATAGAGATCAGGTCCCGAAACCATGCCATGAACACCGGTATGATCACTAAACTTTTCTTCAATATGTTGGAACATAAATGGATGATTACAAAGTTTACGCAATTGTACAATAGTGTTCATAAGAGCCTTAGCACCACCTTTGCCCTGTTTACCCTTCTCCGAGCCATCGGTAAGCAAAACACCCTTGCTTTGCATGTGTTTGTAGAGAACTCTCTGCAAGCCAGACATATCGCACTTGATAATATATTCCACCTTATCGGGCAATTGATGCTCGACTTCCTTCTTCAGACGTCTCAGCAAGAAAGGACGTAACACTTTATGCAAACGCCTGATAATCAAAATAGTTTCTTCTTCATTCAATTCGACCTTTTCGCCGGTGGTAGCAAAAGGAGCATTAAACCATTGCTCGAATGTTGAACAGGATTTGAAAATTGAGGGCAACAAGAAATTCAATAAAGCCCACAATTCTGGCAGCTTATTTTGCAAAGGAGTACCGGTCAACAGTAAACGATAGGGAGCTATGTAATGAGTATTCAAAACCTGTGTAAGTTTGCAGTGATGATTTTTCATACGATGACCCTCATCAATAATCATATATTTCCATTGGATCTTGGCCAATACGGCCTTATCTTTAATGACATATTCATAAGTAGTGAGTAAAACATTGAATTTGGTAGCACGCATTTGATTTTGCAAAAGTCTGCGACCCTGGGGGGAACCTTTATAACTGACCACGCCTACAGATGGAGCCCATTTTTCAAATTCCAAAACCCAATTGGGTAAAGTAGAAAGGGGTACAATAATTAAAAATGGACCCATTACTTTTTTACGATCCATTAAATATGTTACAAGGGAAATAGTTTGTATAGTTTTACCCAAACCCATTTCATCGGCCAAGATGCCGTTTAAATTATTGTTATACAAAGATACCAACCATTCCAAACCTTTCAATTGGTACTCCTTCAATTTACCATTAACCATAATACTAGCCTGTTCGGTAACCTTTTCATGGATAGTATGAGCAATACTGTAATAGGTTTGTTCTTCTGTACGATATTCATCATCTTCCACTTTGACCTTTTTAATGAAAGCCGATGGATCTTCGATAATTTTGCTGTCATCGTTCTTTTCTTCTTCCTCTTTAATCTTTTCTTCTCCCTCTTCTTCTCTTTCTTTTTGTTCTTTATTCTTAGCATCTTCTTCCTCGTTATTGGCGTTGTCATCATCTTCTGCCCAATCCCAACCGGGATGCTGTTCCAACCATCTATGTAAATGTTTTAACAAAGGACCTTCCTCACCAACTAATTTCTTGCCAGTGCTTTGTTCCACCACTGTGACATGCAAATCAGCCGCTACACTGCTATCATCGATATTTATATATTCTCCACTCATTAATAGCTCCTTCTTGTATTGCAACAAACGTTTATGTTCCTCTTCCTTCTTCTTCATTTGATCGTCTTTGTGTTGCTTTACCATCTGTGTGAGATTGCAAATATACTCATCCGTTTGTGAGAGCAGGAATGCCAGACGTTTGTCTTTCTTTTGATCGATAAGTTTACGATAACCTTCTTCATCCTCGGCCATCAAACGACGCATACGTTCCTTCTCTATACGTTCTTGTTCCTTCTTTTGTTCTCTTTCTGCATTGGCATGATAGTTCATAATAGCCTTATTCATTCTGGCCAATTGAGCTTTATTATTGCGATGATATTCCTTGAAATCTTTGCCATGTTGTAAAACGGCTGCCAAAAATTCTTGATGTTTTTGTCTGCGTTTACGTTCTGCTTCTAGTTTTTGTTGTTTCTCTAGTTTTTCAGTAGCACGCGCCTCACGCAAACCTTGTCTTTTTGTTCTCTTGTAGGCTTTAATATTGACGGCTGTTTCTAAAGTAGTATCGCGTCTAGTACATTGGACTATTTCAGTTCTCAATTGTCTTTGAAAGTTTAAAACTCTTAAAGCTCTTAATTCAATAGCAGCCTGTAATCTTAAATCTTCAGGCATAGTTGCGGGTAAACGCTGTAGTTCTTGCATACGCAAAGCTATTCTCGAAGCTATGCGATTCTCTCTTTCTTGCAATAAAACTATTGGATCTAACCCTTGTGGCTTTGCTACTGTTGTTATACGATTAGGTTTAGGCATTGGCTGCTGTGGTGGTGGTGCTCCAGGTTTAGGTACACCTTGTGGCGGTATGCCAGCGGGTCCAGGTGGTCGTATACCTTGTGCTGCCATTGTAGCAGGCATAGGCGAAGAAATAGGTGGTTGTCCTCCTCCCATCATTGGCGGTCCTGTTGGTTTACCCCCATTTGGCATTTGATGCATATCTTGTGGAGCAGGTGGCGGCCCCGTTTGAGGACCTCCTATCTGACCTATAGGACCCGTAGGCATTTGTTGTTGCTGTTGCACATGTGGTGGTGGTTGCATTTTGCCTGCACCTGGTGGTTGTCCGTAGGATGAGGCTGGCGGTGTAGGGCATTGCGGTGGCGTACCGGTCTGTCCAGGCTGTTGTGGCCCTGGAGGTACTGGTGCCGGTCCGGGTACACCTGGATGTCCTGGTATTGTAGGTCCTGGTGGACCCTGTTGCTGTTGTTGTTGTTGAGCTGCTTGCTGAAATGCCTGTTGCATTTGCATGGAAATGGGTTTATTACGTGCCAATAGACGATATGCTGTTATTTGTGTTCTCAACATATTAATTTGATTGCTGGTCAAATGTTGATGCTTGGAGGTGGCACGTATTGCGAGAAGTTGTGTGTAACGTGGATCTTCTTGCAGACCTTTCTCCTCCATGGTATCAATAGCTCGCTGCAAAGCATGAAGGTTTTCCTGTCCTGCACGTTCAGGTGGACCAGGAGGACCTTGGCCAGGACCAGTTGGAGGGCCCTAAAAGAGATTAATATAGGAAATAAATGAGGCTCATTTGCAAATAGTTAAATTAGAAATGTATAAGTGAACTTTTTACATGAAAAATCGTATTATGAAATTTTTAATTATAAAATTTTATAAGTAAAAAATAAAAATGTACTCCAAAATCAGATAGCTGTAGGATATAGCTGTCACACATATTCGCTGTATGAGCATTATTTTCTTCATTTTTAGAAAGAAAACTAATTGCTTTCTAGTCAACTGCTTTCCAGTTATTATTTTTTATAAATGATATAATTTCTCTTCTAAATATAATGTTATTTTCTTCTACTTTTATATAAGTTGGAAACATATTGTACATATGTAGTCCTTTATAAAAAGTGACCGTTGTGTTGCAGTTGTTGTTGCCTGTGGAAATCTAAAATTCCCAACATTCCTTAGTTGATAGAGTTGCATATCACCTACATAATTTAATTGATCTATCAGATATGGCGGCGCGTTTCTCATTTTAATTTTTTGTATAAATATGAGAATATTAAATTCAAGTCTTTGTTTTATATTAAGCCATTTAAGTGTTTCTAGTATATATTCTATTGGTGTATAAATGGTACATTTTATGACTGATCTCATTGCCTTATTTTGTTATTTTTGAAGTCTTTCTATTTGTGTATGTGAACAGCAGGTATATAGTATTGTTGAACCGAACTCAAAATGGGGTTTAATCATTGTAAATGTTTATAGCCGTTAGTGTTGACACTTTGTTTCTTATTCGTTAAAAAAAACTCGATTTTTTTGCATATATATTCGATGTGTTCTTTAATTTTAGTTTTTTGTCTATTATAAAGCCAAGATATTTAATTTGATTAACTTTTTCAATTACTTCGTTATTAATTTTAAAAATTGATTCACTATTCATATTAACTTCCATTAATTTTGTTTTACTTTTATTCAGTTTTAGTTTATTCATTTTTAGCCAGTTATTCACAATTTTCATTTCATGCATCAAATTATCTTCACATTCATTATTAGTATCACCTTCTGTAAAAATTAGTGTGTCATCAGCATATAGCACAACTTCGCATTTTTTTAATATGTTTGGCATGCCGTTTATGTATATAATAAAAAGTAGAGCACACACACGTCACACGTTTTTAGCATATTAATGGGTCGAAATTCCTCATATTTTTTGTTTTCATAACTTTTTCTATTGGTGTAATCAGCGATAGCTTCCAGTATTCTGGGAATTTTCCCGTTTCCAATGATTCATTGATTATTTTTAACAAAAGTTTTTCTATACTGTTCCAGTTATCACTAATTATTTTTATAGATGCTTTGTTAAAATCAGGTTTATTTTCAATAATTTTGCATATATTTTTAAGTTCATGTAAATTTATTGCAATCGTTCTATTGAATCTCTAATTGTCTTAACACTATCTACAAAATATTTTTATTAAATTTATTTGCTATTTGGTATGTATCTTTATATTCTATATTATTAAATATCACAGATTGTATCACGTTATATTTCTTATTGAGCACTAGGTTTTTTATCTCCATCCACATTTGTTTTTGATCTTTGGCATTGAATATCTTTTTGTTATCGAATTCGTTTTTTCATTTTTAATTTTCGTTTTATATATATATTTCTTATTACTTTATAATTATGTCATGCTTAATTAGTGTTTTTATTTATCGCAATGTAATGTAATTTTTTTCTCGTTTAAGTAATTTTAAGCTTTCATTGAACCATTTATTAACAATGTTTGTTTCTTTGTTTTCTTTTTTTGTCATCTCTAAAGTCATTTATTAATTTACACAGTTCCTTGCTGAACAACTTTTTATCGTATTTAAAAATTTCAATTTCTTTTTTTATTGGATATTTATTACTTTCACTATCAAACATTATATCTATTGTCTCATGATCGGCTATTTTATTTGCATTGTTATTTCTTACAACTTTTATTGTACGTGAAAAACATGAGAACCAATAACTTGTTCACATTTGTTATTATTCTCAATAACTATGTGCTAAATTTTGTTGTAATAGCATAATTATTATTCTTAAAATGAAAATTGAACAAAAAATACACAAAATTCACAAAAAATACGAGATGTTGACTACACCGAAAGAAATCCAGATAACCGAAGAAAAAGTTGAATAACCGACTGAAGAATCGCAGACTACGCAGATACGAATTTTAAGAGAAAAAAATTTCTCTGTTATCTTTTATCAGAAAATTTAAAAAAGCTAACTGAATACCAACAACAAAGTAAAAAGTTGCTAATAAAAAGGCTAGAAAAAATTGTGGAGGCAAAAGAGAGAACGGAAATTTTGAGGGCGATAAAAAGTACGTGCTGGCAAACTTTTTACATCTTGTTCAGAAATTCCATACCACAGATGTTATGGGAAATGTAACAAATAATTATGGTGTAATAACAAATTCTAATTTTTCTGGCCTGGTCTCGCTTCTCATCATTACTGTTATGTACCAAAGGAGGCAATCCACTAAAATCTCCAGAATTGAGTCCATTTGAAATGTATTGAGTCAAAGTAAAAAAAAAACATATTTAAAGAGTACTTTTCTGGCCTGATCTCGCTTCTCATCATTACTGTTATGTACCAAAGGAGTCAATCCACTAAAATCTCCAGAACTAGGTCCATTTGAAATGTATTGGATCAAAGTAAAAAATATACATATTTAAAGAACACTTAAAATTGAGTAAAAAATAAAATAGAGTTTAAAAAACGAGCCTATTCCAACAAAAAAGTATTCGTAAATGCAATAAAGCTTTTACGGAGGGCATTCCAGAAATATTAAATATTTCATTAAAAACGAATAACAAAATCTATTTTTCTTTTAAATTTAAAACTTGAATTAATAGAAACAAAATTTCATAAAGACTGATTCATTAGTTTAATTTTTATAAGCTGAAAAGCGGCAGAACCTTCGTTTTCCCATGTAGGTGGTGGGATGAGGCAATTGGTATGCAAATATATTCATAGCTACTAATATATCTCCCCAAGGTGTCTTCCCTGCTTTAAATCATTCGATTGCTTACAGCCATGTATGGTGGAATCTGTAAAAGTAATCGCGACCCTGTCATAGTGATGCTATGCGTTTCTATGTTTCATCAGGATTATTGAAGAGAATTCGCTTTATTTTTTTTTTTTTTTTTTATACTCCTAGTCTCTTTTCGCTGATAGCGAGAAAGAACTGCTATGAGATCAATATCACAGTCCTATGTCATGTTTCAAAACGTTAATAAGATCGCTAATACTTACAATAGAGATGATATAACCCCCTTTTGTAGGTCTAGTTACCATTTTCTCCAGACATTTATTCTTATTTTACAGTTGATGACTTTACTGTTAAGCATAAAAACTATATACGTGCACCCAATAAGTCCTCGACTTTATATAGAGACCTAGACAAGGTGCTGCAGAAAAAATCTACTAAGTAATGTATACAGAAAGCTGTTTCTGTTTAAGTTGCTAAGTATTTTCTATATTCAAAAAGTGTTTGATTTCAAATGACAAATAATTTTTTTAAAGAAACTATTAAACATTTTACATTTTTAACGAATTGTTAGAGTACGTACATATTCCATATTACTATCACGATTAAAAATGGTAACTAACAAAAGTATTAGAACATTTTGTTTGTACAAAAGAAAAAAAGATGCTTGCTTTTAAATTATCTACATATTTTCACAGCAAACAAAGTTATAAGATAAGAGATATTCAAAATTTATATACAGAGACATATAAAAATTAAATAAATACAGACTTTGAACTTTAAAAACTTTAGATATAAAACTTCCCATTCAAAAATAGTATGTATAAAGTATTTTTTCTTCCTAATATTTCCCTATGGGTATTAATAAAGATTTTGTCCGATGTTATAAACTTAATATTTTAATAAGTTCATTTAAAGCGTGAAAAAAATTATATCATTGGTGCATAAGAGGTACTTACTATCTGCAGATTTCTTACAGTATATATAAACTCTGTAGTGTTTACAGAATTTAAAGAAAAAATTATTTAGTAATAATATAAAAAATCATTGTATGTAGGCAAGAGATGCTGCCCCATGACTTGGCGAATTTACCCCAAGGGTTGGAGTAGTTTTTGGACACTTTAGAAACTCATAAAAAAATTAACGTATCGAAAAGATCAGTATCAAAAAACTTAAATTAAAGCTAACATAGCTTAGTCTTTAGTACAAAAGAAAATTTACAGATATCGTTTACAGTTATGAGAAGATAGCTCTTTAAACAAATGCTTTAAATCATAATATTTAAGGCACTTTTCCATATTTTTAGTGACATGTGCAATAAATTATTAGCTCTGACACATATTTTTTGAAATAAATAGGAAATATGAGACTTTCAACCATATATTATTAGCAAAAGCTTGGTCGACTTAGGCGTTGCGTTTGATAGCTTCTCAAGCTAGAAGGTAAGTTAAACAAATATTTGTACATAATTTTAGAATCTATTATTATACATTGTTTAGACAGTGTCTTTAAAAACAAGTTAGTGTTTTAATTAATAACAATAAAAACTTTCCGAAAAAAATATATATATATATACATATATATATATATATATATATATATATATATATATATATATATATATATATATATATATATATATATATAGTTAAACAAATATTTATACATAATTTTAAAATCTATTATTATACATTGTTTAGATAGAGTCTTTCATTTTATAATTAAAAAGCAAGTTAGTGTTTTAATTAATAATACAATAAAAACTTTCTTTAAAAAAATTCAAATTCGCTAAATGTAAACAATATAAATATATATATTAAAAAAATAATATATATATATAAAAAAAAACTAGACCTAAATTACATAATTTTGTCTTTTTTTTCGGTACCCATTTTATTACGAAATATTAATTTTCAAAATTCAATTAATCGCCACTTTTGATAAAATTTACCCCTACGATTTAAAGTAGTTACATATATTTCATTTAAATTAAAATTCGGATTCAAATCATCTAAAGACTTCAGTTTCTATGTTTTTAATCTACAAATAATTTAGGAGTTATTAAGAATTATTTTGTAAAAAAAATAAATATATTTATTTTTGCGTTACCGAACGACATTCTTTTCAACGCAACGCCTAAGTCGACATTCCGTCTGAATTATCTAGATGTTGTTTTATGCCAACGATTAACTTTTCTTTACATTACATGTAACTAGTTGTGTAACTATTAAGCAAATTAATATTCATTTATATATTAGAGTAATAATTTAATATACTATTTGGATGCATAATTGCCTCTAATGACACCACCATATTAAAATAATGAGTTAAGTTGCTAAAGTGTAAGTGGTGTAGCGCTATTATATTAGCATTTTAAGCCATAATTTGGCAATGGAAGTATTTGCTTAGTAGCACAAAATTTTACTTAAAATTTATGTTCTCATTCATTACTTCCATTGTTTTTTAAATGCGCCACTGTTTTCAGAAATATATTTTTTTCTTCTCCGTAATCTCAGCTGTAGAAGATACAAGTAAGAGAGTATAGATTTTATAAATGAGCAGAACAGACGTCTATATGTAGACAAAATATAAATATAAAGTATGATGTTAATAAACCCGTTATTAACAGTAGAATTTTTTAATTGAAAACTTGTCAGTATTTACAATACATCTAACAGTAACAGTTGCAATTATTAAATTCAAGTAAGTTTAATTAATAAAAAAAAAATACAGAATATAATTTTAATTCTATTTTAATTTTAAGTTCAACATATCGCAAACATGGCCTCCAAAGAACTTATAAATGAATTATATGATTTCATTTATCCATTGGCCTTAAAGGCGGGAGAAATTCTAATGGAAGGTTATAATTTAAATTCGAAAAAAGTTGATATTAAATCAGATTTCTATGATGTTGTCACCGATTACGATAATCGTATTGAAGATTTTTTGTGGTCTGAAATTTTAAAAAAATATCCTCATCATAAATTCATAGGAGAAGAAGATACAGCCAAAAATAATAATATAACCGAAGAGCTAACAAATGCTCCCACTTGGATAATAGATCCTATAGATGGTACTTCTAATTTTATAGCTCAAATACCACACACATGCATTTCAATTGGTTTGGCTATAAATAAGGAAATTGTATTGGGTATTGTGAATGTGGCGCCACAAAATAAAATCTATACTACAAAATTGGGTCAAGGAGCCTTTTGTAATGGACAACCAATATCAGTTAGCAAATGCGAAAAGGTAAAATCGTGTTATGGTTAAATTTTAAATTATTTAAAGAATTTATTTCAAATTATGTTTATTTAGATGAATGATGCCAATATTAGTTATGAAGTATCGTTATTGCATGCCAAAAAAATACGTAACAAACATATAAAACGTATATATTTGATAGCTTCTCAAGCTAGAAGGTAAGTTAAACAAATATTTGTACATAATTTTAAAATCTATTATTATGCATTGTTTAGACAGTGTCTTTAAAAACAAGTTAGTGTTTTAATTAATAATACAATAAAAACTTTCCGAAAAAATTTGAATTTCGCTAAAAGTTAACAATATATATATATATTTAGTTAAAAAAATATTTGTACATAATTTTAAAATCTATTATTATACATTGTTTAGCTAGAGTCTCTCATTTTATAATTAAAAAACAAGTTAGTGTTTTCATTAATAATACAATAAAAACTTTCTAAAAAAAAATTCAAATTCGCTAAAAGTAAACAATATATATATATTAAAAAAATATATATAAAAAAACTAGACCTAAATTACATAATTTTGTCTGTTTTCGGTACCCATTTTATTACGAAATGTTAATTTTCAAAATTCAATTAATCGCCACTTTTGATAAAATTTACCCCTACGATTTAAAGTAGTTACATATATTTCATTTAAATTAAAATTCGGATTCAAATCATCTATAGACTTCAGTTTCTATGTTTTTAATCTACAAATAATTTAGGAGATATTAAGAATTATTTTGTAAAAAAAAATAAATATATTTATTTTTGCGTGCAAAATAAAAAAAAAAAAAACTTTCAATACAATTTGAGAATAAAATTTAATATCAAATTGAGAAACGATAAATTTTCAAATATTTCCTTTCGAATATAAATTTATAGCCTTATTTTGTAAAACCGAACGAAAACTCGTTTCGAAACTTTTTACTGAAAACAAGAATAAATTCAAATGTTATTGTTTTCAATACAAATTGTCGAAATGAATTTTCGTTTCGTTTTACAAAATTATGCACTTTCTTTAAGGTTTAAAAATAATTTTAAAAAACATTTGATATCAAGTTGAGAAAGTATCATTAACCAAACTTTTATTCTTAAATCATCCTCAATTTCCTCCTCAATGAATGTCAATGTTTGAACATAGCGTGAGAAACACGTTTGATATCAAATGTAAAAATAATCATATTTCAAAATTTTGTCTTTGTGTTTGCTGAGTAGAGTCATTAATTACAACCACTTATAATATTTATCGGACCTATCGATCAAGAAATATTTAACAACATATTAGAAATGGTAATTTGTATACAAATTTAAAGTAATTTCAACAATTGTAAGAAAAGGAAACTTAATTTAATTTTAATATTTGGAACAACTAAGTATATAAAAATATATGAAACATATTTCCATCAAAATTTCCTTAGAGACACGTTTGAGTAGACTTATTCATATTAATCAAGACCTATGAATAAGGATTACGTTCTAACAAAGTTAACTGTATTTATCTTCTTTGAAAGTCTTCAGCACATCAATTACCTTGGTAATAAAATAATGACCAAATAGATTTTGAACTGATCGATATTTTTCTTTCTAAAAAAAAACGAACTAGAATTTCTCTGTGCATATTTTTTTTTTTTTTTTTTTTTGAACTTCATTTGGATCACATATTTGAAAAATTGTACTTAGTATTATAAGAAACAAAGGACACCATTAATTTTGAATTATCTAAGATTTTAATTAAATTACTTCTTTCCTTTTTGTTAAATAAAAACTGAATTATAATTATTTACTCCTATCTTTAAAAACAGCCGTAAGAAAATCATCTTTTGAGACTGGATTTTCTTCACTTTGTAGGAGTTGTTTCTTCTCACATCTTAAATGCAAAGATAACATAAGTTATGATACTAGTTATAAATAACAATTGAATTGTCAAAAATGAATATTCATAGGTTTTTCACCCGAATTTAAAGTGGTACAGGTTACATCTTTTTCCTCACTTTTTTTTTTTTGCTGGGCTGTTCCCGATTTATCGTAAAGGACTCATTAGTATGTATAAGAAATTCTTAAGATTTTTTACAAAGAAATTAAGCATTTTTAAATTATTAATTTAAAATCAAATTTTCAAGGCCGTAGTTGGCATTTTGAAACTCATTGTTAACAAAATTAAATTTAGTTAAAAATTTAGTAGGTTCTAAATTTATGGAAGCAAAAAGATTTTATGAGTACGCATTTATTTTTCCAGGCATAATATTTATAGTACATATAGATATACATTAATTCTATACTTATGTATATCATTATTATCTGTTTTTTATATGATCGTAATTAACAAAAATAAAATAAACAAAATTTGTTTATTTGTGTCAGTTTTGTAAACAATTATAACTATATCTCTGGCGCACTAATAGCATGAAACACCCTAATAAAAATTAAATTATTTTTTAACATTCACATGAATGCATTTTTTTTTTTTTTTTTTTTTTTTTTGTTTTTTGCTCATTACAGATTACTATCTTATTCATGTGTTGCTGATGCCCTATGTATGGTAGCTGCTGGTAACTTGGATGCTTTTCATATCGAAGATATGTATCCCTGGGATTGTGCTGCGGGTTATTTACTCATAAGGGAGGCGGGTGGTGTGGTAACACATCCCTACGGTGGTAAATTTGATATAATGAAACCAGATCTTATATGTGCCGGGACGGAAAAATTACGTCTTGAAATAGAAAATTTGATACGTAAAGCTGATCAACAAAAATCAGTTGGTGCCGAAGAAATTTAAATTATTTTATAATACTATAACAATTTTTTTTAAATTTAAATGTTGTTTAAAATTAAAGTATTTTAATTGTTCATATGCAATTGAAGAATTTGTAGTATACATTTTTATTTTTTTGGTACATATTTGTTTAATAAATTTCTATATTATAATAAAAGTTTATTTCGAAAAGTTTTAATACTTACTGATATGCATATTTTCAAATCGTTTATTTGTTATATAGTGTTCAAGTCTGTGTTTGACTGTAGGAATTTTCTTATGAGAAAAAAATCCAAAATTTTTTTTACGTAGTTTAAATATGGTTGCCATAGTTAATATAATAGTATATATGAAATGATTTTAAAATGTGCTTTATAAATACAAACTTGTTTGAATATTATCACCCTGGAATAATCCATCATAACAGAGATTAAGATTCTACAAGATTGGCTACCGTTACCGCTAAAAAACCATTCAACTTGACTACCGTTACCTCTAAAATACCCGAAATAATTGGAAATAACGTTACCGCTAAATTACCTTTACCGAAATAGCTCAAAATACCTTTATCGCTAAAATACCGATACCGAAATAAACCAAAATACCAAAAATGTTAAACACTGTTAAAGAAATAAAATAAATTACGGTTACTGTTATAATACCAATAGCGTTATTACACAGTTTGAGAATAAATAATTATGTTCAATAAAATAAAAAGAAACTGGTAAAAATCTTATGGTTATCCCAGCCCAACCTTTTAATACTTGACTCCACTTTATATTTCGTGTTTGTGAACCGATATCTGTCCAATTTCTGAAAGAACCGTTACCCTTAAAATACCATTACCAAAATAACTACGAATACCGTTACCGCTAAAATACCGTTACCGATAACACTAAAATACCTTTACCGAAATAACTCAAAATACTGTTAAGGCTAAAATAATCCAAAATACCAATACCGTTTTGAATCGGTTGCGAACCCTGGTTTTCATTGAAAACAAAAAATTGTTAGGTTATGTTGGCAGCTTTTACAAAGACAAACCTACTTTTTACACATTTAACTTAGAGATAAAAGAAAAAATTAACTTTTCAAATCAGTTTTAAAATATGTAAAATGTGGAATATTTTGGAATAATCTGGCAACGCTATGCCTGAGTAGAACGCGTGTGTAACTCAGCCATCTGTTATTATTAAATTACAACTTAACTAAGTGCTTTTATTATTTTATTTATTTCAAGTTTGTTGAACAATAAATCAATCAAATATTTCATATTAAACTGAGTAAAAATTCATCATCTTAATTGTTACTGCTGTTGGTGGTTGTGTTCCTTTGCTGTTTATTGCTGAATTTTAACTGTAGTTGCCATCTTTGAACTTTTCGGTGCTTTTTTTGCTTGTTGCTGAACTTATTCTATTAAATATGCTTGCTGTTAAGCCTACAAAATGTGCGGTTTGCAATGAAACTATTGCTAAAACCCATGGCAGTATTAAGTGCAGTTCCTGCAAGTTGTGGCTGCATCTGCATTGTGCCGATGTTTCTGAAAAACACCTTGCTGTGCTTAAAGATAAACCTTCCTTTTCGTTTACTAGTTTCAATGAATTTGTTAAATCTGGCCAGGAAGATCGGGATGCTTTTAAGAACACTATAACTGAAATTCTCTCTGATTTTAAGACTGAAGTGCCGCTTGTATTAAACGAATGAAAGACGACATAACTACTTGCAGTAAGTTGATTGACAGTATGGATTCTTCGACTACAGCAAAGATTAAAACTTTAACCACAGAAAACAATGTCCTTCATCGCAGACTTAATCTTGGAGACATTGTTGTAAGTGGACTTCCCTCGGGATTAACTGACCTACTGTCAACTATGGTATCTTTGTGTTCGTTCTATGATGTTGAAATTACTGATCGCGACATTAACTATGTTTCGTATATGAGTAATAAGCGACTTATTCTCGTAAAATTCAACAATGTATCTAATCGAGACAGTTTAATGAACCGTTACTTTAAGGATAGATCATTGAAAGTGAGTGATATTCTTGTATTCTGTTATATTTGGCTCATACAGTGGCTTTAAATGTGACTTTAGTGTGGATGATATTAATGACCACTTTGTTAATGTTGTTCGTATGGATGATTCGGATAGTGTTGATTTCAGTAATTCCATTTTTTCTAGTGGTACTTTTTCTTTTAGATGCATATCTGAAGATGAGCTGTGGTCTGCATTTTGCAGAGTTAAATCAAAATCTGTGGGAAATGATGGGATTCCAATTGTGTTCCTTAAGCTGTTATTTCCTTATATTTCTCGGTTTTTAATTTTTCATATTAACACGACTTGTTCCGACTAAGGCTAGGGTAGTTCATAGTTTAGACGATTTAAGACCAATTTCCATTCTCCCTGCCTTATCTAAAGTAGTTGAACAAATTCTTAAAGATCAGATTCTTTCTTTTGTTGACAGAAAATATGCTTTTCGTCGTGGTCATAATATTGTTACGTTGCTGCTGAATTTGACGGATATTATTAGAGGTAATGTTAATAGGGATTTCATGACAGCTTTAGTGTCTCTTGACTTATCGAAGGCATTTAATTCGTTCACTTATTCCGTTATGATTAGTAAGCTAGCTATGCTATTTGGGTTTTCCAGGTCTGTATGCAAGCTTGTTTATATTTGTGTGGTAGATCTCAATTTGTTCATTTTGAGGGTAATAGTTCTGGAATGCTTCCCCTGTCGTCTGGAGTTCCACAGGGCTCTGTTTTAGGTCCTCTTCTATTCATAATGTATGTCAATGACTTAACTGAATATGTTGATACTGGTATTTGCAAATCATTTTGTTTGCAAATGACATTTTTCTTCTTTTCGGTACGCATCGTTCTAACAGTGATGTACTTGAATCCATTATCAATTATAGTCTGAGTCGTGTCTTGCAATGATCTACAATCTCAATAATTATTAATGGCTCTAATACAAAAGCTATGGTGTTTTGTAATACTGATTATCATCTTTCTGTTTTAAATATTTGTATTGGCGAGAATAGGATTTTGTTTGTTGATCATATAAAATGCTTGGGTATTTTTATTGATCAACGTATTACGTTTGCAAAGCATATTGATCACATTCATAGCAGAGTTTTGGGAATTATACTTCGAATTTATTCTTCAAATAATATTTATTTACCTGTTCAAATCAAATATAGATTGGCTTATGCTATTTTAATGCCTCATATTTTTTATGGCCTTGAAGTAATATCTTTCACTACTGCTTATGTTTCTGCAAGATTAATTCGCATTGTTAACACTATTGTGCGCTATGTTTATAATGTCCGTAGATGGATGCATATTTCGGAATATGTTAAACGTTTCCTTGGAATTTGTTTTAAACATTTTGTTCTAAATCGTAACTTGCACCTTTTTTAGAATTATTAAATATTGTCTCCCTTCCCTACTTTGTTCTGAGTTTTGCTTTTCTCACTCCAGTAGGAATCCTCAAATTGTTATACCTAGGATTAGGTGTTGCTGTTTTGAGAGATCTTTTGTTGATGTTGGAATTATTTACCAGTAGAACTACGTTTATTTTCACATTCTAATAATGTATTCCGTTTAAAATTGTTGGCGCATTTCTCTTCTCTCTAATGGCGATTTATACTAATTTTTTATAATATAAATTGTTTATTCACATTTGTTCACTTGTGCCATGTAACTTTTTTTATTCACTTATAATATTTATTACTATTGTTTTTGATAATAAATCTTTTTAATAATTTTATATTGAACAAAAGTTATTTTTCAGTTTTTAATGTTTGCAACCGTTACTTTTATGTACAACGATTTTCAGAGTTACCATATTCTAATAGCGACTACTAAGGGACATTTCATTCTTATTTGTTTTCTTTAATTTGTTCTACTTTCTCGGCTGGGGAGCTATTAGTTTTTTTTATAACTTTTTATTATTTAAATAAGTTATATTTATTTTATTTTTTTTTTAATATTTTTATCATAAGAATTTTTATTGTAATTTTTATTATTATACTCAGGAATTTTCTTCTGTAATATATGTTTATTGGCCTTGGAAGGCTTTTGTATATTACTTGTTATGAAATAAATAAATACATACATGTGAAAAATTCTTATTTGAAGAATATAAGACACTATTCTTTTTATTAGGGTCATTCTTGACAAGACTCTCCTAAGGGAAGCCTCAAAAGAGATATGTATTCTTTTTCTCACCAACCAAGAATAAGCGGCTTTATACGCAGCCTCAACTTGCCATAGTGAACACAAGGCTGCACAAAAGCTATGACCTACATTCTCTTAAATAACGCAAAGGCATTATTAATTATTAAATTAATCATTAATTCACCTATCAATAATACCCAAATTCCTAAAAAACAAAACCCATTATTTTGAAATTATTGGTAGCCCTCTTTTTTACATAAATAACAAAACAAAATATTATCTAAAATGCGAGTATAGTATTTAAATATTTCCTCTCTTGTGTACGATTTATTAAATACTCATTCGATTTTTTCAGTTTAGAAAAAATACTCGTCTTAACAACACTGGGATACGTAACAAAAAAGTTATTTCTTCATAGAAAAATTAAAATTTAAACAAACTAATTTAATTCAATCAATCCCACAAAATAACAATTGAATGCTAATTAAAATGTCCTCACCAACCCAGGAAGAATTGAAAAAATATTACGATGTTGCCATAAACTTGGTAATAAAATGTGGCCCCATAATGCGTGAGGGCTATCTTAAAACAGAATCAACTTTTGAAGTTAAATCAGCCTATTACGATTTAGTGACAGTTTATGATAAACAAATTGAAAATCTCTTGATATCAGGTTTACAAGCCGAGTTTCCTGAATCAAAAGTTATTGGTGAAGAAGAATCTGCTGCTAATAAACGTTTGGCAGAATTAACAAATGCACCAACATGGATTATTGATCCCATAGATGGTACAACAAATTTTATTAATCGTATACCACATTGTTGTATATCTGTGGGTTTGACCATTAATAAGGAACTAGTAGTGGGTGTTGTTTATAATCCCATAGCCAATGAAATGTATTCAGCTTGGAAGGGTCATGGAGCGTATTTGAATGGTCAACCTATAGAGGTTTCCAAAAAATGCACTTCGGTAAGTATTTCGTAGGTTAAATCAGTGAATGTTAGTGAATCTTATCAAGTTGTATTTGTATTTTTGAATAACTTGATAAACATTTTCTTTTTTATAATCATTCATTTGAGAAAATAGAATAAATATGTACAAAACAATATATTATTATGTACTAGATTATTTTTATTTTTTGTTAAATCATGCAGTAAACAATTTGTTTATTTACTCAGTTTTGTTTTATATGGTTACATATAAACACTTCTTAAATATCAACACAAATGCGACTTTGCGCCAATTATCTAGTCTATGTAAATAAGAACTAACAGATGTTTTATTTTAATTTATGAATAAATAACAAACAAATTCATAAGAGAACTATTAACAATATTGTAATATAAAAAATCTAATCTAATAAGGGACATTATAAAAAGCACCATGAATACTGATGAAGTGTGTTGCATCACAAAATAATAATAATAATACTTTCTTCTGGTTCCCAATTATAATCCACAAACTTTACTTAGGTTCCGCAATATAGAATTCAACTAGTTTCTGATTTCAAACAAATATTAGCCAGGAGGGACAATATCTGAGCTATACAGTAGGTGGTGCAAAACCTTTTTCCAAAAAGTTTTTAACAGATCGCACAATATGAGGCCGAGCATTGTCATGATGGAAAACTATGGCTCGTGTCTGGTCGCATACTCTGGCCATTTTTCGTTCAAATGGACCAATTGTGTTCGGTCTCCCGCGATCGCTTCACCTGATTTAGTCATTTCATAACAGGCACCCTTCTGATTATACCAAATACATCGTATTATCTTGGCGACAGAGATATTCAGCTTTGCTATCAAATTTCCTGGTTGGTCAGCCTTCACATATGATTTTTTTCGCTTTAGTTTATCATAAGGGATCCACTTGTCATCGTCCTTAATAATTCGTTTTGTGGTGT
Source organism: Protocalliphora azurea (assembly GCA_932274085.1). Classification (NCBI taxonomy): domain Eukaryota; kingdom Metazoa; phylum Arthropoda; class Insecta; order Diptera; family Calliphoridae; genus Protocalliphora; species Protocalliphora azurea. Next base: position 29,013,327 of record OW026522.1, read on the forward strand.
TGAAGCAGCATTTCAGACACGAAAAATCATTATTGGACATTATTGGAACCTTCGTTCGTACGGTACATGGAAATCGCCACTTTTAAGTCGTCTAAGCTACTCGCGTCAAATTGTCTCCTCAAAAGCATGATTTCCATAAACTTCTATCAATATACGATAGCTTACCGTAGCTGTTTGCTGTTTTCTTCAAAAAAAGATAGAACTAAAACTTCCCGCAAATGCTCCTTTTTGGTACGAAACTGTGTTATTTAAGTTTGAACAAAATGGCATACTGAATAAGAAAGCTTAATGACAATATTTTCACTTGACATAGTTGTAAAAATGGAAAATTATATTAAAGCATTCTAATGTAAAAGGATGAGAATTAATATAAATGTCTACTGAAATTTTTTCCTAACGAAAATGTTGCCTTATTTTTTGCGTTCTATTCTGAAAAAATTTAACACTATAAATGGGTTAGATGTTCTATTAGATTTGCACGAAATTTCACCAAAAATCGAAAATTTCAAATTTCACAAAAATTCAAAATTTCACCAAAACTTCTAAATTTTACAAAAATCCGTAATACATATTACCAAAAACTCAAATTTTCATCAAAACCTCGAATTTTCCCAAAAATCCGAAATTTTAATAAAAGTTAAAAATTTCACCAAAAATTCACCAGTTTCAAATTTCGACAAAATCAAAAATTCACTAACATTTTAAATTTCAACGAAATTTTACCAAAAAATTTAAAAATTTCAACTAAAATTAAATCACCAAAAATTTATCCAAAAATCCGCAATTTTACCAAAAATCTAAATTTCACCAAAATCCAAAATTTCACCAAAACTTCGAAATTTTACCAAAAATGAAAAAATTCACTAAAAATTAGAAGTCCAAAATTTCACAAAAAATTCGAAATTTCACCAAGAATTCGAAAATTCAAAAAAAGAAAATTTCATAAAAAAGCCGAAAATTCAATTAAAAAAATCAAAATTTCACCAAAATTTGCAAGACAACATTTTACAAAAAATCTAAACCAACAAAAATCCTAAATTTCGCCTACCATTTTAAGTTTCAGCAAAATTTCCCAATTTACCCAAAACTCCGATTACCTTCATCGTTGAAGGTAATCTTTAAATAATGTTACACAGTAAGATGGCACACAAAACACTATTAATATTTTTTAATATTGAATTGCCCAGTCATGCGAAATAAATGTTACTTGTCATCTAGTCTTGATCAGTGTTACCAGAAGATGTAATTGGAAAAAGTGTTAAATCGTCCAAAAAATTGTTCTACAGCAGCAAACAACAATGCTAAATTGTTTTGAAAAGAAGATTTATATTTTCGTTGCCCTTGTTTCTTGTAAAATTGAGTTCAAATGACAACTTATAAACAATTTTTCAACAGAATTTTTTTAATATTGAGAAATAGGTCATATATTATAAAACTGACAGCTAATAGCACAAAGTTACTAAGAAATTTTTATAAAAAATCAAAAAGTATTGAATTAAAAAAGTGTGGTTTTGGTCTAGTGTTTCAAAAACAATTTAAAGCAAAAACTGCGGGCACAAGTTTGATAGTGTCATATTTCTCATTTATGACGGGCAATGATCTTATTAAAAGTAATTTAAAATTATGGAAAATAGTTTATACAAACATTTAAAATAATTTATATTACTGCCACCTTTAGATACGAATTTGCGTAAATAAAAATAAAACAATAAATTTTTAATTAAAAAAACACAAGACCTAATAAAACATGATCAACTAGAGTTAAAACACATGACACGAAAAGATAATTTGAAAAGATAAATTAAAATTAGCGAGAATAAAATGTTAAAATATAGATAAACTTATAAATCACATCAAGATCAGTAAATATTTTAAAAGTTTTGAAAAGGTTTTTTTCACATCATCTTTTTACACATCTCTTCTTTAAATCATTTGTAAACCAAACATAATTGAAGGAATAATAACTTTAATCACAACATATTAAAATCGTTAAAGCTCTAGTTATAATATTTCATTCCTCTTAATAAAGTATTAAAAATATAAGTTCTCTTACAGATCAAAAATGCTGTTGTTGGTTATGAAATCTCTTTGATACATGTACCCGCTGTAAGAGATAAAAATGTTAAACGTTTGTGCAAATTGGCTTCAAATGGCACCGGGTAAGTTAACTACAACCCTAATCAAATGTTTAATTCGCATTGTTTAACTCAATGTTTTCGTTTTCTTTTTTGATATTTAGAACACGTGGCTGTGGCAGTGCAGCTTTGACTCTATGCTATGTGGCCAAAGGTAGTTTTCAATGTTTTCATGTAGAAGATTTACAGCCCTGGGATATAGCTGCCGGTGCAATTATTTTGACTGAGGCAGGTGGTGTTATAACTCATACAAGTGGTGCTCCATTTAACATTATGAAACCAGATTTGATTTGTGCCTCAACTGAGGAATTGTTAAAAGAAGTTAAACAACTAATTGAGGAAGCTGATGCTTTAACTGATTTTGAATTTAAATAAAGTATTTTTGTTTGTTAGAAATGTTAAAAGATTTAAAAGCAATAAATGTTATATAGTGTTAAAAAAAAACAAAGTAATAAAATATATTTACTTACATTGGGAGGCATACCATGAGTTTGAAAACCCATTGGTGGCATATTGGGTCCTTGAGGAGGCATTTGCATACCCATATGGGGAGCTGAAATTTAACACAAGAAATATTATTTAAACATTTTATTTCAAATTAGAATTTAAAAACTTACCCATGCCTTGATGATGTGGAGGCATATGATGACCCTGAGGTCCTGGTGGCCCTTGACCAGGAGGACCATTCAAATGAGGCGGAGGTCCACCTTGTGAGCCAGGTTGTTGTTGAGGCATACCATGAGGAGGACCACCATGTGGTGGTGGACCATGACCCATAGGAGGTCCAGTTGGTGGACCACCCTGTTGCCCTGGAGGAACATGTTGCCCTGGAGGAGGTGGCCCATGCTGCGTTACCACACCATGTTGTTGTGATGGCATGGGTCCATGCTGTGGACCACCATGAGGTGGACCATGTGGAGGTCCATGCTGCATAGGATGACCATAAGGTCCTCCCGGGTGACCAGGAGGCGGTGGACCATGTTGACCGGCACCAGGAGGTGGTCCCTGCAAATGAGGCGGTCCATGTGGTGGACCTTGGTGACCCTGTGGTCCTGGTGGTCCCGAGGGAACTCCCTGACCGGGCGGACCACCTGGTCCCTGTTGTGGTGGGTGCGGATACGGGCTGTGTGGTGAGGGCGAAGGTGCAGGACTTTGAGATGGTGGTCCCATGGGGCTCGGAGCCTGCGGTGGAGGCATGGGACTATTCGCCGGTGAAGGCGAAGTCATTTTTTTACTTTTTCTTATTTTTCAAGCTTATTAATATTCTCTTTAAGAAAAATAAATTTTTCTGCGAAAAAAAAACTTGTGTTATACACTTTGTAACTCGCACACACACAAAACTACCACCAAAGCCGCTTTATATTTTTCTTGGGACGGCTTAGTTTAATTGTATTTTTTAGCGTTTTATTGTAAAATTATTAGAAGTTCTTGGTAATTTACACTTAGCAAGCACCTAATTTATATATTTTATTAATTTTATGTCGTTTTAATTAGTCTTTTTAATGAAAATTTATAATTTTCACAAAAGTGAAAAAAAGATTAAAACTTTTCATACGACGCGACGAAAAAACTGGCAATGGCCGCCATGGTTGTAAAAATGAGTACGTTATTAAATTCTGTAAGGTGGCAACATTTTGCGGTTTAATTTACAGGGGTGCCAGTAAGTTTTGCGAGAAATATTTAACGGGAATGGTCTTTTGTTTAAGGGGAAAAAGATAAATAAAATTTATTCATAATAAAATATGAATTTATTTTGATTGAAATAAATAAATAAAATAAATATGTGGTGAAATAGAAGAAATATGTGGAGGAAGCAGTTTTCTTTTGTCAGAGAGAAGTACAAATTAAATGAAGGTGGAGACGAAGACGGATTTTTACATACATTTTTGTGTATACAACATATAAAAAATTTTTTTCTCCTTCTCTTAAATTCCATACATAGAAAATATAAGCAAAGATTTCTTTCTATCTTACATAGTGTCTACATTAAAGAATTTTTTATCAAGACAAACGTTAAACTCAACCCGAATTTGTGGAAGGTGGCAAAAGTTGCACAAAAACAACAATATGGCGTGTTCATTATTGTGTTTTATATATGCAGTTTGACAACTGTAACAACCAAAATAATAATCAGCTGTTTAACTAAGGTTACCTTGTATATATACGCACTGATTTTGACGTTTGTTTTGATAAAAATTTGCCTAATGTAGATACTAGGTTATATAAATGTAATGTAAACATATGTGATTTACTTTTCAACAACGGCAACACTGACAGTTTGAGAGTAAAATGAGTAAATGGGAGAAACCGTTGTGAAGACAAAATAAGTTTTAATTTTGAGCGCTGTTCTGTTTTAGTTGTCAAATCTTTATATAAAAAAATATACGCTAGCTTGTGTTTCAGCACTAAAAAAATAAATAAGACTAAAATTGAATGTTCTGATTCAGCTCCAATTTTTTTGATTTTTTTCTAATTGATAGTACTTTTAACAGTGAAAATAATAATGTAAAAATATTTGAGTGTAATTCAATAGTTTGGAAGTTATAATCCTTTAAAAATCATAGTGTCTACATTAGACAATTTTTTATCAAGACAAATGTCAGAATTAACCCTAATTTATGAAATGTGGCATCAGTTGCACAGAAACAACAATAAAGTGAAATCATGCATGTTTTTAATATATGCAGTTTGACAGCTGTAACAACCAAAATTAATAATCAACTGATTAACCGAGTATATCTTTTATAAATTCGCACTGATTTTGATGTTTATCGTGATAAATTTGTCTAGTATAGACACTACGTAAGAAACATATGAAAAAAATGATTGTTATAAAAAAGTTGGGTAAAAAAGAAAACTTATATTAGCGAAGCAATTTTTGGACCTATCACAAAATTAAAAACCCTTTAGCCTGGCCGGAAGCCGTCTATTTAAAAAATCCCCAATCGGGTAAATAGTATAGGAACTATTGACTATTTTAAGTGAGTTAGGATTCTCTATGAGTTCCATAAATAAATAATTATAAATGTGATTTTTCAATAAAAATAATTGTTTTATTTCTTGTTTTTATTGAAAAATCACTCATAGAGAATCCTAACTCACTTAAAATAGTATAATGAGCTGTATGGTTACATTTGCATCTGCCCATCTAACCTAACCTATGATAATTAGATTTCAAAGAAGAGTAAGATCTTAATATGTATCAAAATTTAGTTAACAAATTAACAGATTATGAGGCAAAGTAACATTTATCTCTACATAACTTAAATGTAAAGTTTTTTTTCGAATTTTATCCTCTGTTTAAAAAAATTGTATTACTAATAATTCCCTTAAATATTCCATTTATCTGGCAGCCTTCCAATATTCCGACACGTCATAACCGTTCGGTAACTTCCCCTCTTTTAGATTTGTTGTCATTTTTTCTAAACATGACATTTCTCTTCTCTTTCTTAGCCGTTTCATTTTTGACAGTTTATTAAAACGAAAAAAAAATAGAAAATACATTGGCTAGCCGATAAATTTTTTGCATATTTTTAAAGAAAAATTAATAAAAAGAACCTATAAAAATAAGAACACAAGAGAAATTATATTTCAACGTTAATAAAATAAATAATATTAAAAGAAAATGGGTTAGTAAATGGATAATTGCAATTAAGAGAAACATAATTGGAAAATACAAATACAACATAAAAAAGTGACGTAGTGAGTCAACATTTTGGCAAAAAGGATAAATATGTTTTCTGGTTTTTCTATCTAATTATTACAGGAGGAGTATTAAGTTATTTTCGTGGTTTACTAGGATCACGGGAAATGCGTATTTTGATCTTGGGTTTAGATGGTGCTGGCAAAACAACAATATTGTATAGACTACAAGTGGGAGAAGTGGTGACCACTATACCGACTATTGGTTTTAACGTGGAACAGGTGACATATAAAAATTTAAAATTCCAAGTATGGGATTTGGGAGGACAAACAAGTATAAGGTGAATAAATTTGTAATGAATATAATTTTGTAAATAAGTATATATTTTAATTTAAATTTTACGATTAGACCCTACTGGCGTTGTTATTATAGTAACACAGATGCTATAATATATGTAGTGGATTCAGCAGATCGTGATAGAATAGGCATTTCCAAAGATGAGCTTTTATACATGTTAAGGGTGAGTTGATTTTTATAGACAAATTTACATTTATTTATTATTTTTTTCCTAGGAAGAAGAACTTGCCGGTGCCGTTTTGGTAGTATTAGCCAATAAACAAGATATGGAAGGCTGTATGACTGTTGCCGAAGTCCATCATGCTTTAGGTTTGGAAAATCTAAAAAATCGAACTTTCCAAATTTTTAAAACATCAGCGACTAAGGGTGAAGGTCTTGATCAAGCTATGGATTGGCTATCCAATACTCTACAAAGTCGTAAATAGTCGTATTTACTTAACATTCAACCTTTTCCTCCCACAAAACTAAAAAAAATTCAACCAATACCTTTCGTATTTAATTATGTCAAAGAAATATTTTATTTGTTTAATTTCTATCCCCTGTTCCTAAACGTTTCCTTCTTTTTTTGTTTGTAATTTTAAGTAATTATAAATATGCAATTAAAAAAAAAAAAAACGAACCATAAACAAGTTTATAACAAATCTATTTGTCTTGTGTCCTTTCTGTTGCGGCGAAACAGATACACTCAAAATGCTCTAACCACTTTTTCATCCCCTCCTTTTTGAAGATTTTGGGATATTTCCGTAATCTTAGAAAAAAGTATTAAATAGAATTTTTTATATACTTAAATTTAGTGAAAACAAACAAAAATTAATACAATAAATGTAATATTAGAGTAATTATAAAAACATGGAAGAGGATTTTATATAGAGGTTTAATATCTAAGGGCGCTGGGTGTGAAACATTTAATTAAAATTACTTTCAGACCATTTTTTAAATCTTTAATTGGGTACCCCAGCACCAGAACTATATTTCTTTCTATTTCTAAATAATATTTTTATTGTTCAGGCAGTAATCTATTATTTTAATTGCAGTTACTACGCTGCCTTAACCGAAATTATTTTCTTTTTATTTATTTATTTTTTTGCATAAATTTAGTCACTTACCTTTGAAAATGCCTATCATATTGCCATTTGCAAATAAACGAAATTAAAAAACAATATATAAAATTTCTAAACACTTCTCACTTGTTTAAAGCACTGGTTTAAAATTTCAGTCAACTACTAGTTTCTAGTTTACAGTAATAAAATAAACATTTCATTTTATTTTTATGCGCACTTAAAATTCCAGTTTAAAAGTAACAAAAAATGATTCATTCATTCCCTTCCTTCTTTTCTTACAAACTAAACGATGTGTGTTTACCACTCAGGCAAACCAAAACGTCGTACACGTTTTTCTTGTGAGTCTAAGTCCATTCTAATCTTTTGCCGCATATAGAATATGGGACAATCACGATTGGAACATAATACTTCTTCATGCAATGAACCTTGACATCTTTGGCATTCCGTCCATAAACGTGCAAATTTCTCTTCCATTTGACGCTTGGTCACCACTTCTTTCATATACAACTCGCCCATTTTAGGTTCACAATGAGGACACAGAGGTTCATTTTCATAGCCTTTAGGCATGAGAGATTTACAACCCAAGCAGGAAGATTTTTTGGTCATAAAACCAGCTAAACCACCAACTTTTGAGGTTACCATAGTACGGGTGCGTGTATGTTCACCCTCTGAAAAGAAATTGAAAATTATTTAATGATAAAAAAAGACTTTAATGGTCTTATTAATATACTTAATAAAATCGATTCCGCTTTATCGCCTAAGATAGGTTCAAATATTCTTAGTAGTGGTTTAGACAGCTGTTGTTCCAAATAATAATTAGCATCTATGGGTACACTATTTTCCAGCACATATAAAGGATCTTCAGCTTTAGCATAGGCTGGGGTATTTTTCGCAGCCGCGCATATAACATAAGGGACACGATCTCCCAATTTAGGCGCTGTACCAGGATCTCTTTTCTTCATTTTTGCCGCCAACTCCACATGAGCTTGTTTAGCAGCATAATCTGTCTTGGCCAATTCCTTGGTTATAACCAATTGTGAAATATCTATGCGATTACACAACAAATCGGATATAACTTGTTTAACATAGTCCACTGCACCATCAGGATTTCTTTCAATCAACAACTTCTGCAAACAAGTATTCATAAGATTTGCTACCAAAGGCGAATTATCACGACGCACTGTCTCTATGCCTTTGCAATCCATTTTGTCGTAGGTTTCCGGCCTTGTAAAATAAAGTCCAGCATATCTTTTCTTATTGATAAGCAAATAAGGATAGTAAACCTTTTCGAATTCCAACTTTATGGGACTAACAAATTTCGCTGAAACAAGATCAGCCGCCTCTTTACCCAATTCCATACTACGCTCCAGAGATTTGACACCAAAATTAACCATTACTGAATCGGTATCACCATAAATGACCACAGCATCATTCTCATAGCCATTGGCCCGCGTGTAATGAGATTCTACTTCATTTTTGGTAAGTTCTATCATAGTACGACCATAGGAAGTTACTGAACCAGATATTTCCAAACAAGGCAGCTTGCCTACTTGAGCTCCAGTGAAACCATACACGGAATTAGCAGAAATTTTTAAAGCCAATTGACGACCATCTAATACTTTGCGCTTGAAGGGATCTGTCTCAACTTTTAAATCATTTTTGGCTCTTTTACGAGCAGCCAGCAAAGATTCTAAAATTTCTGGTAGCAAACCACGACGAACAGAAGCTTTGACGAAAGTGTTATTGGAGGGTGTTCTCTCACAATCGTCTTCCTTTAGACCCAGCTTATCTTTCATGCCCGGCTGCAAAAGTGTGGTATAGCACAAGTTATGAGCCATCATTATACTAGGATATAGAGAGGCAAAATCAAGAGTTGATATAGGGTCAGCATAGTAACCACGTTTGGGTTCAATAACCGTGGCACCCTCATACTGTTCATCCGAGCCCTGAGAAGAATAAGAAGGCATTATGAAACCCTTCGTTTTAGCTTTACGCAGCAATTGAGACAACACTTTAATCTGTTGACCTCTAGTTAGAAGAGATTCTAAGGTAACACCAGTTACCCTGGCCATTTCCATATAGTTTACGATGGACATGAGTTTATCGAGTAGTCTCAAAGGCAAATAAGCATCCTTAAGACAATACATGGCCAAACGTCTGCGTGTCTGTTCATCACCATTCTGCAAATCAGTAATGATGCTGTGGTGGACATCATCTTTTTGTTCTTGTAAAAATTGATAACTTACAGCATTCAAAGTATACGATCTCAGCTTGTAATCTCTCAGTAAAACGAATAGTAAATCAAATGGAACTCTTCCCTCAAAATTAACATATTTATTTTCCCTACGACCCATTTGTTTGGACTGTAAAACTTGTTCTTTTATAACAGAACGTATATTTTTGATTCTACCCAAATATTCAAAATTTAGTACTTTTAAATGCTGAGCCCGATTTAGTAGATAGGGTATATCGAAATTATTAATATTATAACCGGTCAAAATATCAGGATCCACTTCACGCACAAAACTTGACCATTTATCCAAAAGTTCTTTTTCAGTATCAAAACATAACACCTGGCTGCCCACTATGGGAGCACAGGTTTTTAAAGTAAATACATTACGTATAAAGGGCTCAGGATCTCCTTGTCTTATGACCATATTAGCAATCTGTATAACAGGATCCATTTTGGGCTCGGGGAATATACCTTTGCGACCAGCGCATTCTATATCAAAAGACAGAATACGAAAAGGAGCTACTTTACTCCATTCGCCCTCGGGTTCATGCGATACAAACTTGTCAAAGGCCACATCTACCTCCAATTGGCAACGACTTTCGGGTAAAGGCTTTGAATTACGACCTCTTAGACGCCAAGTTCCCGGTGGTAATTCAATCCAGTTGCAACCTACTACATCACAGTCCACCATGAAACGTATATCAAAATCTATGTTATTTTCAAAGGCACGACAATCTTGAAAATCAAAGTCACTATAAATAACTTCCTTTTTCAGCAATCTGGAAGCAGCTGCCACAAACTTGGGCATGGAGAGAGTAATTTTAATAAATTTTTGCCTGATATCACCTTGATAGCCATAAATATTTAAACGTTCTAATAGCTCCACACTTAAAACAGCCTCCTGTACATTATCTTTGTTGCCTCCTCGTATATCAGCCAAAACTTTCTTATCCAAAGCTACCCTTAAATCATGGCAATGTTTCTGTTCAAATCCCTTGGGAGCAGCCAAATAGAAATAGGGACAAAAACCATGCACATGACAACACACCGAATTACCTTCCATGGTTATACCATACATGCGTATAACCGGTACAGGACCCAAGCGAGCACCTGGCATGCCGGGCAAAGGGGAGCCTATATAATTTTCCACGTCTATTTGTTGAAAAATTAAAGCATCCGTCTCACAATCCAATTCCGGGGGATCTATACGAGACCATTTGACCGAGGTTTGTTGATTTTCTGGACCTTCACCCATCAATAGGGTCATGTCCATGTCATCATTGTTAAACTCAACCTCAAAGCCAACGGCCATATCATCATCTTCATCGTAGTTCCTTAAAAATTAAAAAGAAAATAATTAAATTCATTTTAGCTAATGAAAATAGTGGAAAATATTTAGTTTACCTCGGCTTTTTAGGCTGGCCATTTGTTGGGGCTACGGCAGCTCCTCCTACAATTTTTCGTTTGTTAGCAAAATTACTCATTTTGTTTTATTTTTTAAGGATTGATAATTATTGTAATCTATGTTTAAAACATCTCTTTGTCTTTTTTTTCAATTATTTAATTTATTTTCTCTGTTTAGTGACAGTATATCCCCAAATTATGAACAACGACAATGATACAAAAAGGTTTTTGCGCGGCTAAACCAGATTACGAAGCCAATGTTAAATTAGAACCGTCGACGGGTAAACAAATACTGTATCGGCGTTGACACAAACTCGGCTAACATAGTGTCTACATTAGAGATTTTTTTATCAAGACAAACGTCAAACTAACGCGAATTTGTGGAAGGTGGCAACAGTTGCACAAAAACAACAATATGGCGTATTCATTATTGTTTTTTTATATATGCAGTTTGACAACTGTAACAACGAAAATAATAATCAACTGCTTAACTAAGGTTACCTTATATATATTCGCACTGATTTTGACGTTTGATTTGATATAAATTTGCCTAATGTAGACACTAGGTAAGGTAGAACTTTCGCGAAAACTTACAGTGAAAATTGAAAATGAAATTGAAATTAATTTATCCAAAATCATTTTGTTTTTTATATAATTTACCGAAATTCTCCCAACACTATTATTTAGGGCATGATTTTATAAAACGAAACGTAAATTCGTTTCGACAATTTGTATTGATAACTGAAAACATTAAATACATTTAGTTTTTAAACTGAAAGCCGATTCAGTCGTCTAAGAATGCTGAAGAAGTCAGTGGATATAACGCGACCGGCCCATTCTAAATTTCTGCTTTAAAACAACTTTGTTTTAGCAAAAAAGCATATGTTTTTGCCAAAAACTTGAGAGCACTTTTATTTAATAAGCCAATGTGCCATTTCAGCGATTTTATCGTAAAGCTGCTTTAATTTTTGTAATTTATATTAGCATATATGAGATCACGTATATCAAATTTCATTTTAATATCATTTTTTTCGTTTTTCGTCGAGGTATGTTGTAAAAATGTAATAGTAAAATTTTCATATTTTTAATTTCATTGTATATTTTCTAAACAATTAATTAATTGAGATTGCCATGAAGAATTAAAAAATAATAATAAACGTAAAAAAACAACAAAATGACGTTTGATAGTAAAACAAATTTATCTTCGCTTGGGCTCTAATAATTATATCACAAAACTGCAACAATATAAATAAATTTGGTCCACTCGTGATAAATTCTTATCATGATAAGAATTTGGCGTTTGTGTGATAGAAAAATCTCTGGTGTAGACCCAACGTATAAAATATCGATAAAAATGTTCAAAACATGGTGTACACGAAATATCAACAGTTAGATCTAAGGTTGGAAACCGAAACGAATAACGGTATAGATAACGGAATTCAATTTATTTTTATTTCAGTAACGGTATCGATAACGGTATTTTAAATAATATCGGTATACCTGCACCGAAACAAAAATACCGGTATATACCGTTTTTATTCGATAAATAGCAAAAACATTAAAAACTTACATCTTTTATTTGTTTTTAATTAAAATTCATTTAAAGAAACTCTGAATTATATATTTGTATACTTTATGTTACTATAAAAGAGTGAGGGGCACACACACTATATTTGCGCTTGTGTATGTGAAGTAGCAAAAAACGAAATTGAATGAACTCGCTCAGTTTTACATTGCGAAAACTCTTCAATTGTAGAAAGTAAACGACCAAACAACGAAACATATGTGTCACCTTAATTTTTGTTATTCATGACTACCTTAAACTAGAACTTATTTATTTTCGAGGCTATGAAAATATTCATTCAGATGATTGAAAATACAAAAATAGATGTAATAAATTGAAATTTAAAAATAAATTAACAAAACAATAAGAAACAGAAGTTTCATATTAAACGTAAAAAATATATTTTAAAATTCATTTGAAACATGATCCGTGTTTCAAATTTTTATCAATATAAATTAGACTTTTGGTATGTTTTAGATGGGCTGAAAGATTTTTTATTGTAATTTTAGTTGACGATAACAAAAATTAACTTTTATTCTTTTCTAATAATAAAATATAAAAATTATAAAAAATACATATTACATATATGTAGTTCGTTTAATATTGAAAAGGGGTAGTTTTTTTTAAAGAAAATTGGTTTCCCGATAATTTCAAATACACCTCTCGTAAAAAAAGAATAAGGCAAATATTAAATGTAATTCGTTTTTAAATGCTATTGGATAATTTAGAATTACTTTTACTCAGGGACTGAAAATAATAAATAATAAATCTGTTATATTTCGATCGCTTAAATTATTACGTAACTTACTCAAAATAATTTTAAGACTGGAAAATGAAACCTCGAAATTATGTGTATTGCCAAACATCGAGTATAATATACATATTTAATTTCTTAGTTTTCTATATAGCATTTGACATTGCACTAACAGTTCCAACAATTGTTTTATTGGAGCAGAAGATTGTATCAATATTATTAGCTGCTTTTTCAGAGGCATTAATGAGACTTCTTAGCAATTAACGGGAGGTACTCTCTTCACTCATCGTTGTTTAGATTTTGTTTAAAATTTCAATTCCATAAACACCAAGTGGAATATTTTTGCACACATAATCATTTTACTAGTTACAATAAGTCAGTAAAACATTTTTGTTATCTTCTTTCCGTCTTTTATAGGATCAGTTAAATGGCAATTGCTATCCATGATAACTGATGGAAGTGAGCCCTTGGCCACTGAATAGCTAATTATTATTGAAATTTATGCATTAATCAAGATCACCGGAACTATTGATTTTTAAATAATTTTGGTACTGATTCAATAGTTTTTTTACTTGTGATAGTAGCAATATAAAAAATGTTGACGCTCGTTTTTAGAAAACGAGTTACAGGTCTTTAAAAATTCGATATATTTTCTGAATATCTTTATTAATACCTATGCGATCTCAATTATAGTGATACCATTTCTCGTACAGTAAAATTGACATTTTGTATCGATATAACGGAAATTAAAAATTTTGTTATACGAAAAATACATATTCAGCGAACCATAAGTTCCTGCGTTAAGCAGCCCATAGATACATACTGCATAAGTTCATGCAATAAGTATGCATTAGTAAAATTGAGAAAGCTTTTGAATGTGTGCGACACACCGAAAAAAGTACGTGCCTATAGGTGCCTTTAGCTGGTATGGTCATACGTCGCTCTATAAATCAGTGTAGCGCAGCAAATTCTGTCAGTTGATCACATCTCACCTTAGGTCTACAACTGAGATTAACGCTGATATAATATGTGAGATAACGCCGGCAGAGGAGAGTAAACATTTTGTTTATATTATGTTAAATCTTAAATAAGGGGTACACGTATTCTAATAAATCCTATAAGATATTATTATTTTCAATCAGTTACAGAGTAAACATGTCCTTTTTATTTAAGCAATTCGCACTTTTTTAACACAATTTTTATAAAAATGATTTTTAACATTTAAAACAAACACTAAAAGGAAACAATTTTACAAAATAACATTGTTTTTCAGTAATTTCCAAAATACACATGCACACACACAAGCAAACTTTCGTGTATGTGTAATTTTTTGACAGTTCATCTTATAAGATGGTTGTGTAGAGAAATCTCATCACAACAGTCTCATAATACATCTTATAATACTAATATTTGAATCTACACGTGAAATAATTCTCTCAGAGAGCGAATTTGACACTCTCTGACACAAAAATCTTACATATTATGTTACGTCTAGACGGGCTGTCATATCCATGACAAGCAAATTCTTGTCGCGGAAATTCTTGAGAAAAATTTCTAAAAAATAATGTCAATGTTTTAAATTTAAGGAATTTAATGAATTTACTAAATGTTTTACATTAAATTTACTAAAAGTTTGACAAAAATCGGCGTTATTTAAGTCATGTTAAGACGAAATTTTCACGGCGGTGGTTTTTAAAAAGCATCGGCGGCTCGACTCAGCCACCTGTAACACTATGTCTATACTGGTCTTTTTCTTGTTAGCACAAGAACAAAACGTCGGCAGAGCAACACACAATTTTTTTCATTTTGTTTTACCCCAGATTAACCTAGTGTCTACATTAGGCAAATTTATATCAAAACAAACGTCAAAATCAGTGCGAATATATACAAGGTAACCTGAGTTAAACAGTTGATTATTATATTGGTTGTTACAGTTGTCAAACTGCAAATATAAAAATCAATAATGAATACGCCATATTGTTGTTTTTGTGCAATTGTTGCCACCTTCCACAAATTTGCGTTAACTTTAACGTTTGTCTTGATAAAAAAAATCTCTAATGTAGACACTATGTAACGCTGATATAATATGTGAGATAACGCCGGAAGAAGAGAGTAAACATCTTGTTTATATTATGTTTAATCTTAAATAAGGGGTACAGGTATTCTAATAAATCCAATAAGATATCATTATTTTCCATCAGTCACAGTTTATTTAAGCAATTCGCACTTTTTTAACACAATTTTTATAAAAATGTTTTTTAACATGTAAAACAAACACTAAAAGGAAACAATTTTCCAAAAAAACATTGTTTTCCAGTAATTTCCAAAATACACATGCACACACACAAACCAACTTTCGTATACGTGTATTTTTTGACAGTTCATCTTATAAGATGGTTGTGTAGAGAAATCTCATCACAACAGTCTCATAATACCTCTTATGATACTAATATTTGAATCTACACATGAAATAATTCTCTCAGAGAGCGAATTTGACACTCTGACAAAAAAATCTTTAATATTATGTTACGTCTAAACGGGCTGTTAAGTGGGCAAAGCATTTTTCGAACAAATCATAAATTTTTGTTTGCCGTCAGTGTCGCTTCGATACATTTACATGCAGCGCCTATTCTTCCTTTGCCTAATGTAGACACCAGGTTATACAAAATGACGTTTGGGGTTAGAGTGTGAAACAATATTCTTTACAACAACTGCCATCTTACGTTATTTTTTCTCAACTCTACACAAAATGTCAATTATATTCTAATGTCACCACAAATGTCATTTTAAGAAAATTTACTGCTTTGAGAAAAAGTTTTTCTTTTGGGCGATGATAAAAAAAACTATAATTATTGTGTAAAAAGTTAAGCGATAACGTATCATAAAAGTGTTAACCATAGATGAGAATAAAAAACCTAAAATTTAAAAATGTTTTAAAGTGAGAAAATTGTAAAAAAATAACCGTGCAAGGGTACGTAATAAATAAAAAAGAGGAGGTGGGTGAATCACCACTTGCACCATAAAATATCCTCTAAACGAGTTGCAGAAAAAAGTTTTTGCGACTATTGAATAATCATAAAAACGAAGTAAATTTTTAAAAATCTTGCATATAATAAAATGTTTAAGAAACCACAAAACATGTATCAAAGTGCTTGCAATGTAGCGACGACCGGGTCTTGTGCCCCCAACACAGAGGCAGAACGCGAAGCCGAACGTAATGGTGCCTTAATGGCTCAACAGCCACCAAGTGCACCCATAGAACCTGACTACAGTGGTTTTGACATTGTCAAAGCCACTCAGTATGGGGCAACAGCAAGAGTCAAAGAGTTGGTTGAATCTGGTTGGGATGTTAATCAGCCGGACAGTGAAACTGTCACGTTATTACATTGGGCTGCCATCAATAATCGCCGTGATATTATAAAATATTTTTTAGAAAAAGGTGCTGTTGTTGATGCATTGGGCGGTGAACTAAATGCTACACCTCTGCATTGGGCCACAAGACAAGGTCATTTGGGTGCTGTCGTACTCTTAATGGCTGCTGGAGCTGATCCACGTATACGTGATGCAGAGGGCTGTTCGTGCATACACATTGCAGCACAATTTGCCCATACAGCATTGGTGGCATATTTTATAGCTAAGGGTGTTGATCCCGATCTGCAGGATCGTGGTGGCATGACAGCATTGATGTGGGCTGCTTGGAAGGTAAGTGCTGCGTTAGCAATAGTTTTAATAAATCAGTTGATTTAAGTGAACAAAGTAAAGAAATGACTTGATTGCTTTCACTTCAGTGGGAATACCAAACAATTGATTTTTTTTATAATACTTATAAATTTAAGGAAATTAAAAAAATCAATATAGTCATCAAATTAGATTCACATATAAATAGAGTTAAACATATGTATATAAAACCAAAATATGTTAATTCAAAAAGTAAAAAACGGTGATATTTTTAAACATTAAGAAAATATGTTTTTCAACACCACCTAAAAATTAATTTTCTTATTTTTTCAAGTCTATTTTGTCGAAAGCTCATCTTTTATCGATAAATGTTTTTTTCTGAATATTTTTTTAAAAGTGAATCCTGTTATCGATAACCAGATTTTTTATAGAAAATATTGTCTGTTTCTTTAAATAAATTGTTTTATCGATAGACCGAATTTGTTCTATAGGAAATCTTTTATCGATAACACTATATTTTCTTTATCTTTTTACTGATAACTGATTTTTTTCTATAGAAAAAATCTTATTATTGATAACTGTTTTTTTTTTAGAAAAATTTATGTTGATAACTGTACTTTTTTTCTATAGAAAAAATTTTGTTATCGCCAAATAATTTTTTTTCTATAGAAAACATTTTGTTATCGATAACTAGAATTTTATACAGAAAAAAAGTTTGTTATCGACAACTGGACTATTTTTTCTATAGAAAAAATTTTATTATCGACAACTGGATTTTTCTATAGAAAAAACTTTGTTATCGACAACTGGATTTTTTCTATAGAAAAAATTTTGTTATCGATAACTGCAGTTTTTTCTATAGAAAAAAATTTGTTATCGATAACTGAAGTTTTTTCTATAGAAAAAAATTTGTTATCGATAACTGAAGTTTTTTCTATAGAAAAAAATTTGTTATCGATAACTGAAGTTTTTTCTATAGAAAAAAATTTGTTATCGATAACTGAAGTTTTTTCTATAGAAAAAAATTTGTTATCGATAACTGAAGTTTTTTCTATAGAAAAAAATTTGTTATCGATAACTGAAGTTTTTTCTATAGAAAAAAATTTGTTATCGATAACTGAAGTTTTTTCTATAGAAAAAAATTTGTTATCGATAACTGAAGTTTTTTCTATAGAAAAAAATTTGTTATCGATAACTGAAGTTTTTTCTATAGAAAAAAATTTGTTATCGATAACTGAAGTTTTTTCTATAGAAAAAAATTTGTTATCGATAACTGAAGTTTTTTCTATAGAAAAAAATTTGTTATCGATAACTGAAGTTTTTTCTATAGAAAAAAATTTGTTATCGATAACTGAAGTTTTTTCTATAGAAAAAAATTTGTTATCGATAACTGAAGTTTTTTCTATAGAAAAAAATTTGTTATCGATAACTGAAGTTTTTTCTATAGAAAAAAATTTGTTATCGATAACTGAAGTTTTTTCTATAGAAAAAAATTTGTTATCGATAACTGAAGTTTTTTCTATAGAAAAAAATTTGTTATCGATAACTGAAGTTTTTTCTATAGAAAAAAATTTGTTATCGATAACTGAAGTTTTTTCTATAGAAAAAAATTTGTTATCGATAACTGAAGTTTTTTCTATAGAAAAAAATTTGTTATCGATAACTGAAGTTTTTTCTATAGAAAAAAATTTGTTATCGATAACTGAAGTTTTTTCTATAGAAAAAAATTTGTTATCGATAACTGAAGTTTTTTCTATAGAAAAAAATTTGTTATCGATAACTGAAGTTTTTTCTATAGAAAAAAATTTGTTATCGATAACTGAAGTTTTTTCTATAGAAAAAAATTTGTTATCGATAACTGAAGTTTTTTCTATAGAAAAAAATTTGTTATCGATAACTGAAGTTTTTTCTATAGAAAAAAATTTGTTATCGATAACTGAAGTTTTTTCTATAGAAAAAAATTTGTTATCGATAACTGAAGTTTTTTCTATAGAAAAAAATTTGTTATCGATAACTGAAGTTTTTTCTATAGAAAAAAATTTGTTATCGATAACTGAAGTTTTTTCTATAGAAAAAAATTTGTTATCGATAACTGAAGTTTTTTCTATAGAAAAAAATTTGTTATCGATAACTGAAGTTTTTTCTATAGAAAAAAATTTGTTATCGATAACTGAAGTTTTTTCTATAGAAAAAAATTTGTTATCGATAACTGAAGTTTTTTCTATAGAAAAAAATTTGTTATCGATAACTGAAGTTTTTTCTATAGAAAAAAATTTGTTATCGATAACTGAAGTTTTTTCTATAGAAAAAAATTTGTTATCGATAACTGAGGTTTTTTCTATAGAAAAAAATTTGTTATCGATAACTGGTTTTTTCTATAGAAAAAAATTTGTTATCGATAACTGAAGTTTTTTCTATAGAAAAAAATTTGTTATCGATAACTGAAGTTTTTTCTATAGAAAAAAATTTGTTATCGATAACTGAAGTTTTTTCTATAGAAAAAAATTTGTTATCGATAACTGAAGTTTTTTCTATAGAAAAAAATTTGTTATCGATAACTGAAGTTTTTTCTATAGAAAAAAATTTGTTATCGATAACTGAAGTTTTTTCTATAGAAAAAAATTTGTTATCGATAACTGAAGTTTTTTCTATAGAAAAAAATTTGTTATCGATAACTGAAGTTTTTTCTATAGAAAAAAATTTGTTATCGATAACTGAAGTTTTTTCTATAGAAAAAAATTTGTTATCGATAACTGAAGTTTTTTCTATAGAAAAAAATTTGTTATCGATAACTGAAGTTTTTTCTATAGAAAAAAATTTGTTATCGATAACTGAAGTTTTTTCTATAGAAAAAATTTTTTTATCGATAACTGCAGTTTTTTCTATAGAAAAAATTTTTTTATCGATAACTGCAGTTTTTTCTATAGAAAAAATTTTTTTATCGATAACTGCAGTTTTTTCTATAGAAAAAATTTTTTTATCGATAACTGCAGTTTTTTCTATAGAAAAAAATTTTTTATCGATAACTGCAGTTTTTTTTATAGAAAAAAATTTTTTATCGATAACTGCAGTTTTTTTATAGAAAAAAATTTTTTATCGATAACTGCAGTTTTTTTTATAGAAAAAAATTTTTTATCGATAACTGCAGTTTTTTCTATAGAAAAAAATTTTTTATCGTTAACTGCAGTTTTTTCTATAGAAAAAAATTTTTTATCGTTAACTGGACTTTTTTCTATAGAAAAAAATTTTTTATCGTTAACTGGACTTTTTTCTATAGAAACAAATTTTTTTATCGTTAACTGGACTTTTTTCTATAGAAACAAATTTTTTATCGTTAACTGGACTTTTTTCTATAGAAACAAATTTGTTATCGTTAACTGGACTTTTTTCTATAGAAACAAATTTGTTATCGTTAACTGGACTTTTTTCTATAGAAACAAATTTGTTATCGTTAACTGGACTTTTTTCTATAGAAACAAATTTGTTATCGTTAACTGGACTTTTTTCTATAGAAACAAATTTGTTATCGTTAACTGGACTTTTTTCTATAGAAACAAATTTGTTATCGTTAACTGGATTTTTTTCTATAGAAACAAATTTGTTATCGTTAACTGGACTTTTTTCTATAGAAACAAATTTGTTATCGTTAACTGGACTTTTTTCTATAGAAAAAAATTTGTTATCGTTAACTGGACTTTTTTCTATAGAAAAAAATTTGTTATCGTTAACTGGACTTTTTTCTATAGAAAAAAATTTGTTATCGTTAACTGGACTTTTTTCTATAGAAAAAAATTTGTTATCGTTAACTGGACTTTTTTCTATAGAAAAAAATTTGTTATCGTTAACTGGACTTTTTTCTATAGAAAAAAATTTGTTATCGTTAACTGGACTTTTTTCTATAGAAAAAAATTTGTTATCGTTAACTGGACTTTTTTCTATAGAAAAAAATTTGTTGTTGATTACTGGACTTTTTTCTATAGAAAAAAATTTGTTATCGATTACTGGACTTTTTTCTATAGAAAAAAATTTGTTATCGATTACTGGACTTTTTTCTATAGAAAAAAATTTGTTTTCGATAACTGGACCTTTTTCTATAGAAACAAATTTGTTATCGTTAACTGGACTTTTTTCTATAGAAAAAAATTTGTTATCGTTAACTGGACTTTTTTCTATAGAAAAAAATTTGTTGTTGATTACTGGACTTTTTTCTATAGAAAAAAATTTGTTATCGATTACTGGACTTTTTTCTATAGAAAAAAATTTGTTTTCGATAACTGGACTTTTTTCTATAGAAAAAAATTTGTTTTCGATAACTGGACTTTTTTTCTATAGAAAAAAAATTTGTTTTCGATAACTGGACTTTTTTTCTATAGAAAAAAAATTTGTTTTCGATAACTGGACTTTTTTCTATAGAAAAAAATTTGTTTTCGATAACTGGACTTTTTTTTTTCTATAGTTTTGATGTATTGAGGTTCCAGTAGTACAAATATGGTTCAAGTTTTCAATTGTATGGAGAGTTTTTTTTTTTCATTTTTAAGTAAAATTATAAATTTTTTAGACGTTTTTCCGCATATGATAACTTAGAAACGGTTAGTTAGTTAGATATTTACATAACCTTTAATCCGTGTATATATTGATATTTAATCGGCTCAGTAGTTTCGGAGTTATAATAAAAAATTGTGGCAAAAGATATATTTTTTACGTGAAAATAGCAAATTTTTTTGTTTTTAAAAAATTGTTTTAAATTGTTTTAAAAAAATGTCAAAAATTGTTCAGATTTATTGCTTTATCGCAAACCTTTTTAAAAACCTTTACCCATGCTATGTACAAATTTTCACATCGAAAATGTATTACATAGTAACATTCGTGTACTTTTTTGGCAAAACCCTACCAAAATACTGATTCTATTCTTCGGAAAAACATTTGAATTGGATGAGTTTAAATGTAATAAACAGTAGAAAATTTATATTTTATTATTTAAATTTATTATAAGAAATAAAATAAGAAAATAATAAATAATTATTATGAACTACAAACTCTGGAATTTTCTTTTATTCGATTTTTTGCTATTGCTGAATAACGAAGTGTTACTCTGAATACTTAAGCAAAAATCAGCCATCATGTGTTCATCATAGCGAATCTGGCATCGTTCTTACATTATCAAGTTTCCTAGATTTTCAGAAAAATGATCTAAGTGAATGTACAGGTAGTGTTCTTTGATGCTCATGTTGCGTTCAAGATTCTGGAAGTGAGTTAACATCTCTTTAACGTGCGCAACGTAATCTTGATCCTTGTTATTTCCTAAGAGATTTTTAATAACCCATACAAATTAATCCCATGCATTCTTCTTAATTTCTGACATTGAACTGCCAAAATCAGCATCTTTCACCAATTTGCGAATTTGTGGGCCGTTAACGAGACCAATAGGATCCAAGTGAGCTGTATAGTTTATATTTACAGCTGCCCATTTAACTTAACCGTTAAATATGCCTACTTTCAGCTTTTCCATACTCAGATTGTGAAACTTCCTTGAAATATACTAGAAATATTCATTATCTTTGTTAAGTGCTTTAACATATTGTTTAATCAGACCAAGTTTAATGTGAAGGGGTAAAATGATGCGATGTCGGCGCACTAGAGCCACATTTATATCATATGACATACATGGAACCAGTATTTCCCTAGAAGGCCATTGTTTTCTCTTCCAATGTTCTGCTTTAGCTATGCTGTGCCATAAACATATAAAACAAGGATATTTGATAAAGCCGCCTTGTTGACCTAAGAGGAAATTTACTATCTTAATATCAACACAAATTACCCAGTTGTGTTCATCGTACTTTATCTTCTTCATGATCAATGCAGTTACAGAGTATTCTTCTTTTCCTTTGGTTGAATGTGCGATCGGCAAGAAGTGAAATTTATTTGCAAAAGGACACACTTCAAGCTGCGCTTTTATGAGTCGATAAATAAACGCCATTCGTTTGAATCGTATCTCTGTAAGCTCATGGCAGTCATCAAACCAGAAATATCTGTGCAGCATACAAAGTCATCCTCTTCAACAAAATAGTGCAGTAAGCCTTCTTCTCGAGTACGGTAATACGAAACTTTAATTTCTTTAGTTATGAGATCTGTTTCTTTCATCCGGGACGCAAGTAATTCAGACGATTTTTCGATAGTCCAAGGTTTCTAATTACATTATTAAGCTGGTCTTGGTTCACTATATGTTTAGTAACATATACTTGAGGTAGAGTGTCCTGGTGAAGATGAAAGTACTTGACTACAGCTTGGACCCAGATTTTGAGCATATTTAATTTCTTGTGAATGCAGAATTGCAGAACCCATCAGCAGACCTCGTGGGGTAAGACCATCGCATATGTTTTCCGAAACCGGTTTTTGTACTTAAACAAAAATAACAATCACATTCGAGGCTCGCTGTTTCTCTCCATAACATAGGCTTCGAAATTTTCAAGTTTCGTCTGTAAAATGAAAAAATTTGAAATAAGGAATATGAAGAATTCAAAATGAATTAAGAAATACTGTAAGTATAAAATATTCCTAATGTATTAATGTATTACTTTACGTTAGAAGACCTCATAGATAAATTCAATTGACATGAAATGTATATTTTACTCGATGTCCAATGCTGGTTCAAATTGTGCGGATATATATTATAGCAATCTTCATATGACTTTTGCAATGAAGTTAAGCAGTTCCGTTTTTTCTCGGTGATATATTGGCCGCACACATAACAAAATGAATCCGGATTGTTTCTAAATAAAAATGTTCTGGCTTTCTTGCTTATTTTTATTAATACTTGAAAATTGTATTTAACTTGTAAGCTGAATGACTCTAATCTTTATTTTGGGATAAAATGATACTTCGGTTATCGAAAACACTTCTTGAATGAAATAAAATGGCTTAAGGAGCTGTTATAAATACTGATACTACAATTTGGAATAACCTTTTGTGTGGGTACAGTTTGTGTGTGCTGCAAATTTTTTGTTGTTCCCAAGAATCTTAAAAAACATTAAGGAATTTTATGCAAAAAATCATCCGTTACATTACGTTATAACGTTAAAAAAGAGCAATTCAGCGTGCACGCACTTTTATGAGTGTTTATTAGCTTGCTACCGCAATCGTAAAAATGTAATGAATCTTTTGTTTATTACTTATTTTTTTTTTAAATTCTGAGAATCATAAAAATGTCATAAAGGTTTTTTTCCAAACAATTTTCTAGTTTAACAAATTCGGACAAACTTTTTTTTGAGTTATTACAACATAAGTAAAGAAATGTCTCAAAATATTGACAATTTTACTTAAAAATTATTAAAAAAAAATATCAATAGAATTTAAAAATTTTACCATTTTTGTACTTAGGTAGCCATGATGCATCAAATCTATATAGTGGTTATTCAAGCCCGTTTTTGCTGTTGACCTGTGTAACTGTACTTTTTTATATAGAAAAAAATTGTTATCGCTAACTGGACTTTTTTCTATAGAAAAAATTTTGTTACCGACAACTGGAATTCTTTCCTATAGAAAACATTTATTTTGTTATCGATAACTGGGGTTTTTTTTTATAGAAAAAAGTCCAGTTTACAATAGCAAGAAAATCCTTTTAATAATTGTATGAATTCCTATGAAAAATCTTGTTATCGATAACAGTTTTTCTTTCTGCAAATTTTCCACCTATAAACATCTGGACTAATATTAAAAGAAATCTTACTTTATATTAAAAATAATATTTTCCAACATGTTACTTTATATTAAAAATAATATTTTCCAACATGTTTTAGGTCTGCGCTTTAGATCCCGTACGTTTACTTCTCACCCTCGGTGCTAATCCCGCCATGGTCGACTATACACATGGCAATACCGCCTTACACTGGGCCATATTAGCACGCAATGCCACAGCTATCAGTACTTTAGTCTTAAAATCCAAAGCTTCCTTAGATGTACCCAATCTACGCGGTGAAACGCCCCTAACAATGCTCGAGTCACAGGCCGGTGCCGTTTGGATAAGTGCAAAAGTAATGGAACGTATTAAGGATGCCTCATTATCATCACAACAAAGAAGATCTCTAATAACACGTGTCAGACATGACAAACGTTTGCGTTGGTGGTCAATGGTTGCTTGTCCCTTTACTGCTTTCTATTTGGCCGGTGTTATATTTACCCTAAACACATTGTACATTATCAAATTCTTTCTAATGGGTTGTCTTTATGCCGTATTTCATACTTTAGGGAAAGCACTATTCGATGATCATTTAATGGCTCTACTGCCTTTAAGTGTTTATTGTGCTACAAAAGCATGGTTTTATATAACATGGTTTGTGTACATAGTCGATGCTGTGTCATTTGGTACAACAGTGTTGTTTTTAATATGTTCTGGAGGTTTATGGGTATGTTTTCTAAAATCTTGGAAAGGAGATCCTGGTATAATACAACCAACACAGGAACAAAGATTTAAGGTAAGATATTGCTTTATATGATATTTTTTTGTTTTGTATTTTTGATTCAATTGATTTTTGATTTTAATATAATAGACCATTGTGGAATTATCAGAACGTGGTGGTATTGGTTTTGAACCCTCCTCATTTTGTTCTGGCTGTTTAGTTAGACGTCCTATACGTTCAAAACACTGCAGTGTTTGTGATCGTTGTGTGGCTCGTTTCGATCATCATTGTCCTTGGGTGGGCAACTGTATTGGCCTAAAGAATCATACTTATTTTATGGGTTTCCTTTGGATGCTTTTGATTATGTGTAGCTGGATGATTTATGGTGGTTCTTATTATTACATGAACAGTTGTAATGTACATTTTGATGGTGAGTTATAAATAAATTAAAAATATATATTTTGAATGTTGTTTTGTTTTAAATATTTTGTTTGGAAGCTAATTTATGCTATTTTTAAATTAGATAAGTTTAAATTTTTAATTTATTTTAACTATGTTTAATGGAAGATCATTTTATAATTATGGTTGTTTTTTCTTAGAACATATTTTAATATAGAAATGTATTACAAATAGACGTTTATTTTTATTCTGTACAAACTTCTTTATAATTCTATTAATATTTTAAATATTTTCAATGAAGATTTTCTTGCCGCCTTACGTGCTATTGGGGATTGTAATGCGTGGATTGGTTGGGTTATGACCAACGCTCTACTACACATGTCTTGGGTAATACTACTTACCATCTGTCAAACCTATCAAGTTATATGTTTAGGCATGACCACTAACGAACGCATGAATCGCGGTAGATATCGTCACTTCCAAGCACGGAATGGTCACTCACCCTTTACACGTGGTGCTTTTAATAATTTAGTGGATTTCTTGGAATGTACATGTTTTGGTTTATTTAAACCTAAACGTATTGATTGGATGAACTATTATGATTTTGATGTGCAAGCCAATAAAACTATAGAGCAAGAACCATTGCTGCACGATGGTGAAGAGTCATCGGCGGCATCTCATAATTATCAGTATGTGTAGGACAAGTCGAATCGGGATGCGATGACGCGCAAAGCACCCATAGCTAATGTTTAAATCAAAGAATTAAAATACATTAAACCAAGGTATTTATTATTTTTATTATTAATATTATTATATCATTATATCTAGTAGTTATGTTTAATTTTTAAGCTTACTACTTTTAGTTAGGTGTATGTATTTATTTCTCTACTATCTTTAAACTTAAAAAAACAAAGCTTTTTTTATATAAGTATAAAAAATTTATAAGTATTTATTTATAGAGTATTAATTAATATGTGCTAATATTTTCCACAAATGTTTCATTATTTTTTTACAAAGTGCTGCTCAAGTTGTTTTTTATATTTAAATTTTTTGTAAACATATTTAACCATATTTTGGAAGAAAAAAGGCCATAATTTTATGTTGTAAATGTAATTTAAACCACCTTATAAATGAAAATAACATATGATGAATTCAATATTAAAAGAAATATTACGAAATATTAAAAGAAACTTAAGTTTTTTTTTTTGTAAAAAAATTAAATTATTAAGAAAAAAACGTCATCGCAAACCGATTCTTTGTACTATAGGTATACAAAATGTTTGTACATTTTTTATAACTTTTCTATATTTTTGTGTCTTTTTCTCTTAAACCCTTCCTTCCTGTTTCTATAAAAAATACCTTAAAAAGACATGAAATTATTTTTTTTTGTTTAGTTTTAAGTGATAATTAATAGGATTAACAAACCCATATATTATTTTTATGTAAAGAATAAAAATCGTTAACAACAAGGCTACTTCAAATAGGAATTGTTGTAATTTGCCACAACACATTATATAGAGATAACAAATAATGAGGAAAATTTGGGTGAGAAATTATTTATTTGAAAGGATTTTTTTCTATTTTAAGAAATAAAAACAAACTCTGGTTATCTCTAGAAATTTTCTATGAAAATGAAGTTATCGATAATAATATTTTATATATATATAAGAAAAATAATCTAAAACTAAGATTTTACCATAAAAATGTTCGAATACTTTTTATGGAAAAAGTCCCTTTAACGAAAACACGTTTTTTAATTAAAAAATCCCGTTAACGATAGCAAGATTTTTTTCTTTACAAAAAGTCTCGCCAACGATACCAAGATTTTTTTAAATAGAAAAAGTCCCGCTAATGATAACAAGAGTTTTTCTATAGAAAAAAAAAATGCAGTTGTAGGTAACAAGATTTTTTCTATAGAAAAAGGTCGATAACAATATTTTTTGTATAGAAAAAAGTCCAGTTGTCGATAACAAGTTTTTTTCTATAGGAGAAAGTCAAGTTCTCGATAACAAGATTTTTTTCTATAGAAAAAAGTCCAGTTCTCGATAACAAGATTTTTTTCTATAGAAAAATGTCCAGTTCTCGATAACAAGATTTTTTCTATAGAAAAAAATTCCAGTATAGAAAAAAGTCCAGTTTTCGATAACAATATTTTTTCTATTGAAAAAACACCGGTTACCGAAAAGATTTTTTCTATAGAAAAAACACCATTTATAGATAACAAGATTTTTTCTATAGAAAAAACACGGGTTATCAGTAACAAGATTTTATCTATAAAAATATACCATTTATCGATAACAAGATTTTTTTCTTTAGAAAAAAGTCCAGTTATTGATAACGGGATTTATTCTGTAAAAAAAATTTTTCTGTAGAAAAAACGCAAGATCGATAACAAGATTTTTTTTTGTAAAAAAACACCAGTTATCGTGACAAGATTTTTTCTTTAGAAAAAATTTCAGTTGTCGATAACAAGATTTTTTTTTTTTTTAGAAAAATGTCTAGTTATCGACATCAAATTTTTTTCTTTAGAAAAAAAATAAAGTTATCGATAACAAGATTTTTTCTTTAGAAAAAAATCAGTTTTCGATAAGATTTTTTCTTTAGAAAAAAATTCAACAAGATTTTCTCTTAAAAAAAAACAGTTATCAACAAGGCTTTTTCTTTAGAAAAAATCAGTTGTCGATAACAAGATTTTTTCTGTAGAAAAACACCAGATTGTTGTTTTTTTTTTTTTTTTTTTTTTTTTTTTTTTTAGAAAAAAGCACCATTTATCGATGACAATTTTTTTTTCTTTAGAAGAAATTTCAGTTGTCGATAACAAGATTTTTTTTTAGAAAAAGGTATAGTTATCGACAATTTTTTTTAGAAAAAAAAATCAGGTTCGATAACAAGATTTTTTTCGTTAGAAAAAAATCAGTTATCGATAACAAGGTTTTTTTCTTTAGAAAAAAATTCAGTTATCGATAACAAGGTTTTTTCTTTAGAAAAAAAATTCAGTTATCGATAACAAGGTTTTTTCTTTAGAAAAAAATTCAGTTATCGATAACAACGTTTTTTCTTTAGAAAAAAATTCAGTTATCGATAACAACGTTTTTTCTTTAGAAAAAAATTCAGTTATCGATAACAAGGTTTTTTCTTTAGAAAAAAATCAGTTATCGATAACAAGGTTTTTTCTTTAGAAAAAAATCAGTTATCGATAACAAGGTTTTTTCTTTAGAAAAAAATCAGTTATCGATAACAAGATTTTTTCTTTAGAAAAAATCAGTTTTCGATAACAAATTCAGTTATGATAACAAGATTATTTCTTTAAAAAAAATTCGGTTATCGATAACAAGATTTTTTCTTTAGAAAAAAATTCAACAAGATTTTCTCTTAAAAAAAACATTTATCAACAAGGCTTTTTCTTTAGAAAAAAATCAGTTATCGATAACAAGATTCTTTCTTTAGAAGATATTCAAGATTTTTTCTTTAAAAGAAATTGCAGTTGTCGATAACAAGATCTTTTTTTAAAAAAAATCAGTTATCGATAACAAGATTTTTTCTTTAGAAAACATTCAGTTATCGATAACAAGGTTTCTTCCTTAGAAAAAAATTCAGTTATCGATAACAAGATCTTCTATAAAAACCAATTAATCGAGCACAAAATTTTCTATGAAAACCATATTATCGATAACTTAATTTTCTATAAAAATCTAATTATTAATAAAAGAGATTTTCCATAAAAATCCAGTTTTAGATTACAAGATTTTGTATTAAAATCAATGTGTGGATAAGATTTTCTCTAAGGAACCAAATTATCGCTGGCAGATTTTGCTTAAAAAAAATCTAGTTATCGATAACAAGATTTTAGGTCTAGAATTTAATTCAAAATTTTGCCTTAAATCTTTATTAAATTCAAGTTTATTTACATTTTTCCGATTTTTTATTAAAGATTTTTCAACTTAAATTTTCACTACAAAGAGCTTACTTGTAATTATTTTTAATCCTAAAAATAGCATTAAAATAACCGTGCATTATTAAATTTATAATTCACTAACACAAAACTTTTGTCCTTCATGTTATCTCAAACAAATTTAATGGTAATAAAATAATAAAAAAATAAAAAAAAATTTAAACACCAAATATCACAAGAAAATTTTTTTAAACAAAATTGTTACAATTATAACGAAAATGTTTTTCTTTTTTTTTTTAATAATGACAAATGATAAAAATGATATAATAAAGAAAAAAAAAAAAAAAAAAAAATAAATAAACAATAAATTTTGAAAAGAAAATGTTTGCACTTAAGTCTAGTCATAACTTAAATATATTAATTAATTAAAAATATAAATAATATACTAAAACTATAGCACACAAGTTTTTTTAATATTTTATTTTTTACCAAAAACTTTAAGCGAATTAAAGGAAAAAACCAATTAAAATTAAATTCAAATCAAATTAAATTACCTTATATAATTGTTTATATATAAAGAAAGAAAAAATAGAAAAAAATGAAACACGAAGGAAAATGTTACTTAAAAATGCATTTAATAACACAAAAAATATTAAAGAATTAAACGAATAAGAATTGTAATATATACATTGAATACAAAACCAAATGAAATTGATTTCTAATTATTAAATAAAAAATAGGAACTCTTAACTATATTAAGTAGTTATTTTTTAATCAAAAAGTGCAAATTTATGCTTTCATTTATATTTATTTAGTTTATTTTAAAACACTGCTCAACATATATTTTAGTTCAATTCGCTTTACTACTCTACCATACATAAAATCTTAAAAGTCATCCAAGTTTTTTAGAATATTACGACTGATTTTGTTTAAAAATAAAAAAAACTAAGTACTGATTTTTGGCTTGTTATTTTTATACGAACATAAAACTATTAACATTTAATTAAATAGAATATAAACTATTTAGGGAGTTCATTAAATAAAACATGCACTTCAGCAAAAATTCATAAATACACATTTTTTTAAATCTTTTTTAAATTTTTTAAATTTAAAAATAAATTTTATCTTCCTGGAAGTTTTTTCTATAACAAAATTTGTTATTTAGTAACTAAACTTTTTATATAGAAAACTGTAGGAAGAATCTTTTCTATATGACTTTCTATAGAGAACAATTTTGTTATCGACTATTGGATGATTGTGAATTAAAAACTGAAAGCATTTATCGATAATTAAAAGTTTTCAATGCATACTTTATTTTTCATACTCGAAAGATCTTTATTTCTAAAACTAATATTGAGCAGTGTTTTGTTTTTCAAATAAATAAACAAAAAAATAAATCTTTAAAACATTTTTAAATTACGCAATTTTTTATTCTTACAATAAAGCCATAAAATATGTTACA
This sequence comes from Protocalliphora azurea, assembly GCA_932274085.1. Taxonomy (NCBI): domain Eukaryota; kingdom Metazoa; phylum Arthropoda; class Insecta; order Diptera; family Calliphoridae; genus Protocalliphora; species Protocalliphora azurea. The sequence goes on from OW026522.1 coordinate 29,044,305, forward strand.
AAGTTTAATATTTTTATTCAAATATTTATTACACAATTAAAGTTTTTTTTTTTTTAATTAAAAATAAAAATAATTCCATTTTATATGCTTAAGAAATAATAAAAATTTTCACAATATTCCGTAAACGAAACTTAACAAGTCCATAAAAAACGAATAAAATAAAAATAATGTTTGAAATAAAAAACTGTATTGTGAAAATATTTGCTCTAAATGTTTTTTGCATCATTAATTACCTCAGAGCCTTTTTATAGTTTTATATAAAAATTTATTTGTATAAATATTTTATTTTTGTGTGGTATTTATTATTAAATAAAAAATATAAAAAAATAATTTAAGCTATTATATATAAAAAACCATATAATAATAATTTAAAAGAAAAAAATCATTATTACAAAAATTAAATTGTTTAATTAATATTAATAACAAAAACAAAAAATATCTTTCTATGTACTATTTGTGTGTAAATGTCATTATAAAACCAACAAAATAAAAATATATAAATAGCAATTATGTAAAAAAATGAAAATAAGAATTCTAAATAAAAAATAAATTAGACAAAATTCTAAAATTAAAATTAATCGAATATTATGATAAACAAGAAAAAAAGACATTAACAACTTATTAGATTATTAATAATTAATATATGAATAATATTATAAAAAAACAAAGATCAAAAAAATCACAAGAACAAACAAACAAAATTGGATGATTAACAATATAAAGTAATAAAAAAATAATAAACAAACAACTTCAATAAAAATTATAAAATTTAAAGTATTTTTATTTAAATTTTAATTAAAGTATGCGTTTGAGTAAAAACATAACACAAAATTTTTGTAAAAACTTTTACTGGCGTTAATTTTAAATATCTCTCTTGATTACAATATCTTCTTGAGACTTGTCAGATTTAACACCAGATCGAATTCTTGAAATCCGGTCGTTTGTCCGCAAGCAGATAGTAGTTAAAGAAAAATGTACAAAAAAATTAGATTATTTTTCAACTTACTATAAAATGTTGTTTTAGTAAATTTTGGCAAAAGTATTACATTTCAGGGCAATAAAAAAGCTTAACAAGGACCTAAAAAATGAGATGAAACTTGGTTCAGAAAACGTCATAAGAATGAATTCCAAATCCTAGCTCCTAAGAGCTATGCCAAACATGTTCGGCCGCGTAATGGCAAGTTGTTTCTTCAAAATTAAATATGAGCCATTTTAAAGCTATACCTAAGCTTTAGTCAATCAAAGCTAAAAAAAAATTTTAATAATAAAGCTGAGAAGGACTCTGAGCAAAGAAAGCTCTTCAATAATAAAAAATAAAAATATTTTTAATATTCTGTATTATCATGGAATCATGAATAGTATCGAATTAAAAACAAAATATGTGAATGTTTTGCATTTTTAGTCTGAATAACCTCGTATAATGATAAAAAAGAGTGTCATAAAAATATATTGATGACACTCGTGACATGCAACAGTGTTTTTAACATTTTGTGATCAGATTTAGAGTTTTGTCGATACAGTAGAAGCATCCAGAATTGGGAATGTTATTTTAGTCCCACTGAGTATTAGTTATTTAAACTAACCAGAATTTTGACAATTATAAACGAATTGGATCTAATTAAAAGCAAATTTAAGAAGACCCCAGCAGCTCAATTGTCATTATTAATTTTATTTTAAAGTTTTATAGAGATATACCGTCAAAAATATACCTAAAAAAATTAAAATTAATCTAGTTGCAATTAATTTTTATATTATATGATATATCACAAAATTTGGAGAACAAATGCTACAAGCAGTTAATTTAGTTTTAATACTAAGAAGATGAACGGAATATCTTTTATTAAAAAAACAAAACATGTTATGTTTTATCTGAACGCACACCTTATGAGAAATGATGTGTTTTTGGTAATAAAATGTAAGCGTTGGTATAATTATTAATAAGGGCAAATTGATGTTAAATGTTCAGAGGTGAGTATTTTCATGGCCTTGATTTGAATTTACTAACACAATTGACAGAGTTGATACCATCATGGTTGCGAGGGTAAAAATGTTGTACACTGTAACAAACATCAATGTAAAAGGGACCAGAAATGAGGTACTATTTCCGATTCTCAAGGGAAATATAACATATACTTTAGTGATGATATCAACGATTTATTGATATCATGAATACACCGTTCGATATCATTTGAAAACGTCTCCTTTTTTCCCTTCACTCTGGGCCGCAAGTTTGATTTTATTTTGCACAAAGTCCAAATTAGGTATAGGAAAAAAGATTTGTAATTTATAGACTTTAGATTTTATGCCTATACATTTTTATATTAATGCGGCTTACTGTTTCTTAATAGTCAGAGGTAAATTCAAAATATCATAATCTTTTATATCCTTCACAAAATAATGTACATATATTATTTTGAATATTAATTTAGAAGTTCAAAATATAAATTCATTAAAACTTTAATTACACCATGTAACAGTAATTTTCACACATGAAAAATATGCATATTTGCATGAAACTAGAGATCATACATAGTAAAGCTGCGTTCTCCATTTTTTCCAGAACGTCAAATTTCCTTTTAAAAGTACTTCTTTTTAATTTAATGAAGAAATAATGTTCTAATTTTTTACTATTTATATATTATTTTTCAAGTTATAACCTTTCCAATGATACCAAATACTTCATAAGTAGTTTACACATTCGTTTAAAAACTAACTTAAACTTGACCCCCTCTAGTAAAATTTGCACATTTTCCTTCATTTCTATGGTAAATGTGTGCTGCAGCATATATAAGTGTGTACCTTTTGAACTGAGATATTTTCCAACCGTTTTGGAGGAGCTCAAATTTCTAGCTGATCTCGGGGCAGTGGGAGGACCACCTCCCCTTATATTACTTAAAATAACTATTCTTAACAAAAAGCCTAAAAAATATATTTTATTTATTTAAGGACATTTCATTTTATTTTAACAAAATATTCATTTACATAGAATGTATGAAGAACATCCTGAATATCATTATATTCGTATATTATATTATTGTTAGTATTCCGCTTATTCCTTATCGATGTTAGAGCAGGATTCGAAAATAATAAAAGGTAATTCAAAAGGTCCTGGTTTTGACATATTCTCGAACTTTTTCCTGTATTAAATGGTTGAATGTGCTTGAAGTCAGAGTTTCTGGCCTCCTGTGCCTCTTCTGTTAATTCACCTAGTAGTAGCATGTTTGATTCCAAAATCTAACGACCATGTTGAAGTACTTTGCGAACAGTGAATGTTAATTCCTTCCATCTATATAATGATCGCAAAAGCTTTAAAGTACGAGTATCTGTGGTGAATTATTCAAATTTTTCTGCATTTATATGATATTTGCTATTAACTGCTCTACATATCACATGACATCTTCGAAGAAATTCCACATCAATTCCATTAATTTGAATTTCATAGTTTTCAAAGAATTTTCTTGCCTAAAAAGCATATACGAGTTGTGATTTTTTCAATCGACATAAAGGGCATTTCCAAGCTGAATCAGTATTCTTAATGGCATTGCATACCTTTCCATCAATCATTGTTAATTGAAGTTCAAAATGTACGATGCGATGATTCTTGCACGAAAATTATTTACAATTTTGTACAGAATTCAGATAATATTTTAGAAAAATTTTAGGACTCAAATTGAGCTCGCCAAGTTAAAAAAACATGTTCAAAAATGGTCAAAATTTTACTTTGGTGTAAATATCTCTTAAAGTAAAAGAGATATCCCACACATATAAGCGTATTTTTTATAGAGAATTATAAGGACTATCTATGTGTAAATTTTTTTCAATCAAATCATAAATTAAATTTTGGCGATTTTTTGAAAAAATTTCATACCCGAGATGAATAACTTTGGAGGTCCACTCCCTGTCCCATAGACCGTTAAGAATCTGTGCTACTCCAAGTCAATTGGAATACATCTCCGGATTGGCCATGTGAAATTTCATTAAAATACATAAAGTAGTTCTAAAGTTACAGAATTATTTGCAAAAAAAAAAGAAAAAAATCGTTTTGGGACCACTGTGCAATATTAATTTCGACTTTTACAATAAAAAGACTGAATTATTAAATAAAGCTGAATAGGATAATATTTTGTAGTATTAGGTCAAGATCTCATAAAATAAACGCTTTGTGAAAGAATTTCATCTACATTCTAATTAACTAATGTTATTTATATATTTTATATATATATATATATATATATATATATATATATATATATATATATATATATATATATATATATATATTAATAAGTATTTTCCGTTAATCGTTTAATTTGCCATTAATCGGTTATTAACCGATCAGCTTTTAGCGTTGAATAATTATTTATCGAATTAACCGATTAATATCAACCTTTAATTTCAATTTAAAACCTAAAAAACGGTCTTTTGAAAAGCAATAGAAATCAATTACGTAGTTTTTCCTTTTTTCCACAGAATTGTTATATAGCTTTAAAGAGGACATTTTTCTAGACAATGTTTGTTCACAACATTTATCGTCAACGCCTATATGTGTTCGTGACTGTGGAAAAGTAAGTTACAGATTCCATTTCCCAAAAAGTTGTAAGTTAAATAGAAGATGTTTACAGAGAACACCACGGTGGGACGCTGAAGAGTGCTGATGAAGGTCGTGACGGACCAGAAAATTTATTCCATTCAGCCTAGTGTCCAATAAAACTTTTACACTGTATTCTTCTACAATTATTCAATGAACTTAAGTCGAACATAAAAAAATTCTATAAATAACTATATGAAAAAAATCAATAAAAAACTATAAACTAATTAATAACAAAAAACTTAAAATTTCATTGTAATTTCAGTAGTTTAATGCCATTTTTTATGGCGTTTTCTTATATAAGCACTTAAACTAATGAACCAATTTAGCATTATTAATAATGTGATGATGAACCTTCGTTTTGGATAACTTCAAAAATTCGGTCTGGCGTTTGTTTGACTATTTTTTTTCTTCCCTTCTTAGTTTTAATTCCGTTATTGTCATTACGGTTTCATTTTGTGCATTTCTTGCGTAAACTTTATGGGCCATGTACTCCCACAGATTCTCCATTGGATTTAAATCCGGACTGCAAGGCGGCCAGTCCAATAGTGGAATACTATGTTCATTAAACCACGATTTAGATTAGTTCGAGTCATGGATTGCAGCATTATCCTGTTGGAATCTTTATCAATTTTTTCATACATAAATGAAAGAAGAGCATCTTCCAACAGTTCCTTATAAATTGCATTGTTCATTTTAGTTGGAACAAAACATATTTCTGATTTTTCTGTAGCAGAAAAGGCTGGGCAAACCATAACACTGCCTCCAAAGAATTTCGTTCTACCTAAAATCATGCCAATAACAAGAATATGAATCGGGACCGTCCAAATTGAATTTCTTTTCATCAAAAAAGATTACTTTATTCCACTCCTCCGTCCATTTCATGTATTTACAAATTCCAAACGATTTTCCTTATGATGTTATCTTAATATTGGCTTACATTTTGGTTTGGTTTGGTGTGCTACTTGTTCGGTAGTGACAGGAAGGTCAAGTTCATTTTTTTTTTGTGTAACATTTAATTTATTGCGGGTGTCTTCTACTTTTATGATTACCTTTTGTTGGTTTCCGCATCGGTATTTCTGCCCTTTCTTAAGAAAGCCTCAAATAACTCCATCCGAACGGTTAATTTTCCATCCAATTTCTCTTATTCAGATTCAGCAGATTCCACATACATGTCGAAAGATATTATAATGAAATCGTCAGCGAACTGAAAAATTAGAGTGTTCTTGTCCTCAATATCATGAAGGTCTTTTCTGGTATATATTAGATAAAATTGGAGACAAATAACTTCCCTGTGTAAGGCCAATACCGGATATTTATTAAGAATTCTTTTACTTCAAAAAGTTGTTATTTCTTTACAAGTAAAGACATCTACTTTAGCATCAATCAAGATGTTGATAAGCATATCAGCTTTGACGCAATTATATGCATTACTTTATAGCAAAACACCTATAGAGTAAAAAAATCAGAAACATACAGCAAGGTTAATCAGCGTACAAACCTCCTCGCAATTTGCAGCTGATGGACATTTCAAAGACAACTTATCTGCTTATCTATTATCACTAAATAAATCTTGAAGTAATATAATAAAGAAATCTTTTACATTTTGTAAAGCATGTATGCACATAAATCTTAACATCATTAAGCACGAGAACTGAAACGCTCACATAAAATATCCATTTTTTACTAAGAGGCAAACAAATTTCTTCAATATTTTTTTAATTTTTGAACAATTTTTTGACAATTGAAAAAAAATGTGACTGAAAAATAAAAGCATTACATTAATTTCTTCCAGATGATCTCTATGGAATATCATCTATTTATTGAGGAGGTGATAATCACCTTACTAAAAAAGGACGATATTTTGAAGATAAAAATAATAATAAAAAAATGTAAATTTTATATATTTTTTGTTGTTTATTGCCTAATTTTCTTTAAAATGATAAAAATGCAATATTAGAAAAATATTGTTTTGATGATTTTCGTCCAAATAATAAAAGGAAGATATTGCACAAATTTCTTCCAGGGAGATATATTCCAAATGTTTATAGAGATATATTTAATATATCTTCCAGAGGATTATCTTTCGGTATCTCCTTTTTTTCATTTAGATGATTATCTAGCAATATTGCATATTTTGCTTTCAGACGTATTAATTTCTTATTGCTTAAATTTTCGCTTGCGACACACAATCTTTCTCTATTGAGGAAACTTCCGCAATACGAATATAATTATTGCGGCAATAAAGTTTTTCTTCTAAGCAATACGATACTTGTAGGGTCTTTAAAAATAAATTTTCTTTATTCAATTTTTCGATTTTTCACTTAAAATTTTGGCGGTACGAGTAATGAGAAAAGAGCAAATAAAAATACCAAGGACTTTGGGACGAGGCCATGATGGACTCCTATCGTTTTAAATTAAAAAAATCCCCACTCAACAAAAATATTAATTCTTTAGCTTGACAGAAAAAATAAACGATTTATCACATAAATCGTTTATTTTTTTTTATCTGTGATAAACGATTTATCATAGATAAAAACTATTCTAATTACTTTTTTAATTGTATCAATTACTTAGTTGAACAAATTCTAATTTGGGACGAGGCCATTATGGGCTCCTACTGTTGGAAATTAAAAAAAATCCCCACTCAAGAAAAAAGAAATTTTATTATTTAAAATAATTAATTCTTTTGCTTGACAGAAAAAATATGTTCTATTAAAAGATAAAACTATTCTATACAGATAAAAACTAATCTAATTACTTTTTTAATTGCATTAATTACTTAGTTGAACAAAATTCTAATTGTGCTTTCTCTTAGCAGAGATAATTTTTGGATGAATATTTTTGCAGAATTATATATGTATTTCAAACACTTTTATACATTTTACCGTAGATACGGGAAATTTTTTAAAATATTTTTTCTATGACAATCTCATAGTTACGAATTTTTTCGAGGCCTATTTCGAAAAAATGCTCAAAACTTTTTATCTCTGAAATAGACAATTTGTTTCTTACCCGATTTCAAATATTTTTATACATTAAAGCTCTTGATAAGACCTATGCATAAGACCTACCTATCTGAATTTTGTTTCGGTCCAGATTTTTCATTATATCGACCAATATTTTCACCCGATTTTGTAAAAAATTTGTTCAATTAGTTTAAAAATAAAATTATCTATCGTATAAAGAAAATCTTTTCCGATTCCAAAAATAAACGATTTTGAAGTTGAAAATTGCAAAAATTATGATTTTATGTGTTCTTTTTTGGCCGAAAAAGTGTCTTTAGTATTTTTTCTCTAAAAGAAAATTTTTCCTAAGAACATGTAATAATTTTATACTTATTTAAAATAGAATCAAATTTTCAATTTTTTTTCACTTCATCATTTAAAATGATAAAGTCAACAATCACCGAAAATTTCTTAACTAACAAAGATTTTATTACAGACAAAATATTCATAGTTTCTCCAAAACCAATTTTTTACAAAAATTTTACTTTAATTCTCTCAATCTTAAACTGGGCTTCAGTGCAGGGAATCCTTTAATGATGTAAACTCGATAAGTTTCAATAATCGCGTCTGATAGAAATATTTTCTATAAAAATCGATTTATATATATACATATATAATTAGTACTTTATTAATATTTATTAATTATTTTGATCATAAATCATTATATTGAAAGAAATTCAAATCATAGCCTTCCTGATTAATATTAAAAGAATTCCTTATTCAAGTGACACAAGAAATAGTACCAAAGAAATATATGTCTTAAATAAATGCATACTTTTAGTATAACAAAATATGTATATTTTTTATTTCTTCAGGAAACTAAAGCCAACATTTTGAAATTTGGTTGCGCAAAAAATTATTTTTTTTCTGAACTTTAGTTTAGGAGATATACTTAATTAAAGTTAAAAAAAATGTGATTCCTTATTCAAGTGGCAGGCAGTGTATTTTTGCGAATTAGAGAATTTATTTAAAAAAAATGTTAGTGCATATTTATGCATATTTTGTTGAAAATGCATGTTTTTGCATATTTTGCCATAAATGCATATTTTTGTATCATATTTAGTGCAATATTTCAATTTAAAATCATTTTTTGTGTAAAAAAAAAAAAAATAATTCTGTGGACTTCTGATAAAAAGACTTAAATCTATATTTCAAAAATTTCAGAAGAGCTAAAAAATGTTTTAAAATATTAAAAATGCTATGGACTAATTAATATATGGTAAGCTATTTCTCCTAAACTAACAATCACAGAAGAACGTTGATTATTGTAAAGGTGCATCATCATAAGATGCGAAATTACACAGAATAAATAATTTCGTTTCGTAGAAGTATTGTCTGAACTGAAAAGAGTTTTTGGTATATTAGTCCTTGGAAAGCTTAAAACATAGAGATAAATACAGACTTTTAGGGTCAAATTTCCAGTCGTTTATCTGAAGTTCGTTTAATATCGATTTATGTATATGAAACATTTGTTTTGGTTGTCATATGTTTTTGTAAAATAATGAGAATTGATTAATTCTTTTTAAAGAAACTACCAATGAGATTATTCTGTCTAAGAGCACAATAGAGTAGTGACAAGAAAATCGATCTTGATTATGGTCGGAAATCGATTCTCGCTGTTAAAAAACGATTATTTTGTGATTGATTCTTACGAGCCTATTTTATACTGAAATAGACTTTTAGCCTTCGATTAATCGAAAAATCAACCCTGCACAGTGAAGTACTTTTTTGTACAAAAAATAAATATTGGTATAAGTTTTTAAAAGATTTTGATAAAAAAAAAATCGGTAAAAATACAATTCAAAAAATTATTTTTAAAAACAAATTTGAGTAAGAGTTATGTAAAGTCTGCTATCGTCGCTACTTGAGAATGCGTTCCCGCAGTGCCGGACAGTAACATAAAGTATGTTTCTAATCCTCGATCAACCATTTTAATAAAATAAAGCAAAATAATACAACTTCGGCAGTAATCCTTTTCTCAAGCCTCTATTTGTTGGACCAGAGCAAAATGATCATCCGTCTGCGTTTCCGTTATATCCGTAGGCTATCAATTTCTTGCGCACTCATCCATTTCGATCCACGAATATAGAGATTGACGACTTCACTACGCCTTAGTTCTAACAGTTTATATATTCATAAACAAGTGCCTCGTCTAGCAGAAAATATTCCGGACTCGGTTCTAGTGCCAGTTTTATATGTAACATTTTATATAATTGAATATTTGGTGAAATGTTTTTACAAAATACATGTATTGAATTTTATTGTGCAAAATTTAAGACTTATTGACGCTATTAGAGTAATCTACGGAAGTAGGTTAACAATAAATAGATCAATTCTTTTTATTATCGTTTGATCTTCTTCTAATAGTCGTGCGACTATTGTATTATAGAATATACTCTGATTTCGCTGTTAAACATATCGACAGATATGCAGATATTTAAAAGTTTAATGGTCTTTTAAAACATAATATAATTTAACTTTAATTAATTGTTTATTAATTTTACAAATAATAATCGATTAAAAAATCTATTATTGGATTCGATTAATCCAACATAAAACTCGAAATTAAAACGGTTGATTGAAAAATCGAAAATCGATTATTAACTTTTCATACCATTCACTAGTATAGAGCTACCCAATTTGTACGCAAGTGAGCTGTCTATTATTGACTAGACAGCTGCCCTCAGAACCTAGCCTTCGTTGTTAAACATATCGACATATATATCATATTTAAAAGACTAATGGTCGTTTAAAACATAATATAATTTAATTTTAATTCATTTTTATTAATTTTGCAAATAATAATCGATTATTCGACCATAAAAATCGAAATTAAAATGGTTGATCAAAAGTATAGAGCTACCCTTAAGATCATTTTAGAAAAATCTATCTATCATAACCTAGTGTCTACATTAGGCAATTTTTTATCAAAACAAACGTCAAAATCAGTGCGAATACATATAAGGTAACCTTAGTTAAACTGCTGATTATTATTTTGGCTGTCACAGTTGTCATACTGCATATATAAAAAACAATAATGAATACGCCATACTGTTGTTTTTGTGCAACTGTTGCCACCTTCCACAAAATCGCGGTAAGTTCGACGTTTGTCTTGACAAAAAAATCTCTAATGTAGACACTATATTAAGAACACAGTCATCGAAAGTAGTGTTCACAATACCGTTGTTATAATTTCAAATTCAAACGAAGAAACAATAAAATCTTTCCACATCATTTGAAAGTGCATCCATCACATCTGTGGATGTCGAACGGTAATTTTCTATGTACAAAAGCTGTCTAAATAGCATATATTTTAAAATCTTTTAACATTTCAAACACACAACGTTCCTTAAAAATTCTTCATATTCAATATTCACACATTTTTTTTTTGATTTTTTAATAATAAAATTTAAATTTGTCAATACTTTTCAGTTTTCATTTCACACGGCAGAAATGAAAATTATTCTCACCATAGAAAAAATATGTTTTTTTGTAGAACTTTTCTAAAGTTTCACGCACGCCCTTAATATGAAGCTAAATGAAAATTTTATGCTTTTTTAAAGTAATAAGTGCATATTTTATTTGTTTTAGGTCATATTTTAACATTTTTAGTGCATTTTTTAAGCGCCTAAAACACACTTTTTAAATGCATGAACTTTCTGTACCTGGTTATGAATCGTGTTATCTGAAGTGTTGGTTTTTAAATGCAATAAAAATTTTATCAAAAATCTGATTTTCATTTTATGCTGGAATTTACCATCGTTTATGATTGTCTCTTGTATAATAAGTATACGTACCGTAAAACGAACTAGTTTTTAGTAAAAAAATCACATTTTTATAAATTTTGATTTACAAATGTTGTTATTGAAATAAATTATATTTGGAATAAAATGAATTTTAGTCGATTTTAAATATTCTTGAAAAAATAATATACGATAGGCACAAGCGCCCTTGCACATTATTTTCCAAACTTCTTTTGATTAATTAGTAACCATTCTTATTTTTGCTAAAAATAAAACACATATTTTTTTATATTTTAATTTATTTCCTTTTTTTTTTGCTCACGTATTTCAATTATTTATTTTTAATTCTTTTCTTTTACTTTCCATAATAAATTTTGAGATTATTACAAATACACAAATGAAGAAAAATCATTTTATTTTCCCATATAGATATATTATAAAAAAAGTTTATATTTTAATTAAAAAAAAATAAAGCCAAACTAAAAATTGTTTTTTGGGTTTCAAAAAGAGGGAATTAGGATTATTACTTAGTTTAATACAAATATAGTTTTTTTTTTTTTATTTTTAAATTGGTACTTAAAATTAAATTTAAGCCTATGATATATACTTTTTTTGTTTAGCATAAATTTCAAAATATGTTTATCAAAAAAGTTTTTATTTTTAGCCGTTTATAACGTTTTGAGTATTTATATAAAATAAATAATGATTTGGACATATAAATATTTTTTTTTTGCAACTAATAAAGCGGTAAAATATTTTTAACAATTTAAAGAGCTTTTTAATGATGTACTTTAATGTTTTTAAAGATTTATGTTTATTTTTTTGTTATATAGGTGGGTTTATTTTATTGTTGAAATATTCTATACCAAATTAATTATTAAAATTTTAATTTATACTCCAGTCTCTATTAAGATTTATAAAAATTCAATTGTTATAATTTAGATAATCCCAAAAATTCTTTATTATTAAAATTAAAAGATTTTCAAATCTTATCTATTTTTTTTTTTTTTTTTTGAATTTATAAAATATTTAAGTCGGTATAAAATATTTAAGTTGATCAGTAATCGACTTTTATTTTTAATTATGTTTTTATTTTGATGTTTTTATATTGTATTATTTAGCAAAAATAGTTTAATTATAAATATTTATACTTATCTACAGTTATAATTTGTCAAAGCTTGGTCTTTTATATTCTCAAAATAATAAAAAGTATTTTCTTTTTTTAAAGCATATTTATATAATTTAAGTCAGGCTAATGAAGCTTATATTAATTTGGGTTTTTGTTTCTTTTTTTCCAAAGCTCTGTAAACTGTTAAAAAATCTGTAAGAGGGCTTTTAGATTTTTATAAAATAATAGATTAAAAAATAATAATAATAATAACAATTAAATAAATTTATCAAAAGTAAAAAGAAATTAAAAAGAGTTTGCAACAAAAATTTGCAGTTACTGAATATTATAATAATTAAAGATTTAGTGAACATTTTTTTAATATTTTAAATTAGTTTAAATTAAAAAATATAGTTTTATTTTATATTTTATATAAAATATTGCTTTTAAGATGCACTTTTCATTTCTTTAATTAAATATAAAATACTTATACATCTTTCAATATTAAAATACTTTTCAATCTTTTAGAGAGCTCAAAAAATATAATCTGCAACCTTTATTACAATAGTTTCCAACAGAAATTTTCAATATCGCATTGAGTGTCTAAAATTCATCTAACTCATTGGATTCATCTATTATTATCATATAATGTTAATAGGGCATTTCCAATTGTTACCAATAATTATTTTTTTATCCCCTCAATAGTTTCGGATTTATTTGGATCGATTTTTTATACAGAATTGGAAAAACTTTTCCCCTTAAAAATTATTAAAAAGTTAGACATGACAGTTTATTATTTTATCATAAAGAGAAATATATTACGATGAAAGTAAGCCATATATCATGAAAATTGATGAACATCTAGTGACTTTATTACCAATTCGCCCATAATTTAAAAATAATTCCGAAACTATTAAGCGGATAAAGAAATAAAGTTAAGGTAGCTTTTAGATAATTTTATTTGACATCTATTTATTTAAATTGGACAAACCGTTATCGAGTTATTCTAATGTGACCGCCCGAAAAGGGGGAAATAATAGACACGCCCACAAAAAATCATGACCTGATAGAAATTAACTTAAATCAGATTAGTGTTCAGCACGCCAAACTCTATCTATGTCAGCTATTTTTGTTTAAAGGAGCAAAAAAAGTTTTTTTTTATTATTACACTCGGTCCATATTTATTCCTGTAAAAAATAGGAAAATAAGCCCCTATTTTTTAATTTTATATCGTTACCAAAAATGCAACCGGGTAGTTAAAAACTAATTTGGTTACAAATACTTACAAAAACTGTACTCTAAATAATAAAACTAATGAAAATGGATTGAAATTTTGTGAAATAATCCTAAATTTTGGTCTTTAATTTTTAAATATGAAGAAACACCCACATAAAATCCCTTATAAATAAAAAAAGATTAACGCGAAAATTCAATTCCAGTAAAAAGTTATGACGATCCAAAGATAAAAAATTTTCAAAACTTTTATTGAATTTCTGAGAGCCCAAAAATAGTTCTCTTTAAATCACCGTTGAGCTGTTGTTGTATGGGAAATTGTTAGTTTTTATAGTTTTTTTATTTATTAAATTTAATGTTGCAAAATTTTACTTTTGTCCAGCTACATTCTGCGGCATCATCGAAGAGACGGATAAACTAGCCAAAATGGGATTATTTTTGAACACCATTACCTTGGAGAACGCTAAGTCTTTTAAAAAGTTTAAGAACAAACTTGGGGAATGGGGAAACCCAAACCTTTAAAGAACAAGCGAGATATTAAAACAATATTAGCCAATACCTAGGAGAGAGACTATTTAGTGTAATAACAGAACATTCCAAGTTGAGAAGTCATTTGAAGAACAAGAGAGATTTTTAAACAAAATAGGGAGACAATTAGCACATTAGATAGTGTAATTTATGTCTCTTGGGACTGTCAGATGCCACAACATATAGAATATGTGACGAAGAGGATGAAAAACTGGAACAATAACTTTGTCAATTTACAGCGTTTGATCGATATTATAACAAATTTGGAATGAATATCTTTGAGAAATTACAGAGTCATAACTAAGTTCTTGTCTTCTATGAAATTGATTTGGACATGGGGACAAATTTCGGGACGAATTTCCCAAAAGAATGCCAACAAGTGGAATTCTTACTATAAGACAAATTCCACCTCAATTCTTTTTCTGTTTTTCATGGTTAATTGAGAATTGATGGGAGTCAGTCCAGAGTTTTTTGTTTTTAAAGAAAATGTGTTACTTCCCAGCAAAAACTTTGCTTTCCTGGTAAGCTAGCAGGTATAATTGGAAACAAAAATAAACTACTTATTTTTTGCCTGAATAACTAGTTATTTTTGTTCGACTTGTCCACAAATTCATGTAGTTATTTTTTGACTCTAGGGTTACTCAAAAAATATGTACCTAAACGAAAACAAAAAAAAAAAAAAAAAAAAACAAAAAAATTTTGCCGTCAGTGAGACTTGAACTTGGACTCACACTAACCATTCGTTTTTACTGACTAACGTCTTACTCAGTACACCATCTCGCACATAGCATACTAAGCGACAAAAACTCTATTTAGTTTAAAATGTCTTTTTAGACATTTTGTTTTAAAAAACTAACAGCTTCAGAATGGGGTTGAACCAACAACCTTCTGGTTGTTAATCCGGCGCTCTAGCCAACTCATCCACGTGATTGCAGTATTACTGCGCTATTATACTATTGAGTACTTATTAATGTAATAAAGAGTAGGCAAATAATAATGACGCCTCATTACCAAGAAACTACTTTAATAAGTAGTTGTTATTACAGAAAACCAAAAAGTTTTTGCTGGGTTATTAACGTAAATCTATATAAATCATTTTGCGTAGCTCTGTAAAACTTTAAACTAGTAGATATTAATAAAAATGTCTAACATAATAAAATAGTTATATCTTGATCTTGCAGATTCACTGTACTAGAGTTCGTAAGTCGATTATAATTGAAATCGCTATTAATCGCGTCAGTTAACCGTAATTGAAATTGCAGGATTTTACCAGCGACATCACTCATGGAAACTCAACAAATTAAAAAAAAAATCGAAATTAAAAATTTGAAATTTTTTATGTAAAGGTTGATATATATATGATATAAAATAACGATGGTGCTCATAAAAATACTAAAAATTTCATCCCTGTATGGAAAACTATCATGTCTTTAGATATTAAATAATTAAGCATTTCAAAAGAGATGTTTTTATTAAAATATATTATTATTACAATATATGAAAAAAACAATTCAAATGTTTGTGTTTAATGAAAAAAACCAAATTCTTTTCAAAAAACACGTATACGTGAACATAATTTCTAATATTCGATTACACCTTTCATCATTACTAACA
Source organism: Protocalliphora azurea (assembly GCA_932274085.1). Lineage (NCBI taxonomy): Eukaryota > Metazoa > Arthropoda > Insecta > Diptera > Calliphoridae > Protocalliphora > Protocalliphora azurea. The sequence continues at coordinate 29,060,127 of OW026522.1, forward strand.
TTATCTCGCGAACTACGCAAGTAATGCTGTCTTCACAGTTTTGAATCATGCTGTTTATCGAAAAAGATTTTTGACTTCATACAACTGCAAAGAAAGAAATCTGAAGATATAATATCAGACGATCAAAACGGCCTAGGCAAAAAGCATAAAATGTCTTTTTTTGTAAAAAAATATATTGATGTTCATTTTATTTTTGGCAAAGTACTTTAAATGTAGTTTACAAAAATTATATTTTGATTAAAAAAAGTAACCAAAATGGAATTTTAGTTAAAAATAATCACAATGGCAACACTGCCTGCTATTACGGTTTAAAATTATAATTATAAAAATATATTGTATTTACGTCTGCATATTAAAAATAAATCCATCACTACACCATTTTAATATAAAGTGAAATTCAAAAGTACAAATTCATTTTAAGAAATTGTAACTTGTATTTCAGAAAAATAATAATTTACATTTTCCAAATATTATTTTCGATTTGATAATATAAATTTGATTTTTCTCAATATTAATTTGATTTTCTCAATTCAAACTTAAAGTGATGTAGATTTTAATAAAGAAAATTGGTTTTGCCGAAAAATGTATAAACTTAAGTAAGTAAATTTTAGAAAAATCCCAAAATTCATATTTGCTTAATTTTAAAATAATTAATATTTAAACGAAAATTAAAATAGAAGAACGTTTTTTCTTACTGCTGGCGTGATTTTTTATTCCAAATGTTAAGAAAGAATAACTTCCAATACTATACACAGAAAGAATTAAAATCAAATTAAATTTAAAATTATCTATTCAATGACTTCTTGAGCATCCAAGTAATTGATACAGTTAGAAAAATAATTGTAAGTATTTTTAGTTTCCGATTAATCTTTTTAATTAAAATTACACAAGTTTACAAATTCAGGTCATTACACAAGTTTACAAATTTGTACCTGAGCAGATGAGAATCAATTTTAATGTAATTGGGGCCGCTGAATTCAAATTTGACATTCGTTTCCCAAGATTGGGTCTAGTTTTCGAGTGCTTGCTCGTTTCGACTATGCGCTGCTATAACAACTTTTTGTTTTTGATGTCGCTGAAAGATTGATTTCAATTAATTGCTCAGAAGTGAGTACTTTTATTAACTTGGTTTGGGTCTAATTTTTATGTGTTCCCTTATATGTAAATAAAAATATCAATTTCTTTTTATAAAATAAACATATTTTTTATTACATTTTACCAAAATATTCAAAAAAGCAAAAGTGCGTAAAATGAAATCCGACAATTTTTAGCTGCTTGGTTTGTTTGCAATAACCATTAAAATTGATTTCTGTGACACCTTAAAACGACACTAATTGTGATTCGAACATATTGTAATTCATGACGCCAAAATTTTTGTCGTTTTCAAATCAAATTCTGACAACAATTGGATTCCATGATAGCCCTGATTAATTCTCATTATCTTGGATTTGTCAAATTTACTCTAGAGCGGTGCTCGGCGCTCTGAGAACGCATATTATTCACATTTTGTATTTGTATATGTTCTGTGTACTCTCCCGCTCCTATATTGTACACCGAAAAAATGTTCAACTTACAACTTAATATTTTGAATTAAAAAAAGGTCTATTGCTCTTAACTAATTTATCTTCTATAAAGAAAACTATAAATGACTATTAAAAAAATTTTCTTAAAAAAATACAAAAAATATATAAAATTTGTTAAATAAAAATTCTCCCTCCCATATCTTCTTAAAAATTTCTTTCAGTGCTTTTTGAAAATCATACGATAGCAAAACCTTACTCTTAGAAAACTCAAGCGAGACTAACGAATTTGTTAATCTGTAAGAGCATGTAGGTGTGGAAAACGAAAAGTGCAAATGTACATTTGCGCCAGAGTCCTCAAATTGTAACTTCAATTTACACCATTTCATCAATTTAAATGGGATCATATTACAGATCTGTGCTTATTATCTTGGTCATGGTGTAATAATTTAACAAGGTGTAAGCATAAAGGCGACAATTACAACCATTTTTTTTCGTCTTAAATAAGCAGCGTTGCCAATTTACCGCTTTTTTCAAAACAAGGCTCCAAATTGGCACGTTTTACTCTAGTGATATGTTGATTAGGAACATTTTCTTACGTCCCTTTTAACTAACATAAAATAGTATCTTAGGGCCTGTGTGAAACAGTAGAAAAAAATTATTTTTAGTAAATTTTAGACAGCTATGAGCTGAATAAAATTTAACTAGCTCATAAGGCTAGTATAATTTTCGACAAAAGTATATACATTTTTGACATTTTAAAAGTGATAAGAAAAAATTCAATGTTGTAAAATATTTACATAGAATATTAACATTAAATTATATATATCCTATGATTTTCTTACATTACATTCTTTAAAATACTTGATATTCATTAATAAATGTTCATTCCCAAAATAGAGTGTGGCTTTCAGAATGGATTTAAAATGAAAAATTTGTTCATTAATATTTCTTGTTTTTTCTGTTTACACATTTTTAATTTTTTTAATTATAAAATTTTAATTTGTCAATATTTTATAATTTTTCTCTGATGAGAAAATTCTTATTTTTTCGAGTTTACCAAAAACCTAAAACGAAAGGAAAAACCATTTAATTTCCAAAATCCAAAATGTACCTTCAAAATTGTTTTGTTTAAAGTGGTCATTTGAGATGTATATCCGTTTTTCCAATTCCATCAAATAAAGGATTTATTAGGATTTTCTAGATTCTTCCAAACACGTTCCAAAGGAATTGCTTTTTTGGGAAAAAAATTGGACTGATAAAATTAAAGGTTTTGAACTAAACTTAAAAAAAATCTAATCGAAATAACAGTTTTTTGAATTAAAGTTCTTGGAAAAAAGCTGTTATGAATCTAGAATTTTAAATGTACATAAAATTTGCCCGCTTTCTTCTTTAATAAAAATACTAATATTAAATTCGATTAGAAATATAATTCACTATTTCTGCTGTAGTTAAAATATTTGAAAAATATCAAATATGGACCTTGTAATGTTTAAGTTGTTACTCTTAATAAAAATGAGATTTAAATTTTTAAAATGAGCTAAAAAGAAAAAAAATCCGTTAATTTTTGTTCAATTTAGCGCGTTTTGGATTTTTTCCTGCGCGTTTTGATTACAAATAGTTGACAACGCTGTAAGTAAGACAAAAGAAAAAAAGAGCAGGTGCAAATTCTAAACAATGATTGTTGAAATTGAAAAATAATAAGAATAAACAGTTAGAAATTTGTTTTTAATATTTTTATAAATTGAAATAAATTAAATATTTCTATAAAGCACTTTTTTCTTATTAAAAGTACAAATTTCACCACCGAAAAAATTTACTTTTGTTTGTAAACAAACTAATTATTGGCATTTCAGTCTTACACTATAAAATTAAGCAAAAAATAATCAACTGAGCTAATAATGATACCTTGTATCGGTTACGCCATGATCTGGGTGTTATTCTCGATAGAGTTGAGCTTTCTTATGACAGGTTCGCTGCATAAACCAAAGCTTCTTTATACGCTATTATTATATGTTAGCTACTAGCGGATTTTATATTGAAACTTTTAATTTATCCATGGACCAGGTGGGACTATGTTTATGCTGGAATCTTAAGTGGCTTTGTGGGTAAACATAAAAAAAAAAAATGATTACTGTATTCTGAAATCATTTTTCCTAGTGCAATTCTCTACTATTATCTTTGTTGACAGAACACGGACTTCTGGATTATACTCATCAGAGGGAGAGGTATATCTATATTGAGAGATATGTGATTAAGGTTTTATTAAGACTACCGGACACATGCACATGCAGATATTCTTCTTAAGAAAAATCTTTTATTAAAAGGGCGGCAAACTGGCTGAAATATCATCAGGTATCTAAATATATTTGCATTTTCATTGACGGTAAACCCGACATCAAATCTATATGACATCAATAAATTACTGAATGCTGTGTTTCTGATAAGGATATAATGAGAGAATTTCAAAGGTTAATTAGATTTGGGGACACAGCAGCTGAATCGGGAACCATATAGCTGACACTTTTGCCAAAAATGATCGCCACTTGGTGTTCATACAATGTAAGATATGGTTCCATAGATTTCTCAGACATGATAATGAAATAAACTCACACAAGTTGAATGACAAGAACCATCTGCAGCAGGGTTAGGACGAATTCGTTTTACATGTTCCCTAGAACGCTATTGACATTGCTATTGCCAGTTATTACTAGACACTGTATTATAGAGACTCATGCGAGGAGACTGGAACTTGTTTTTCCAGTCCAGAAGGCAGACTCCGACTCTTACGTATGCTATTTTCCTTTCTTTTAGGAATCGGTTGATTTGGTGCAGCGTCAATGTAGCCACCCGTATTATGATTCTAAATTGGTTTTAAAGAATGTTTTTGAGAACTGGTGGTTTGAAACTAGTTCTGTATTAATTCTACATAAGTTTTCAAAACCATTACTGATTCCCAAATAACTGTTTAAAAAACTTAAAAAAATTAAAAAAAAACAGACAAAGAATTTAAATTTATTAATTTAAATGAAAAATCAAAGAAAAATCATTGATTTTAACCACCGGTTATTGAAACGTTCCATAACGCTTCTATGGGACAAGTTCTGAGTGTGATAATTTCAGGAAAAAATCATTGATTAAAAAATTAATTCTGGAATCGTTCCATATAATGGATCCTAGCTAGGTAATACTACTCTGGAACTAGTTCTGAGGATTATAATTTCGAACATTGGTCGTAACGTCAAACTAAAACGTTTACAGGCTATTTTCATGCATTCGGGAACTAGTTGTAGAACTAATACATTTTTTACTAGACTTATTTGATTTTTATAAAAATTATTAAAAAACTATTAATGTATTTTTAAATTATGAAATTTTCAAAGCAAAAATTAAAAAAAAAAAACTAAAACATTGGTGGTAAAAATAAAACTTTATTATCATTTTGATTTTCTTAATTTGTTTTTTTTTTCGTGTTTAAGCTTAAAACTTAATATTAATAAACTTGTTTTAAAACTTCAATTTTTAACTAAATTAAAAAATATATTTAGATAAATTAAAAAAAAATTATATAAGTTAAAATTAAAAAAACTGAAGTTAATTTAAAAATTAATAAACAATATTGTATTAAAGAATATTTTCTTTTTAAATGAAAACACACACACAAGATTTAAAAAAAAAAATGTGTTAAAACAAAAATTATTAAAAATTATAAAAATAATATATTTTTAAGAAATAAAGACTCTTTTCTTCTTTTTTTAATTTAGCCTTTTTCTTAAAGAAAAAAATAGTCCGAGAAAAAAATTAAATTAAATATTGTGTGTAAATTAAATTATATATTAAAAAAAAAACTCTCTTATACCTTTAGGCGGGTTTAGATTATAATTAAGGATTTGTTGGTTTTATATTATTTGTTTTTTTTTAATTATTATTTTTGTTTCTTGTTTTATTTAGTTAATATGTGAATGAGGGCAGGGAAGTAGTAGTTTTATTTCTTTTTTTAAGGTTATGCTTGTTTTTTATTATTATTTTCTTTTTATATTTTATTTTTCTTTTACATTTAAGTTTGTATTAAAAAATATGTTGTTTATATTATATTTTTATTTTATATATTATATATAATTTTTTTCTCTTTTAGATATTTATTAAAAAATATATAAATATTTAATTTTGTATCTTTTATTAATAATTTTATTATTTTTTTATTGCAAATATATAGATTTTTTTTGCTTATATTTTTATTTATTTTTTTTATAAAATTAAAAGGTTTTGGTTAATTAACCACTATATATAAATTAGTATGTGTATATAAGTATGTATACAAATACATGGTTCCGTGTTTTTTTTTATTTTTTATATGTAAAGTTTTGTTGTTTAAATATTTAAATACATGTAGAAAAAAATTTATTTTTTTAATGATCTTTTAGAGTTAATGTGATTTTTTTAAACAAAAGTTTTTTAAATGTTTAAAGAAAATTTGTTAAATTTGATTGCAGTGATTTTTAAAATAAAATTTAGAAATTGTAAAAATTTTAAATGTTCTACAAAAAAACTGAAGGTGTGTTCACATTTGGCAAATATTTGATGACCACTAGTTTTACATAAAAGTTGTTTGCCTTTGTTTGATCTTGAAAATTTTTTGTAAGAGAAAACAGCGTTAAACAAAATTCAATACAGACTAATCTGTGATTTACTATAGGTAAAAAAAATTTCTAAATTGAAATTAAGAGTTATTTTATTTAGGGGTTACGTCTTTTTCGTCAAATATTTGACTAGTCTGAACATAGCTTAAGTTTATTGAATTGTATCAAAATCTATTTTGCCTTTTTAAAAATGAAGAGAAATATATGAATTACGCTTTCGAATTTAAAATGCCTTTAAAAATTGATTTCTTTCTAATACCTAACTAAATCAAGTTCGTTGCAAATTATATTTTGACTTATTTCCGATTTCAGTTCAATCATAATTTGAATATTGTGGTCTAGACTTTTAAATAAATTTGAAAAAAAAAAAAAAAATAAATAAATAACACTACTAATGATCAGTCGATATTTTATTTATATTAATATTTTGATTGCTATCAATTGTGTGTTAAAAAAAAAATTCAAAATTAAAGAAATTACTTAAAAATTCTGATCGAAATCGTCCTGAATTTTGAATTAAAAAGGAAGTATAAAATCAAGTTTTTATTTAAATACATTTTTTTATTTTTAAAATTTTTTATCTTTGACCAAAAATTTGTTTATTTGAAAATACTATAATAAAAAATTTTTTTAATTAAAAAATGAATTAATAGTATTTGAATTTATTTCTATAAATTATTTTTCTATAAATTATTTTTCTTTTAAATATCCTTATTTTTAAGACAGAAACTAAAAATGAGTCGTAAAAATTTAGCTTTAAAATAATTTTCAGAATTATTTTTTATGCGAATTTGTTTGAATATCTTTCTGTTCGTCATAGAGGGAAAATATATAAACTTTGATTTTAATTTTTTTTTCATTTTCAAATAGAAAAATTCCACAAAACTAATTCAATAATTTGTGTTCGAAATTCATATTCAATTCAATATTATAATGTAATTTTTGTTAAACTAGAATTTAATTAAAGTACGAGTAACGAAGTGGTTCCTTTTTTAATTTAATTTCATTAAAATTATAAATTATTATGAACAATTTTTTCGAACATAAAACTTAATTTCGATCTAAAACACAATTTGAAAGATTTTGAAAAAAGTATGATACCACAATAATGCCAGGTATTAATTTCGCTCTATTTTTGCAATATTTTCCAGTTTATATTAAACAAAATTTCATAAAAAATATTTTTTAATTATTTTTCGTAAAAGATTAACAATTTTAAACACAATTAAAGAAAAACATTATTTATATTCGAATCGAAAATATTTTGTTTGTTTATAATTAAAAAAAGAAAAACTTGAAATAAATTTGAGAATATGAAATAAATAACTTTATTTTTTAATTATATTCCAAACATTTTTACACGAACATGAAAATGTAAAACATCGATTGAAAATGTAAAACGAAGAAATCCTAGGGAATGAAATCAAACTGTTAAATATTTAAATAAATTAACAAAGCAAAAACAAAATCTTTCGAAATTTAATTTACCAAATTAAATTATTTAAATTTTATTGATTTACTTTATAAAAAAAACCAAATAAAATGATTTAAACACAATTTAATTTAATTTTATTTTCGAAAATTTAAAAATGTTGTAGTTTTAGGAAAAAATTTATTAGTTGTACAGCAAGTTCCAGAATGCATGTCAATAGTCTACATTCGTTCTAGTTTGACTAATCTACAGAATGGTTCTAGAACTAGTTCTTTGATCAATAATTTCTGTTCAAACTTGTCACTCTCAAATCTGGTTCATTAGAGGCTTTAGGGAACGATTTAATAAAACCAGTTTTATTAAATCAGTGATTTTTGTTTGATGTTATTTCTCATTCTGTGTCTTTTTTAAAGGTCACTTTTTTAAATTGATTTAAATTTAAAAAAAATCCAAAAAGTTAAAAAATAGAGTAATTTTTTAAACATTTTCGATTTTTTTAACTGTTTTAAACCGCTGTAGGAAATCATTTGCAATTAGTAATTTATTAAGAAAAGTGGTATAGAAATAATACAGACCTAGTTCTTAAGCACTAGTTTAAAGAATCATACTTTAAACTCCAATTTAGAATCATAAGCTATGTTCCAGTAGTTATCAAATTTGCTGGTTATCCTGTAAGTTCTGACTAAAACTTGCAAGTTTGACAATTACTGGAACAGAGCTATAATTTTCTTCATGAATATCAAAATAGGTTGCGTCACCACTAGTTCCTAGTAAAGAGTTTGAAGTGGTTGTAATTACACAGTTCTAGAATTAATGATTTTAAAACGAGTTCTACTTTTTTCCTGAGGAGCGTAATTTTTAAAATTGTTCTTGGAAAATTAAACACAAGTTTTTTTCTACATCCATTTAAAAAAATACTTTAGCAACTTATTTGAAAAAATAACTGGTTTTTATATATACTTTTGAAATTAAAACAATTTTTTTCGAATTGACCCCAACAATTTTAAAAATTTGGTGATTGTATTGATATTTCTATTTATTCCCTTAATCAAACACATTATTTTAGTTTGGAAAATTTTTAAATGTTTACACTCGAATTTTGATTTGAAAGAGAATGTTTTATTCACAGAATCGACGACTCATTTTTTAATATTATCATTTGTTGTTAATAACTTGAAACCTTCTATTTTATTTCATTTATTAAACAAAATAAAAAAATAAAACAACAGAAAAATTTAAATTTTAAAATTACTGTTGCAGAAGTAAACTTATGTTGACTAGCTAATAAACGCCAATATAAACAAAACCAAAAATGAGACTCGTAACTTCGTTTCTTAAGTGAAATTTGATTTAAAGAATACACCCATCGGTATCATATTTTTTAGCTACTTCTTTAAATAGAACTTTACCTTATCAAATACTTTTTCAAAATGCATAACCGTTAAGATCAAAAACAAAAGAAAAATATTTCTGTGAACTTTTGACAAAATACCTAAAGTTGGATAAGACAATTTTCCGATTATTTGATCATTAAATTAACATATTAGTATAATTTATTAGCGATTATTAGCTTTGGAGAAATTGTTAATTCTTTCAGACACTTTTTTAGACCTCAAAAAAAAAAAAAAAAAAAAAAAAAAAAATAAATAAATAAAAAACTAAAAATAATAAATAAAGTTTGAATTAAGTTGTTTTGTCAAAAGTCCACAGATTTGTCAAACTTGATATTTCAAAAGTAATGACCGAGAGAAACTTTAAAAAATATTTAACATCTAATAAAGCGACAATGCGCTGTAACTTTAAATGACAATGGCTCTAAGAAAAAATTTTTGAATTTTAATGACTTAAACGACGTTTGAATTTTGCTTATAATGGTTTTAACACGATCATTTTAAAAATAGGTAATTTTTTTCGTTAAATATGCTATTTAAAATTATTGATTTTTTAACATATTTGGAAAGTATGGAATCTTTACATTAAAATAAAGATAATATATTTTTAGGACGTATACATCTACTATGCATAATACTATTAAAAAAAAAAAAAAACATGTTCCAAAACTTCACATAAAAATAATATTTTTTCATATTTTTTGAAAAATTGATTTTATGTATTCATATCTCTTGAAGTTATTGACGGATTTGTATAATTTAAAAAGCATATAAAAGGCTATTGTTTTCTTTTTGAGTAATTCAGTCATCATGTTCAAAATATCCATTTCGTTCAAAAATATTTGCAAAATACATAGTACATAAAGGTTTACTATTTTTAATAAATTTTTAAAAGTAACTTAATAAATCGTTTTAACAAAATATGTAAAGTTGCTCATATTTTAAAAATAATGCCAGAAAAATATAATTTTTATAAAAAAAAAAAAAAATGTAAATAGGTTAAAGAAAAAGCGAAATTGTGCGTAGTAGATGTGTGTGTCCCAGAAATTTTATATTTTTATTTTAATATAAAGATTCCATACTTTCCAAGTGTGTTAAAAGAAATTAACACTTTAAATACCATTTTGCATTAAAAAGCATTTTTTAAAAATCGTTTTTATTTGTGAAATATTCATATTAAAGCTAATGTAATCACATTTCAAACGCCGTTTAAATCATTAATTCTACAAAACTTTCCCGGAAATATGGTTGTTTAAAGTTGTATACTTTTTTTAGATTTTTTAGAAAAAAAAAAAAAAAAAATGAAATAAAATTGCGAGATTTCAGAATTTTGCGAATCTGAAAACTGAAATCGATATAGATATCCATAGGCTATTTGCGTGCAAAATTTTATGAATATAGAAGGACACACGATATATTTTTGGTGATATTACGAAAACTAGAACTAATTTTGAAAAAAAAAAAAAACAAAAATAATGGTGACGATTCAAATTTAGAAACCAGCAGCTTAAATAACTTTAGAAACCACAATAAGTTTAATAACAACAAAGCATAAAATTTCATAGTTGAATTTTAAAATTTCAACCAAAAATTTCTGTCTTTTTCTTTTCATTTAATTTCCAAATTATCGGTTGATAAACATTGAACAATTTGAAAATTCATTAGATTTTCAACATTTTTTTTAAGTTTCATAATATAATTTTAAATCATCCATACAGTGATTTCTAATAATTTTGGTACCGAAATCAATTTCCATAACATAAAAATATTTTATTTTTAAATTATTATTTTTTTTTTTCTTTTCTTAATTTAAAAATTTATTATTGTTATATCAAAAATATACTTTACAATAAATATTTTGTTAATTATTTAACAATTTCTTTTATTTTAATTAATTTAGATAATATATTTTCGAAAAAATTAATTTGTTTGAAATTAGTTTATTATACATTTGTCCGACTCGCAACCTCTGTCGTATCGATGTATCATTGTATAACGTAAAAATTTTTAAATTTGTTTTTGCTTTCAAAATTTTTGTTTGAAAAATATTTACGAGATACAATGATACAACGATACGACAGAGGTTTAGAATTGGACAAATATATTTTAAAGTATAATTCCAATATATTATTGTTTGAAAATAAAATGTAATAAAACGTTAATATCTTTATTTTCATATAGAAAATAATGGCTTAAAAAGTAATTCTTTTCTCTTACAAAATATAATTTTAGTACAAATTCTTTTTAATTCAAAGAAAATGTTACTGATAAAGTGATTTGATTAATTACAATTCAAATTTTCTAAATTTCGTTTTAGTTTCAAAAGTTTTTGAAGTAGCTTACATTATTTTATTAAATATGTTTAGTTCATATTCCTCATAATTCACAATTTCAAATTTACCAAAAATTCTTTACTCTTATTTTTTTTTTTTTAAATCAGAAATAAAATTTTAGATATCGCTTTTTAAAACAAAAAAAGGTGTCAAATTAAAATTGTATATTAATATTAAAAAAAAAAACAACTATAAGAAACAAAAAAATTAAATGTGTTAATTTAGTTTTTTTTTTAACTTTTTTTCAACAAATAAAATCTTAAAAATAAATTATTATTTTAAAAAAATATATATAATATGCATTATTTTGAATATTATTATTATTTTTTTTTTTTGCTTTTTTTCAATTTTTTTTTTTGAATTTTTTAAACAAAAAAATAATTTTTTTTTGAATTTTTGAAAATTAAATATTTATAAACATTAATTCCCACTGATGTTACGTTTTATTGTTTAAATCAATTGATTTGGGCGGACTTCCTGGTTGTTGTTGTTGCTGCTGTTGCTGTGACGTTAATATTGTTGGCGTGGATAATGTTGAAGCTTGAGTTATAATAGTTGTTGCTGTTATAGTCTGTTGTTGCTGCGGTTGTTGATTCATTTGATGTTGTGGTGTTGTCTGCAGTTGCTGTTGGTTCTGTGGTTGTTGTTGTTGCTGTTGATTGTGATTGTTTGAAGGATTATTTGAATTGCACAAAACACTATATACAGAATCGACTTTGCTTAATTTTTCAAACAAAGGTATCAGTTCCAACAATTCACAATCGCTGGCATCGTCAAACCAAGATTTCACAGGAACCTGAAATGAAATTTACATAATTGAAAATAATTAAAAAATTTATTTTTCACTTTTATTATTTTAAAGATAAATTAAAATTTACTTACCGCATTGTCTGGATGAAATATATAACTAGCTGGTGAATTATCAACAATAACAATTTTTTGTAAATCGCGTCCAAGGCGATTTAAATCCTTAATATAATTACCCCTGTAATAAACGCATGATTCCCTAAACAGTCTTGCACGAAAAACATTCCATCTAATAATAAAAAAAAATATTGAAAAATTAAATTAATAAATTTTTAATTCAAAATATTCGAAATTCAAATAAAACTTACTTATCTAACAGATCAGCTACAGGATCTGCATATTTGGCTAGTGATGCTGTAAATAATACACATTCATATAATTCGCCCATTTTCCGTAGGAATTCATCAACATAGGGTCGTTTTAAAACGTACACCTGATGAATGGTGCCATCAATTTCAACTGGTACAATAAAATCAGCATTTGGAATTGGCTATAAAGAAATAAAAAATAATACAAATTTTTAAATAAAAGGTTTATTAAAAGAAAAGTTTTACAACAAGAAACAAAAAATGGAAACTTTATAATCTTTATGATTGCCAAAAAAACCAATCAAATGGTTTTTTTGTGGTATGTTTAAATTATATACTCAAAAGGATGACTCATTTATGGTTGCCAAAAAAAATCAGACTTTTTTATGCTCTCTTGGAAACTTAAGCATACAAATTGTTAAGCAGACAAATATTTAACATTGAAACATTTCAATAACATTACACCAGAAAAAAGCTCGCTCCAACCTTATTGTTGTGCGGATATGTTTAGCCAATTTTTTTAATTTTGCACTGAGTCATTACGTTTTTTGCTACAACACACATAGTCAATTGAATTGGCTATAAAAAGAAAACTGAAACGTCAATAACAACGATAACAAATATATATATATATATATATATATATATATATATATATATATATATACACTATGTGAAAGTAATTTACTATACCCTTGGAGTATATAATAAATTTGTGTATATATAAAAATAGCCTCAAAGTATGCAACAAAATTTGAGAATTCAATAAGAAGAAAGGAAATACTATGATGCACAATTCATTTTTGGCATTTGAAGGCGCAATTTTATTTGAAAAAAAAAAAAAAAAAAAAAAAATGAAAATGAAAATAAAATTATGAATGGTAGTAAATTTTAAAATATATTTTTGATTTCACTTGAATAAACACACAAAAACAGAAATAAAACTAAGAAAAATGGAAATAGATAAAAAGATTTGGGAATAAATATTTAACTGTGTTTAACGCTAGATAAACTTGCAATAGTGAAATATGAAAGATTTATCATGAAAAAGGGAAGAAAAATATTTAACTCATTTAAATTTTTCTTTAATTTAATTATTTATTTACTTATTTATTATTTTACTTAATTATTTATTTATTTATTTACTTATTATAAGGGTATGTTCTATGTCCAGATTCCATCTGTGATCAGAGATGTATAATTTTGAAAAATGTAATTTTTCATAATGAACATATGGAAAAATGTGGAATTTTCAAATGGCTCCAGTGGACATAAGGAACGGACATGAATCGGGTAAGCGGAAGATTGGAAGTAGCCTAGGACTAGTAGATTCCAGAAATGTATGTTCTATGTCCAGATTCCATCTGGGATCAGAGAATTTTTTTCATTAAAATTATTACCCAGCCGTTGTAAAAACCGTGCTCATAAACTATATTTTGTGTCTTTAACTAACATATGGGGGGGGGGGTATATATCAAATATATTTTTTGAGAAAATTGACAAAGTTTAGATAGGGCTTGGGGGGGAAACCGTTAAACACAGCACCTCCGATTTTTCTTTACACGCATTTACGTTGATTTTTTTTTTTAAATTATAAAAAAAGTTCTATAATCCGGAAACAAATATTTTAATAGTGAAAGAATATTACCATCTTTTTGGAAAATAATATAAAAATTGTTAAAGATTCAACTTCAGATGAATATAACTTTTTAGGGGATATATATACACTGCCTGCCACTTGAATAAGAAATCACATTTTTTAATTTTAATTAAGTATATCTCCTAAACTAAAGTTCAGAAATAAAAAAATTTTTTGCGCAACCAAATTTCAAAGTGTTGGCTTTAGTTTCCTGAAGAAATAAAAAATATACATATTTTGTTATACTAAAATTATGCATTTATTTAAAGACATGTATTTCTGTGGTACTTTTTCGTGTCACTTGAATAAGGAATATTTTAAAACTAAGCAAACTGTAATTTATTTTTAAATTTTAGGTTATAAAAATGAAAGTTATTATCTTCTAGCATTCAATTAGTAATGAGTACTGCCACCATTTTTAGAAATAACCGCAAAAATGCGATTTGGCATCGACTTGTATAATGACTCTAAGTAATTTAGCGAAATTGAACTCCATGCTTCCGTTATTGCATCCTTTAAGGATTCTATCGTTTCAAATTGTTTTCCTCCTTCATAAACTTTTCTTGCAAGCCAACCACATACATTTTCCATTGGATTCAGGTCTGGTGAATATGGGGGCCAATCCAAAATGTTGAACACCTTGTTGATTAATCCATTGTTTTACTGCTCTGGCGGTAGGAATCGGAGCGTTGTCGTGTTGGTACGTCCAAGTTATGGGTCCAAAGAAATCATTAAATTTTGGAAATGCTTCCTCCAGAATCTTTTTGTAAGTCGTTGCAGTCATTTTGTTGGATACAAAAACCAATTATATGGTACCATAATACGAAATGGTACCCCATACCATTATTATTTTTGATACTGAAATGGCAGATTTTGATGCCTCTTTCTTCCGCCCTTTCATGTTTTTTCCATATCTTTCCACGTTATTTAAATAATTGTACACAACTGTCTTTCCTCTATTAATGTTTTTGGCTATTTGGACCGGATTCTGCCCCTGAGATTTCAACATTAGAATTTTTTTCTTTTTCAGAGTTATTAAGAGCCTTACTACGTCCCATTTTGAATAAAAACTATTTAAAAACTATCAAAATAAAAATTCTCTAGCCGTTTTTATTGAAAGAAATTCAAATCATAGCCATTATACAAATCGCATTTTTGAGGTTATTTCTAAAAATGGTGGCAGTACTCAATACTAATTGAAGGTTAGAAGATAATAACTTTCATTTTTATAACCTAAAATTTAAAAATAAATTACAGTTTGCTTAGTTTTAAAATATTCCTTATTCAAGTGACACACGAAATAGTACCACAAAAATACATGTCTTTAAATAAATGCATAAGTTTAGTATAACAAATTATGTACAATTTTTATTTCTTCAGGAAACTAAAGCCAACACTTTGAAATTTGGTTGCGCAAAAAATTATTTTTTTCTGAACTTTAGTTTAGGAGATATACTTAATTTAAGTTAAAAAAATGTGATTCCTTATTCAAGTGGCTGGCAGTGCATTTATATGATTCTTTCAGTAATATTATTTAGAATTTTGTAGGAAATCTAGTAGATATTGTCGAAAAATTTTAGGTCCTAAATTAAGGCCCCCCAAGTTAAAAAAAAAAAAAAAAAATATAAAAAAAGGCCAAAAATTAGGGTAAAATTTGCTTCGACCTAAATATATTTTAAACAAGAGACAACCTACACATGTAAGCATATTTTTTGTAGAGGTCTACCTATATGTAAAATTTTGTTACATTTAAGTCATAAATGAATTTTTGATGAATTAAAAAATAAATAAATAAATAAAAATACCCGAAGTCACCAACTTTGGAGGTCTACCTATATCCCAATGACCTGTGCTAATTCAAATCAACTCAACACTAGATATTTCCAACGGTTCAGAAGTCACAGAATTATTAAAAAAATGTTTTGCGGCGTTAGTGTTATGGAGGTTTAAGATAAAACGTTATACAAAATCTCCAAAATTCTATTTTCCACGACATTCCACGACATAAAAACTTACCACACATATAATCAACATAAATATGTCTAAAATACAAATTAAAAGTGATACGATATTTTTGATAACGCTGAAGATAATCGCGATCATAGTGATTTTTTAACATCTCATCAAAACAATTTTTAGTCAACAAAATATGCATAGATTTTTTTATTTTTTTTACATAACATTTGTTATATATTTTTAATATCTGACAACCAAAAAACTTTTTACAATGATCTAAGTGTACAAGAAATGACCCTTTTATATTATGGTAGTTAAAAATCAAAAATTTTTAAAAATTTTAAAAATTCCAATTTAAGTCTGACATTAAAGATAAATGCACATATGTAACCTACAAAAAGGTGTACAAGATACAAATTAAAAGAGGATCGAGATACGTTTTATAATAGTGAGCATAATCGTGACCATAATTCTGATTTAAGCTACCTTTAGAATGTCCAGTAAACATAAAGTGTACATAGATTTAATGAAATAATAAAAAGTATAAAAATATTAATTATATAACTATAATATAAATTTTTCAATGACAAAAATACACACTCAAAAATGTTAAAAGATACACTAAATTTAAACGCGTACCACTTGATTCCGATATAACACCTACAGATTGGTATACATTTTCACCGATTTCAGTTAGCTCCTTGGATGTGCCTCGACGATTTATGAAATATTCTTGAATACTTTTTTTGTTTTTCAAGGGAAATCTGGGGATGGAATTTACCGGGAATTCCGCAAAACTTTTCAGTCCCGTAATCCCTGGAAATCATGCGATAATTCCCGGGATTTCTTGTGTATGCAAAATGTTTATATCTTCTAATTAATATGTATATGATTATTTTAATACATGATGCGTTTTTACATTTGCTTTTATTTATTTCATTTGATTTTGTTACGAGTTTAAATATCTTTAAGGAAATATCTAAATATATTTGATAGTTTTTGAGTAGTTCATACATTTGTATGTAATAGTTTAAAAAGAAAAAGCTTGGTTAAAAATAATATGTTGCAAAAGAATTAGTAAGAAGTAAAAATCGACATTTGACCAGTGAAAATGTGGATCTAAAAGTATCCAAACTATTAATTGTATATGGATATTTTACGAGATGAATTGCAAACAGTTCACTTATAAGACCATGCAATCTAAGGGTCCAAGTGTCCAAGAACTGAACATGATGTAAATTAATTTTTTTGCTCAGGTTTTTCTTAGCTGTATATTAATAATGGAGCATAAAAATAAAAGGAACTTAATTATATTTTTGCTTCAGAAATCTGCAAAATACTTTGGGGCTCTCTTAACAACAAGCTTACTTCCTTAAAATTATCGAGGGAAGTTTTACTCACAGGGTAATATGAAAACCAAAGTATATAATAAAAAAAATCAATATTTCAAAAAGAACTGAATTAGTTTATCGTTTTATGATTAGTTAGTTTATTTTAAAATTTTTTATACTTAATTTAACTGAATTATTTTATAAATATTTTAAAATTTTTAATTATTTATTTTCGGCGAGAATTCCCGGGATCCCGGTAAATTCAAAAATCAATCCCGATTTTCCGGGAGCAGCAAAAGACCGGGAAAAGAAAAGCTCTAGTTGAAACCCATTTTTCGCTTAAAGTGTTATAACATTTTTGCAAATATGTAATATGGAAGCCAGAGATGCAAGCCGATTAAAAAATGTCGACGACGACTGAATAGCAAAAATTTTCGACGGCGGCTTAACAGCTCTGCGCCGAGTTTTTCATTTTTCGGTTGAGCCGTTTATAAATAACAAAGTTTTATGTTTATTTTATTTATTCAAATATTTAATAAAGGTTAAAAATTAAATAACTAAAAATAAAATAAATATTATTCATATGAAAAATTTAAAATCTAAAAACATATTTTAAGAAATACAATTTGTACGTAAAACATATTAAAAAAAAAAAAACTAGAATAGAATGCAAGTATATTACGAACTGTAGAATTAAAACTCTACAAAAAAATATACTGCGAAATAGTATATTTTCAAATTTAGTTAGATAGAAAAATTCTACTGTTAACTATTTAGCAGTTAAAATTATTGTTTTTTTTTTAGATTTTTGCTTTAATTTTAACACTTTTGATTTTAAATTTTTTTAAATTTTATTGGTTTTGAATGACATGCTCATCTAAATGGTTATTGTCGTGGACAAATAACAGCCTTTAACAGTTGAAATACATGCTCCTGCCACAGAAAGTAATTATTAAAGAACTCTTGAAAAAAATCCACTTGGTTTAAACACTTGCACAGAAATCCGTTAAAACAAAAAAACTTTAATTCAATGTAGGAAAAATAATCGGTATTGGTTTAGCTATGGCATAAAATATTTACCTATTAAAAAACTTGTAGCTAGTAATCGAAAAAGCAAATAAAAAATTGAATGTGTGGAAAAAATTTACTTAAAATAGAGCCGCCGATCAGCCTAACAACTCAGCGGCGGCGTGGCTTGTTAAATAAGATAATAATAAGCGGCTAGCCGCCAGCCGCGCCATTATGGCTTGCATCTCTGATGGAAACCTTTTTTGATCACGCGATACTTTAGCTTCATTGAAATTACGTTGTGAGTGTGCCTCGCGAAAAAGGTACCTCTTAGAACCGTTCACGTTTTTTCTCCCCAAGTGCTGCTATTGAGGGCACATTAACAAGATGTATCTCAAACGATTCATAATTACAAGAGCAATAAACCTCCATACCTTATTTTGCAATACTCGAAACGGCGCAAATTTTCTAATCCAAAAACTGCAAAAAGAAAAAAATAAAATTTCGAAAATTTTGGTTTCAACACTTGTCCACAATATAATTCAACACTGCTCAACAACGGACTGATTGAACATAAGTTGGCCTATTTCTACAAGTATTTGCAGTTTACATTAGAGGAATTGGATACTATGCTAAAATACGCGATTACTCCAATCAAAAGAGAGAAAAACTTGTTATTTTCAAAAACACTTTTTTTTTTGAATTTTTTAACTTTGAATGCTTGCCGGTACCACATAGAACCATTTCAGGTTTTGAATTATTTTTGCCTTATTCCGCCAACTGTTTTTAACATAACTGCATCAAAGGTTATTAAAAAAAAAAAAAAAATCAGAATTAAAAAAAAAAATATTTGAGGATTAAGGTCGGTTTCATAAAGGCAAATTTAAAAAGAGAATTGCCCACTTAAAATCTAAAAAAAGTATTAATATTTTTAGAGCAAATAAATAAGTTAATTTGAAAAAATGTGTTATATTAACACAAAAATTTTTCAAGGGAGGAATATTTAGTAATATTTAGTTAAACATCCTTTGTGTTATATAGCTCCCAAGAACCTATGAGTCATACTTAACTAATGCCTTATATGTTTCTGATGGAATCGAGTACCAAACATCCCGTACTATTATCCATAATTTATCTTTGTTTGTGACTTTAAGAAGTAAAATAACTTTATTTTATTTATTTATTTATCTTTTTATTTTTTAATTTTATAAAATTTATCTTTTGCAACATCTGTCATCCTAAAAGCAACACCTAAAATTATACCCCAATTACCCACAAAACTATGCTGCTTTTAGTCATATCTACAAACTTTCTAATTTCCTAAACAAAGTTTTAAAATTAAATTAATTCTGTTTTTTTTTCATTACAATCTAACAGAGAAGAATAAAATACAAAATAAATCACAATATCCTTGAAAAGAACAACACAGACGGAAGGAAGGAAAAATTGCTTATCAAAAAGATTTCAACCAGCGCCATAAAGTATGCAATGAACAAAAACCATACGTGGTAGTATTTATAGAACTCAAGGAAATTATATGTGTAACTAACAAAATAGTGTTTAGAAAAAGAAGGAAAGGACGCAGCAGTACAAACATATTTATTAGCCACTAAACACTAACACAGACGCAAGTATATGATTTAATTTTATTTACTTATATGAACTCGTATGTGTTTATTAATCAAGGGTTTGAATGCGTATAGATAGGTGACATGTTATCGGCCCAGTCTGCAATTTCCTGTGGCAGGGCTTGGTATTAGCCCTACATTTATATAACATCTTTATATACAATTTTACTCATGAGTATAACAATTCAAGGGATATACTTTACA
This sequence comes from Protocalliphora azurea, assembly GCA_932274085.1. NCBI lineage: Eukaryota > Metazoa > Arthropoda > Insecta > Diptera > Calliphoridae > Protocalliphora > Protocalliphora azurea. Next base: position 29,080,324 of record OW026522.1, read on the forward strand.
CCGACAATTCGCTTCTTTACACACATGACGAGTTTCCTCTTATTGCACTTTAGGGCGTCTCATCTTACCTTAGATTTGTCGACGAATTTTATTTCCACTGGGGAATAAAAATAAATACCTCTAAAAGTAATGCCATATGCATGCGAAATGCTTCCGGGAAATGTAGATACACTGTTGTTCCGGAAAGCAAATCTGAAATTAAGACTGAACAATTCCGAACTCATATTTAAGGATAGCATGAAATACCTTGGAGTTAATTTTAATAAACTTTTGAAATTTAATAAACATATCACTTATAATTTGGAAAAGTCAAATGGGGTTAAAGGGGCGTTTTCAAGGCTTTTTAATAGTAAATGTTTACCAATTGAGACAAAACTGCTTTTATACAAAGTAAGCATTAGACCTATTCTCTTGTATGAATTTCCTGTATGGTTTAGTATCTCAAAAACAATGAGGGAGAAAATGGAATTATTTGAGCAGCATATAATTAGAAAATGTATAGAAAAGAATTTTAAATCCTATAATAAAAGAATTTCAAATAAAACAATATATGATGAGGCTAAAATATCTCCCCTATCTTATTGTGCTATAGATTTGGCAAAACGTTTTGTGGACCGACTATAGTATTTTGAAGGTAGTGTAATGCAGGATATTTTATTGAGTGAGCAAATGTTTAGTTGGTCAAACATGAATTATTTAAACATAATTGGAATACTACGGGAACAACTCAATAGCTTTCCTAGTCGAAACTTTTACACAAGTATTACTCCCGGCGTACATAGGGGGTAATCTTTTATTATTATTTTAGTTTTGTTTTTTTTTTTATTTATTATAATGGATTGGAAAATTACTTTAGCTCAAATTATTTTATTCTCGCGTCTTAAAAAAGATTTTCGGCCTATTAGCGGATATAACATATTTTTTGCTAAGTTAAATTTTGCTATTTGCCTTTGGAAATGCAAGTCAAAAATTAATTTTCTATCAAAGGTAACTCCTAAATAATTTACATTGCTACACTAATGCACAGCAGAACCATTGATTCTCAATTGGTTTGTGGGATAGAAAGAAGAATTTCTTCTACGACTAAAGAAAACTGCTTGAGTTTTACTTTCGTTAATTTTTATTTTCCAGGTATGAAAATAATCAACTAGCCGGTCTAACGCAAATTGTAAATTATCTACAATATTTTGGCCAATTTTATGTGATGTAAATAGACATATGTCGTCAGCATAGGCTGCACATTCTACAACATTGAATTGTGTCATATCAGAGCAATATAAGTTATAAAGTAATGGTCCCAAAACTGAGCCTTGGGGGACTCCTGCCGGCATTTCATTAATATCAGAATGTTCATCATTTAGATCTATTTTTTCATTCAATTCAATTCAGTTCAATAGTTCTTATAAGATAAAATGGAATATTGTATTGGATCATTTTGTATAATAGACCATTATGCCAAAGGGTATCGAAAGCTTTTTCGATATCAAGTGCGACTACAACTGTAGATAGTCCATTCTCAAACCCTGTATTTATATGTTTGTATATACGTTTAATTTGATGAACAGTACTGTGAAATGGTCTGAATTCAAACTGTGTAAGTGGTAAAATATTGTTTTGCTCAATAAACTTAGAAAGTCTTGCTTTAAGGACTTTTTCCAAGATTTTGCTTAGGCTACTTAGTAGACTAATTGGACGATAGCTTTTTAGTGAATTCGGCAGTTTGTTTGATTTTAAAATTGGTACTATTTTAGCCATTTTCCAGGCTTTAGGGGAAATATTGTAGTTTTAGACAACAGTTTATAATAAAACAGATATAGACAATAGCTGAATCAGGTAATTGCCTTAGCATTATATTTTTGAACCCATCTAACCCGGAGGCTTTTCTAGGTTTTAATTCTTATATAATTGTTAAAATTTCACTAACGTCCGCATAGTCATTTGGTTTAAGGCTTATATGAAGAGAGGAGAAATGTTGCTTTATTATATCTACCAATGAGATATGTGAATGATTGCCTAAGTTGCTTGAAACTAAATGATTTAGCAAGAAGGTTGTGGCCAGTTGGTTGACTTTTTCTTCATCGGTATAAAATGTTGTCGAGTTTTCCCTAAGTGGTGGTATAAACATTTTCCTTTCCCTTAAGCACTTTGCTATATTCCAAAATGGTTTAGAAGTCTTATCTAAATTTTTTTTTTATCTTAGTGTTCCACATTATATTTCGAAGCTTTGAACTTTCACTACGTATTGTCCTATTAAAACTTTCCATAATTTTGAGATCAGTTTTATTTCGTTAAGGTTAATTTTATTCTTAATTTAGATATACCATGCAACTATATCATATTATTTTAATTACTTATATAATTAAAATAATATGATATAGTTGTAAGGTTTTTACTAATAATTTACGTTTGTGAGTTAATTTGGTTTATTTGTAACCTAAGGAAGAATTTAACCAGCAATAATAGTTTTTTGATAGGGAATCTAATAAGTTCCAGCTTCCGGAATAACTCAAAAGTTTATTAAAATTAGTTGCAAAATTTAGCCGGTGTTCGATAATGAAGAAAATGCTAAAGTATGTTAATGATCATTTCAGCTAAATCATTAGAAAACTTAAATCATATATTTCCAACAGATGGAATTAGCAGCCCACTCTCTCCTAGTTTATCGCACTAGTGATAGAGAGATATGCTTATCTTTGAACGTTGTTTAGAATAAATAAAGAAATGAATAAACGAATACATAAATAAATAAATAACTAATTAATTAAATAAATAAGTAAGTAAATTTATAAATAAGTAAATAAAAAATAAATAAATAAATAATTAAATAAATGAATAAATAAGTAAATAATAAATAAATAATTAAATAAATAAATCCAATGGACGATATATGCTTTCAGACTTCATCTTTCTCCGAAAGTTTTCTTGTAATTTCTCGAGCAATACAAGCGAGGTGTTCTGAAAATCAGAACTTTATATTTCCTAGTAAATAATACTAGCTTAATTTGTGGTATTTATTACAAGAATAGGGCATTACCCAAACTTCCATGGAACTTGAGATGTTGTTATTTGATGTAAATTAACTAATTCTACTTATGACGACTAGAGACTGGGATTCATGCGGAATTTGCTATTTTTCGTATTCCGCTATCCCGGGAATTTCATCCGGGAATTCCGGAAATTTTAAAAGCAATTAAATTTATAAAAACTACTAGAATTTAGTCAATTTTAATAATTTTTTTTTAACAATATTGAGCTTAAAAACCCAATTGGAAACTGAATCATAAAAAATGTCATAATTGTGTTTTAAGGAATGAGATGACTTCGTAATGACTTTGACAGGACTGTCTGACAGACTTAAAATTATTTAATAAACACTTTAAACATATATTATATGTCAGCACTAGAGTGTAATTGGTTGAAACGATATTGCCAAAAATTTGTCAATAGTATTGACAACATGCTCAATTTGTCTTGCAGAAAGAAGGGGTGGTTCTTACTTCTTTTTTTTTTAATTTTGGCAAGAAAACTAAGGGCCTGATTTCGCTTCGATAGGTTGTATTGAAGTAATAAATAAAATTGAATTTATTTCTTGTTTTTCATATAAATTTTAAAGATCTATACAAAATTTTTATATTACTTTTTCAAATTTAATATTTTAAGAAAATTTGTTAACTTTTAATCGATTAGACTAATCAATAGATCAGATTTTCTTTTCTCCTGTTTTAGATCCGTTAAAGCAGAGATTCACATCCTATATGTGTCTCAAATATTTAACTTAGATCGGTTATTATTTTTAATCCGGGACCACGAGAATCTCGGAAAGTCAAAAATTTTGTTCCTCTTTCCCAGGAAATCGAAAAGTTCGGGAAATTGCATTCCCTAATGATAACCTTTAAAAGATGACATCACTTTATTAACCCATAAATTCTACATGATCATGTGTGTTAACATTCAAAATAAACAACGGAAAAAAGACATCCTTTGCAAAGAATTACAAGGAAAAATTTAATTTTTTATGATTTTCTAACTTCTAGGGATAAAAAGCTAATAGAAAGTTTTTTTATTATTAAAAAAAAAATTTAACAGTAATTGAAATTAAAAGCTTTTTTTGCTTTTAGTTTAATAACACAAATTAAATTAATTAATAAAAAAACTTACCTTAAAACTACTGTGCACTAATGTTTCATCCAAATCGATAACCATGCACTTTTTGTGCATATCCGAATGCCTAACCTGAGGTAGTAGGTACCTTTGTTGGTCCGGTAATGGTGGCGGTGTTGTTGAACCATCAATGGGTGTGCCATTTTGATTTGTTTTTGTACGATTACGCCGCCAACAACATAAAATTGATTGAAAGAAACCGCGTTTTTGTGGTTTTAAACGTTCCACATCATCTGTAAATAAAAATGAAAGAAATAAGAAAATTAATTTTTAATGTTAAGAAATTTTTAAAAAGTAAATTTTAAAGAAATAAATTTAAATAAAAATTTTATAATGAGACAAATATCGAAATTTCCCAGATAATTAAAGATGCTTATTAAAAAATTTTAAACATTATATTTGTAACGCGTAGTCACAAATATTCCACCACCAACATATTAATATAGTGTAACCGCTTTAGTAGTTACAATACAATAAGAGAATTTGTAATTCTCATTTAGTTTATATAATTTTAAACATAAATAATCGAGTTTGGGATGATACATATGAGTAAGAATCGATCTTGTTATACTTTGCTCTTAGGGATAAAAGTATCACCAGACACGACCGAAGTTAATTCTTCCGAGCCTTAGCCGAACCCGTAGTTAGCCGACCAAAAGCCGAAGAATTTATCTCGTCGGATCGTAGTAGTATCATCATAGTTAGCCGTTTGTTTGGAGGACGAACCTTGTAATTAGCCGACAGATAGCCGAAATATCTATCTCGTCGAATTGTATTTAATTTATAAAATAAATCATACGATTTAAGTTAGCTGATTGAGAGCAGAAGAATTTATCTCATCGGATTGTATTTTGAGGGCGAAAACTGTAGTTAGTCGACCGAGATCCGAAGAATTTATCTCGTCGAATTGTATTTAGAATTTAGCTTAGCTCACTCAATTTTATTTTGATTGCATTTTGATTACGAAACCTATAGTTAGCCGACCAAGAGCCGAAGAATTTATCTTGTCGGATTGTATTTTGAGAGCGAAAACTGTAATTAGTCGACCGAGATCCGAAGAATTTATCTCGTCGAATTGTATTTAGAATTTAGCTTAGCTCACTCAATTTTATTTCGATTGCATTTTGATTACGAAACCTATAGATAGCCGACCAAGAGCCGAAGAATATATCTTATCGGATTGTATTCAGAATTTAGCATAGCTCATACGATCTTTGCTAGCCGATTGAGAGCCAAATTTTTTATCTCTTCGGATTGCATTTTGGATACGAAAACGAATAATTTGTCTCGTCGGATTGTTTTTTTTTTTTTTTTTAGCTAATACATGCTAGTTAAGAACTAACTTTGCCAACACTGCTCTTTTCTCTCGTAGCTACGTACCGTTTCGTCGTTGTTAGTGTTACACAGGGACATGGAAGCTCTGTGATACCAGTCAAAGGAAACAGTCCTTTGAAGAAACTGGACAGACTGAGAACACCACAGCTGGAAACAAAACTGCATTACATATTTTACTCAAAAACTGTTTTACTTTTTCATTTCGTAATAGACAAAAAATTTTCACTTGCATTTTCATTTCCACTTAAACAATATTCCACTTATTTTAATACTTTAAATAAAATTTGTCATTTAAATAAAAACTACCTTTTAGGGTATAATTTAAGCCAAAATAAATTTATTGTTAATAGAGGTTTTAATTTCAAATGGAAATGAGTTTTTTTTTTATAAAACGTTAAAAAAAAAATAATTTCCTTTACGTGTCGAAAATTGAAGTTCACAAACAAATTTAATTCAATGTTAAATGACATTTAACGAACGTTGTTGTAACAGGCTTTTAAAAAGTTTACTTTTATACAAAAAAGGTATAATATCATAAATTAGTTACAAACATAAATGACATACTTACATATGAATATGAGTACGAGTACAGAATATGAGTGAGTGAGTTGACATTTATGTAAAAAATGTTTATTGAAAATGTCTACATTTTACGTTAAATTACTTTTAACGGAAGTTAAATATGTAAAAACAAAAAATAAACTTCATTTAAAATGAAAATTTATAGTAATAGTTTAATTTAAAAAATTTTATAATTTATAAAATTTCCAGAGTAACAATTATTTATAGCAATTATAAAATAAAATGAAAATGTGTGTAGCATACTTTAAGGCGTTAGATTTTGTTTCTTGTATATTTTACAAAGCTAATAACATGTTAAAAACATGAAACAAAGTTTTTATAACAAATGTCAAAACCATGGTTACCCCAAGTAATTAGAAAAACATTTAAAAGATTGTTACGTTCCTGGTAAAAATAATTTTAATTATACTTTTTTTTTAAGAATCTTTTAAATTTACATTAAGTGTTGTTGTATATACTTAATGTAAATTTAAGCACAGTAGAAAGAAAATTTTAAAGTTTTGTTAAAATTTTTTATTAAAATCAATTCATTTTTAATGAGTTCTTATAAGGACTGCACACGAAAAATGTAGTGCATACAATTCAGCTTATATAAATAAAATCAATGGGTCAATTTCATTGAAATTTTGATTTTATTACAGGTTGTTATATTCAAGTTTTATTTTTAAAAGAAAATATATTTTTTATTCTTTTTTAACAAAATCCGGAATACCCTCCATAAGAGCTTTATTGTGTTTTCGTTTACTTTTTTCTTGGAATTGCTTAACTTCTTTTTAATCTCTATTTTACTTTATAGTCAGCTAGCTTGAAATATTTTTCTTTAAACATTTTTTTTCTTTTTACTTTAACCCAATAAGACAAAGTTCTTCAGAGTTTAATGTGGTAGATTAATGTGGTAGATCTGTTAAAAGTATTAATTGTTATAAATCTGATATATTTGATACACTTCGTATTACATCTGATACATTTCGGATAACATTTGTGTTTACATCTCTCGGGATATAGAGTGTAATAACAAACATTTAATTATTCTCACGTCCTTGCGATATGATGTCGAAAGTAAACTAAATTGTAATAAATTTGGAATTGCAAAACAGCTAGGTCGAGTAGTAATAAAAAATAAGGTTGTCTTAAAATTATGTGTTCACAGAAAAAGAATGTAATATTATTTGGTAATATGAATTCCAAAATCTAAAGATTTAAAGTCAGAGATATTTAAATGGGAAGTTTGACGAAAAGATTCAATATCAATACATAGGAATTGATCAAACACTTTTATTGCAGTTATTTGTAAAATAATGTAGTGCCCTCTTTAACTTTTTATTAAGGGTCCTCATGAAAACGCGCAAAACCCTCGCAAACTGTGCCATGTCTGTAAGTTTGCGCATTTGCAAATGAACTGTCAAAAATTGTATGGAAAATCATATGCACAAGACTTATAAGTCTACACGACTATTTAGTCTCGCAAACTTGCGCTGTGTAATTGTGCATTTATATATCATATGGCTTCTGTTTATATTTACAAATTATTAATAAAAGTAAGGTGAAAAATTATAGTTACGTTAATTATTATAAAATCAAAATTTTTTCAATTATTTACTTAATATAGCACAGCATTTGAAAAGGGGGTTCATGAAACATGTCCCACAAATTTGCACAAATTTGAAACTTAAGCCTTTAAATGAGTATCCTTATTATTTAATTATGTTAACAAGGTACAATTTTTTATTCCCTACAGCACGATATTGGGAAGCCCCTAAAATATACCAATCGACTCAAAATCTGCTTAGGTGATCGAAATTGGTTCATTATTTCACATTGTCGCCAAATAAATGCTTTTTTGGAGTAATATTTTGAAGCACAAATATCTTAAATATATATAAGCGAATTTCTACTTAATTCTGCATAAATAAAATATTTTTCATCTTAAAACATTTTATAAAAAATTTGTATGTATGTACCTACATATATGGATGGCATTTAGTTTCAAAAAGATCGTTTTAAAATTAATTTTAGCTTCTATATAGGGTCCTCTCCCGAAAATCACATAAATATTCGTATGTTAATAAAATTTGGCTTAAATAAGATTAACCACATCACCCATATAATGCTTTTTCTCTTAAGTATGTATGTATGCTGATATAATATGTGAGATAACGCCGGCAGAAGACAGTAACCATTTTGTGTATATTATGTTAAATATTAAATAAGGGGTACACGTATTCTAAAAAATCTTATAAGATATCATTACTTTCAATCAGTCACAGAGTAAAGTTTTTTTGAAATATTTTTTAACATGTAAAACAATCACTAAATTTACCAAAATACACATGCACACACACCCAAACAAACTTTCGTATATGTGTACTTTTTGACAGTTCATCTGTTGTGTAGAGAACAGTTCCATAACATAGTGTCTACATTAGAGAATTTTTTTATCAAGACAAACGTTAAACTTAACCCGAATTTGTGGAAGGTGGCAACAGTTGCACAAAAATAACAATATGGCGTATTCATTATTGTTTTTTTATATATGCAGTTTGACAACTGAAATAACCAAAATTTTAATCAGCTGTTTAACTAAGGTTACCTTGTATATATTCGCATTGATTTTGACGTTTATTTTGATAAAAATTTGCCTAATGTAGACACTAGGTTAGAAATGGAGTCTTTTCACTTTGTATTTTTATATGCTAGGGTATACAAACTGTTCGGTTTTCTATTGTTCGAACACAACGTATAATTCGAATAAGGCATTTTAGTTTGTTCGAATTATTCCATCACGTATATAAAATAATTTAAAAAATAATACAAAGTAAAATATTTATAAATTTATAATTTTCTTTAAAAATTTCATTGTAAAAACATAACAGTAATAACTTTAAAAAATCATTCTCAATATAAATTTAAATATATCGTCCGTTATAGGAAAGATTTTTAAAAACTACAATTTTTTGACAGGAAGTCATCAGATTATCTGCATATTTGGTGTACTGCATATAAGCCTTTTTCATTTAAGATATTAATTTTGTTCAAGATTTTCATTTTCCTAGAAGTCAAATAATCTTTATATTGGGGACTATCGCAACGTTTTTTTATGATATTTTGATTTGCAGTTTTACGAAAATACTGCTACTTTAACACATGTAAATTTGTATTGTGAAACTTTAAAAACTGTTTGACAAAAAACAACAAATTAGAAAATAAAAATAAAATCCCTTGAAAATTCTATCTTAGCTTTTCTACACCTCTTACCTATAAACATAAAAGTTATAGCTAATTTTTTCAGGAAAATTCCCAATGTAATGTCTCTGATTCTCCTGGAAAACTTGAAAATCAATTTTAAATTTAAATTAATTTTAACTAAAAAACTATTTAAACAATTAAACAAATAAGGAATCACATTTTTTAACTTTAATTAAGTATATCTCCTAAATTAAAGTTCAGAAAAAAATAATTTTTTGCGCAAACAAATTTCAAAATATTGGCTTTAGTTTCCTGAAGAAATAAAAAATATACATATTTTGTTATACTAAAATTATGCATTTATTTAAAGACATGTATTTCTTTTTATTATTTCGTGTGTCACTTAAATAAGGAATTTTTTTAATATTAATCAGGAAGGCTATGATTTGAATTTCTTTTAATATAAACGGCTAGAGAATTTTTAATTTGATAGTTTTTAAATAGTTTTTATTCAAAATGGGACGTAGTAAGGCTCTTAATAACTCTGAAAAAGAAAAAAAATTCTAATTTTGAAATCTCAGGGTCAGAATCCAGTACAAATAGCCAAAAACAATAGAAGAAAAACAGTTGTGTACAATTATTTAAATAACGTGGAAAGATATGGAAAAAATATGAAAGGGCGGAAGAAAATGGCAACAACTCCAAAAGAAAGACGAAAAATTCTTAGAATTGCATCAAAATCTGCCATGTCAGTATCAAAAATACGTGAAAAAAGTGGAGTCAATGCCAGTCTAAGAACAGTGCACCGTATTTTAAAGTCGTGCTCATACATAGTCTGAAGAAAACTGCAAAAAAACCACTACTTAATGAAAAACGCAAATCACAACATCTACAGTTTGTCAAAAAATACAATGACATGGTCCCACAAGTGGTTTAAAGTTGTATTTTCCGATGAAAAAAGTTTAATATTGATGGTCGCGACGGGTATAACTATTACTTCCATGACCTAAATAAGGAGGAATTATTTTTGAGACGCAGACACAGCCGAGAGGGCGGAATAATGGTATGGGGTGCCATTTCGTATTATGGTACCATTGAATTGGTTTTTGTATCCAACAAAATGACTGCAACGACTTACAAAAACATTCTGGAGGAAGTATTTCCAAAATTTAATGATTTCTTTGGATCCATACCTTGGACGTACCAACACGACAACGCCCCGATTCATACCGCCAGAGCAGTAAAACGATGGATTAATCAACAAGGTGTTCAACTTTTGGATTGGCCCCCATATTCACTTGACCTGAATCCAATGGAAAATATCTGGGGTTGGCTTGCAAGAAAAGTTTATGAAGGAGGAAAACAATTTGAGAGGATAGAATCCTTAAAGGATGCAACAGCGGAAGCATGGAGTTCAATTTCGCTAAATTATTTAGAGTCATTATACAAGTCGATGCCACATCGCATTTTTGAGGTTATTTCAAAAAATGGCGGCAGTACTCATTACTAATTGAATGTTAGAAGATAATAACTTTCATTTTTATAACCTAAAATTTAAAAATAAATTACAGTTTGCTTAGTTTTAAAATATTCCTTATTCAAGTGACACGAAAAAGTACCACAGAAATACAGGTCTTTAAATAAATGCATAATTTTAGTATAACAAAATATGTATATTTTTATTTATTCAGGAAACTAAAGCCAACACTTTGAAATTTGGTTGCGCAAAAAATTATTTTTTTCTGAACTTTAATTTAGGAGTTAAAGTTAAAAAAATGTGATTCCTTATTCAAGTGACAGGCAGTGTACTATAAGAAAGTTAATTTTCTTTGAACGATATCTCAAAAGCAAACAATTGTATAAACAATCCGTCTTCAAAAGGTCCTTATTATGATTGAAAAAAACTTGTAACCTCCCAGCAAAAACTTTGCTTTCCTGGTAAGCTAGCAGGTATAATTGGAAACAAAAATAAACTACTTATTTTTTGCCTGAATAACTAGTTATTTTTGTTCGACTTGTCCACAAATTCATGTGGTTATTTTTTGACTCTAGGGGTACTCAAAAATATGTACCTAAACGAAAACAAAAATAAAAAAAAAACAAAAAATTTTGCCGTCGGTGAGACTCGAACTTGGACACACACTAACCATTCGTTTTTACTGACTAACGTCTTACTCAGTACACCATCTCGCACATAGCATACTAAGCGACAAAAACTCTATTTAGTTTAAAATGTCTTTTTAGACATTTTGTTTTAAAAAACTAACAGCTTCAGAATGGGGTTGAACCAACAACCTTCTGGTTGTTAATCCGGCGCTCTAGCCAACTCATCCACGTGATTGCAGTATTACTGTGCTATTATACTACTGAGTACTTATTAATGTAATACAGAGTAGGCAAATAATAATGACGCCTCATTACCAAGAAACTACTTTAATAAGTAGTTGCCATTACCGATAACCAAAAAGTTTTTGCTGGGCCGTCAAAAGTCTTCAGAAATTAACTTAAAAAAGAATAAAATTTAAATGAGTAGATTCAAGCCGATTTTGTTCCTTTGTTTTTATAAAATTTGATTTTGAAAAAGCTCGAACTTTCGTTGACGAAATTGCCAAAAGTGAATTTATTTAAATTTAGAACTAGGAAAAATATTTATAAATAATCAAATAAAATCACTTCAATTGCAAAAAAATAAAAAAATAAAAATAAAAAATAAATTATTCGTTTCATTCGAATATTCGATATAAAAATATTCGAAGCAAACGTTACTCGAAAAAAAAAAAAAAATTTTAAATTCTTGGAATAGTTATACGTAATAATTGTTCGAATAATTCGAATGAACATAATTAGAATGAATACCCTAATATTCGTATTGGAGGTGAAATTAGAATATCTCGAGGAATTAAATTCCTTATTTTATATTTAAACCTTACAAAATATTTCATCACTACTTTAAAATTATTTAAAACATTGAAATTTGTTTTTGTTTATAATTTTCTCAACTATTGATTACATTGGTTAAGTTTTTCGCACTTGCCTTTATTGGCTGATCAAACAGCAGTATCTGAGATGTAATCATTTGTGAAAAACAAACACAATATTTCAATTTAATTATTGTGTTATTATTTTTTTCTTAAAACAACTACACAGTTTGCAATAATTTCATTTGAGTTACATAAATCTCATTATAGGCGGTAAACGAATATTCCCATTGGAAATTGTTAAAATGTGTAAAACATTAAAAGCATTTCAACATTAATTTTCGTTATACATTATTATTATTTTTTAAATAAGTATAAAAAGAATAATAATAATAATAATAGAAAGCTATTAAGCTCAAGGTTCAAATATTAGTTAGTAAATTAAATTAAAACTTAAATAGAGACAAAAATTAAAAATAGAATAATTTAGTGATATTTTCCAAAAGAAGATTTAAAATTACAGTTTTTACTTTTTGGTTCATTTAAATTTTAAAATTTCTCTTAAATTTTATTTATTTTCTACTTAAATGCTTGAAAAATTAAAGTATACTTAAAGGATTTCAGTTAATACCTCATATGTTCTTTTGAAAGACATTTGTTATGATAAATTACACAGCCAATGATATTTTAAACATATTTGAAGGACTAAAGATAAAAGTTTAATGTTAAGCATACTTTTGTGGATAACATTAAATGAAAAAAAAAAAAAAAAAACAATTTCAGTTGTATTTAAGGTTTTAAATGAAATTGATAACACATTTGGTTTCCTTCGCAATAAGAAAGTAAAAAACATGTGTTACAATTAAATTGTAAAGTATACTTTAAGGATTAATGTTAAAAGCTTAATATAAAGCATAATATTGGGTAATATTTGTAAAGGTAAAATAAAGGCAAATAAATTAAGATATATTTAAAGGGATCAAGATAAAACTTAATTTAAGAAATATTTCAAAGAGTACGGAATAAAATTTTAATATGAAAATAATAAAATTTAATACTTAGATTTAACCAAAAGAAGAGGAAATTAAAAGGACTTTTAAGTCATCTAATAAATTTTAGCTTTTGCGTTTAAATTTCATTTGATCTCAATAAAATTTTATCTAATGGATTCAATAATTATTTTTTAAATTTATTATTACTTAAAAATATTTTAATTAATTTTGAACTAAAATATAATATTCCTTTAAGTACTTCCTGTCCTAAATTGTTTTTTTATGCTGTTAACCACTCCATAAACTAAATTATTCTCTATTGAAAATGTTACAGATAAAAAGACAATAAAAACAATAATTATAGTAATTCAGTTTCTTTTTTCATTTATGTCAATCGATAATACCTTTAATAACCTCTATTAAGAAGAAAAAAAAAAAAAAACTTGTTAACAATATGAACAAATTACAAGTTTCTCTTTTCTTTGTGCCACAAAATGTAATGAAATTATAAACAATTTTATTTTAAACGGAAATTATATTATATTCTTACAATAAATAAGACAACAAAAGCTAGATAGAAAGCAATATATTAACAGTAGAGTCCGACCGAATATTCGGTTTCGTTTTCAGATTAGGTAAAAAATATTCAGTTTTTGGCAAAATTTTTGGCCAAACTAAACCAAATGAGTGTCCAGCTTGAAATTGAACATGAGTAAGGAGAAGAGTTATATCAATAATATATATTTTTTTTAAGAATTTTAAAAATAGCTTTTATATACCCTTCACCACAGGTGTAAATGGTAAACGGAATTTGTCGTTCCGTTTGTAATTTCTACAATTTTTATCGGAGATCAAAAAAGTTTATATCTTTTGGATCCTTATAAAAAATGATAGGACGATGTCCGTCTGTCCGTCCGTGCGTCGAAACGAATTTTTTGTTAGTTTTATAAAAACAGGGAGTTAATGTCTGCTTCCCTTATAATTGTACCGAAAAACGACAACAATAAACTAAGACATATTTTTATAACTTTTTGAAGCACCTATTTAAGCTACAAACTTCGTTCTTTCACAGAAAAAAAAAAAGTATTAACCGAGTTATAGGCCAAAACCCGTTATTACACTTTTTGAGGCTCCTATATAAGCTAAGGGCCTTATTATTGTAATCTATTACAAATATTTTTTTTCGAATTTCGGCTTTTCAAATCAGTCAAACCATTTTAATTTAAAATTGTCTTACATTTATAAAATATTTGTTCTGCACCGAAGTGATCATACCTTCCTTAAATATGTACGAACTTTTATAAAGTTCCAAAGTATTAAATTTGTTGTTTACTAGCTTTCACCGGTGCCCTTCGCTACTTTATTTTATACAATAACTAATACTTACATTATATGAGAGCTACTACTCCCCCTGGACCTATTCACCCTAAAATTTAACATTTTTTTAAGACTTTCACTGCAATAGTCCTTTAGATGAGAAAATTTATATTTTCTTTGCCTTGGGGGCTACCTGTCCCCCTAGACCTATCCGTCCTATTTTCATTTCATCAATTCGATATGATAGGATAAATGTTCCCACGAAATTTGAGGGCTCTCACTGTATTAGTTCCTTAGATATACCTTAAGGAATATTTGCTTTACATAGGGGTAATACACCCCCTACTCCGATTTTAAGCTAATTGGTTCATCCGTTTGAGAGTTTTAAATATGTGGACGTAAAATATGGGTTTGGCATTCGATCAAGATCTAACATAGCTTATAACATTCTACAGTGCAACCACTATCTGTGCGACATATTTCATATAAATAGCTTTATTAATAACGTGTAAAATTTAAAAACATATTTTTTCAAAGTAGGCATAAAATGTGAGTGTGACTTCCAATCGAGATCTAACAAAGCCCATAAACACCTCTGTAACTGGTACCATCTGTGTGTTAAAATTCTTGAAAATCGGTTCAGTCGTTTAGACGAGATTGATACACAAACAAGCAAATAAACAAACAAGCTTACACCTCATTTTTATAATATATATAAGAATATAAGGATTTATAAAATCTCGATTCTATTTGAACTTTTTTTTATAGGTAAATATATTTGTAATTACATCGAATATAAGATTCGACACAGCCGAACTTGTTTGAGATAAAATAGTTTGATTTTCATACATCCAACTTTGGCCTTTGAATTTTTGATATAAAAAAGGCAACATATTTACCATGTACAGTTTAGAAGTTATTAGCAATTAAGCAAGTACGCCGCCTTTGAGAAGTTTTTGGTTTCTATCCGTTTTTCAAAACGTAATATTTTTGGAGCGGAAAGGGCCGTGAGCCTAAAAGTTTGTGATTTGAGAAACACTTCCAATAACCAAAGTCTATAGTGAATATCATTGAAATCGGAGATGTCAAATTTGATTACTGTCCGCTTTAATATGGAATTATTCGAAAACCAAATGCTCGAAGACATTGTCTTTGAGAAATGCTGTAGATCATATTTCTTTGTCATTATTTTAATTTTTATTTTAAGTTTATACATAAAAATATCCATACAAAACTAAAACAATAAAATATCAGTACATATAAAATAGTTTCGGCTCGACCGAATATTCGGATTTTTGATCGAATATTAGGTTCGGTTAGGTTTGAGCCTTAAAAAAATCTGTTTTGGTAGGACTCTAATTAACAGTATATTGTATATATTGTACACCTTATTAGACACATATTAAGTGTAAAATCTATACCTTATTTTTTTTATACAACCAACACAATTATACCTACAACTACGTCAATGTAATATGAACTATAAAAACCCCAAAGACATTTTACCCTTTTATAAATTCCCACACTCTTTATTGCTCTTCTCATTCCTAGCTATTACTCTCTTATTACAAGAACAAGGAGAACAAAGAAAAATAACGGTAATAATATGAACCTATAAAAAGGTAAATAAGAATAAAAAACTTACCTACACACAATGTTTATTTATTTATTTTTATTTGTATGTGGTGGGGAGGTAGGTAGAGTAACATTTTAAAATGGTGTGTTTAAGTTTAAAAACAACGTAAAAGTTGACATTTATACCAAATAGTAAGAAAACCCATAATGTATGCTATAGAATGTTTTTGAAACTTTAAATTTGTAACTTTGAGGATTGACTTTAGTGAAATTGGGAAGAGAAATTACTATATATTATGGCACATAAAACAGCAATTTTAAATAAATAAAAAAATTGCCACAAATTCACAACGTAGGCACCGTTAATTTTTGTCATTATTTATGAAGTTATCAGCTTTTTTAAGACCGCCTTTTCAGCAGGAACTTTATGTCTGTATCTGAAGGAGATTCTGATCATTATAAGCAGGGCAACAAAAAAATATGCTCTAAAAAAGTGTTTATGTGCATAAAAATGCTCTTAAAATCGGAAAATAACCCCTTAAAATTTAAAAACATCCTCTTATCTACTATTCATTTTTTTTCTTTTTGTACTTAAAAACATTCGAAACTAATAAATTGTATCAGGAAATAATAAAATTTATATCAAATATGGAAATTATTAGGGAATCATATTTGAAAAACGTATGTTAACAGTAAAAGGAAAATTTCATTAATGGCAGATGAACAAAATTCTATTGGATCCACCCAAAATGTGTAAAATTTGTCTCTTACATTTAAAATATTGAAAATTATGCTTTTTAGAATAAAATATGTAATTTAAATTGCTAAAATATGTCCTAAAATAAGAATTTTCTATAAAAATATGACAAAACATGCTGCAAATACCAAAATATGTTATTATAACCAAAATTTGCTAAAAAATGCTGTAAAAAATAGTTGCCAAAATTCTTAAAATTGCCTGAAACGAATAAATAACAGTTTGGTTCAAGCCCAGGAAAAATATACATATAAATAAATAAATAAATTAATAAATAAGTAATTAATAAATACAGACACAAACAAATAAATAAACCAATAAATGAGTAAATAAATAAATACACCGATTGTAATTTGTTTATGGTCCTTCGAAATGGATACTGGTTGACGATGCATCAGTTGTGCACATTGTTAAAAAGCGTGGGAAAAATTAGCATTTGATAAAACTAATAAATGGATAAGATAGAATATTTGTCGCATATTGAGAATCTAAGAAGAATTAGGAATCGCTTAAAAATTGCTGTTGGTAGAGCCGCTCAAAATTTGACTGAGCGAAATTTTTAAAAACTATCATTTTTGCAAATGAATTATAAGCAAAGAATTCAACCGATCATTATTTTGATGGTCTCATTTAAAAATGGTGTTTATATTAAAAACAAAATGTAGATTTTGTATATAGGTAATTTTTGTAAATGCAATGAAATAGAACTAAAAAATTGACGGGAAATGTTATCTGTAGGCGTATAACTAGATAACTCTATGTAATAGAAAACGATTTCGAAAACGAATCGGTTATAAATCGAATAAATGTGTGATGTATTTATTTTGTTGTTTTCATTATTAATGAAAATTAGATTTAAATCTTTCTATTCAATTTTATTATATAATTTTATTTTAACTATTAACTGGAAACTTCGCAATAAAATCCGGAATATATATTAAAAGACACTTTAAACGATTTTTTGTTAAAAAATCATAACATTCAAAGTAATGAAAATATTTTTCAAATTTAAAAAATATTTGGAAGAGAAATCTTAAAACTTTAAAATGAACCATATCACTTGTCAAATTTTAAGATTAAATTATATAAAATATACAGTGTGCAGCATAAGTTTAGGTACCCCGAACTAATTATTATATTATCCAGGTTATTCAAATATATATTTTAACTAAATTATGAAATTTATTTTATTTAAATAAACAAACATTTTAATATATTCAACAAAATAAAAATTTTTATTACGAATTTTTGTGACAAATGTATAATTACCAGGGACAGAAAGTTCATACTTTTAAAAAGTGTGTTTTAAGCGCTTAAAAAGAGCACAAAAAATGTTAAAATATTCCCAAAAAACAAATAAAATATGCACTTATTTCTAAACTTTTATAAATAAAAAACATAAAATTTTAATTCAGTATCATATTAAAGTTCTACTATAAAAAATATTTTTTCTATGGTGAGAATAATTTTCATTTCTGCTGTGTGAAATGAAAACTGAAAAATATTGACAAATTAAAAGTTTTTTATTAAAAAATCAAAAAGAAATGTGTGAATATTGAATATGAAGAATTTTAGAAAGCGTTGTATGTTCGAAATGTTAAAAGATTTAAAAAATTCCAAATATTTTATTCAATTGAAATTTTTCTATAAATTTTAAAACTTAAAAAATTTATATTCATTTGTCAAAATTTTGACTAACCCTCTAAGCTAGTAAAATTATACTCAACTCATATCTATCAAAAATTTACTGACGAACCTAAATTAAAAATAAATATACTACAGTAAAAACCTTAGACAGCTTTTGTACATAGAAAATTAGCGTTCGACATTAACAGATGTGATGGATGCATTATGGAAAGATATGAATATGGAAAGATTTTATTATTTCTTCGTTTGAATCTAAAATTGTAACAACTGTACTGGCAACACTTTTTTCAATGGCTGTGGTCGATCTTCCTAAAATGATATTATGGCTAGCTTTATACAGCTCATTGTGTTCTAAGACAGAATAATCTCATTTGTAGCTTCTTTAAAAAGAATTAATCAATTCTCAATGTTTTACAAAAACGTATGACAACCAAAATAAATGTTTCATATACATAAATCAATATTAAACGAACTTGTTCTGCCTTTAGATAAAGGACAATACTTCTCTGAAACAAAATTATTTATTCTGTGTAATTTGGCATCTTAATACGAGATAAATAAGGAACCTTCTGATGATGCTCCTTTTACAATAATCAACGTCCTTCTGTGATTATTAGTTTTGGAGAAATAGCTTAACATATATTAATTTGTCCATGGTATTTTTAATATTTTAAAACATTTTTTAGCTTTTCTGAAAATTTTGAAATGTAGACTTAAGTCGTTTTATCAAAAGTCCACAGAATTATTTTTTTCTACACAAAAAATAATTTTAAATTGGAATATTGCACTAAATACGGTACAAAAATATGCATTTATGGCAAAATATGCAAAAACATGCAATTTCCCTATGCACTAACAAATCGATAACATTTTAAAACAAATTCTCTAATTCCTAAAAATGTTTAGTTTACTCTGTTCTAGGAGTAAAAGCAAAAAATATGAATTTACATAACTTCCGGTCCCTGATAATTACTCACGGCAAATATCTTAGTACTCCTATAAAAGGGTTTCAAAAAATTATGATATCTAAATTTTTTTTATGAATTCGCTATAGGAAAATGATAATAGGTCATTTGAAATATTTTTTCACTGAGAACTGGATTAAAGTTAGTTTTTTTTCTAGAACCTATAAGCTTACAAAAACTCCCAGAAGGGAATTCATGATTCGGAACCGAAATATAATAATAAATTCCCACAAAAATTGAAAATTTTTGAATGGAAATTGTATTATAGTAAACAAAGTTAATCTACTACACAAAAAGTTATAAATATATTTAAACTATTGGTTCGCACATATAGTCCATATACACAACACGAACGTCAACAAAAAAAAAAAAAAAAAATGCAAACATTCGAAATATATAAACAAATCTCACAACAAAAATTATAAGAAAATAAAAATTTTCAAATTCAGTTACAAACACACCAACCAATGCATTTGTGTGCATCTCTTTCTGTCTATCAATGATTTAAACATGATTTAAATAGTATGCTCTCCACAACTGACTGCAGAGAGAGAGAGAGAGAGAGAGAGATCTATTTAGTAAAAGAAGTGTTTTAATTTAATAACAGTATTTCTGCAGATATAATATAATGCATGTATAGCACGAAAGAAACCTTTTGTTAACGATTTTTATAGAAAGAAACGGCAAAAATTCACCAATGGCTACATAGCGAAACCAAATAAGCTAAATTATTATGTGCGATTGGAAGAAAAATTATTCTACAAAGAGATCTACAATTAAAGGTAAAATTAGACTTCATAAAAATCTACGATTGAAGGCAAAATACAAAAGTACAAAAGATCAATTATTAAAACCAGGAAAATGAATGAAATTCTAATTTTGAAGTCAAAATTAGAACTTTATCTAAATTTAAGATTAAAGATAAAATACGACTATACTAAAATCCGCGTTTAAAGATAAAAATCGACTTAAATAGATCTATGATTCAATAAAAAACTGTACTTTATAATAATTAAATCTTTTAAATATCTACGATTGATGTTATAATAAAACTATTTATAGATCTACGATTGGAAGGTAAAATTTAACTTTATAAATATCTGCAATCAATGGTTGAAGATTAAATTATATTATCAAAATATGACCTTATGATTTGTAAAATCAAAATATGACTTTATAAAGACTTAAAACAAAATACAAAATTCAACTGTAAAAAAAAATCAACATTTAAAGGCAAAAGTTCACAATAAGCAGCAACCTTTGAAGTCAAAATCGGACTTTGTTAAGTTCTACAATTGGAGAAAAAATTTGGTTATTGAAAGATTAACATTTCATGTATAAATCTGATTTTATAGATTAATGAATACATTGAATAATTATTATTAGAGGACAGATTTTCAAATATTTTAGTGCGCATTTAATATTAAAAAAATTATATTTTAGGTGCTTAATAATAAATAATAAATAAATAATAATAAATAAAAAATAGTAAATAAATATATTTTAAAACAATAAATGAATGAAAATTCGCCCTCTAATTACTATATTTAAAAACTTTAAATTTCCAAGTTTGATAAAATATTACAAATATTAGTTTATTTTCTTTCTTTACCTTTCTATTGATTGATCTTTGTCCTTCTGCTTAAAACCAGTAAATGTTGAAAAAAAAAAAAAATTATACTAACAAAGAATTAAAAACTAACCATTTCAAAGCTTAACAGTTTACTGCCCTATTTTTGGGGTGGTAAGTAACAGAACATGGAATTATATTACTAAAACTTGTAAGATTTCTTTTCAGTAAATAATTGATTTAAAAAAAAGGGGGAGTAAAAATAACACACATGAAAAAAATATTGCGACGTGTTAGCTAAGTGAAAATGTTAGAAGGTGTTTTAGTTTTTTTTAGGACTACTGACCTTATACAAACCTAAAGTAAGTAACTAATGCAGCATATATTAAAAAAGGTTAGATTAAAGAACACGGAAATGTGTGGTTTAAAGAATGAATGCAATAATCATGATAAAAAAAAAAAAAAACAAAGCAATAAATATAGGTCTTTTTAGAAATCAAGGGTTTATAAGGAAAGAATATTATTTAATTTCAATATATTTTAAAGTAAAAGAAATATAAATAAATTATAGGCATTTTTTTATATTTAATAGATTTTCCATACAAGTAGATTCCTTTAATAACCCTCCTAATTTATTTATATTACAAAGAAAATACTCAATAACCATAGCCTACTTATAGGGGCTTAAAAATACAAACACACTTTTTTAGGCATCTAAGCTAAATACAAATTTGCTTTTATTGCCGAATAGAAAACATCAATAAAGGAAGTGATAAAACAAATTATAATCTTTTTTTCCCAAACTGTCATATCGTAGAAACTCTAACATTAAACAATATTTACAAACAACATCCTGCCTGTTATTTCTTCCCATCCTTTCCCTACATATTATTATAAATAAATCACAAAAAAAAAAAGAAATGAAAAACTGACTGTCTATTAGGATGTAGACATGATGTTATTATTTACAACCATGGTAAAGACTATTTATTCTTCCCCACCATGTTCTTTATGGAAAGATAAAATGTATAAAACGAAAAAAAAACAAAGAGAAAAAAAAACTAGAACATCATGGTTTTAAACAAATTAATGTCATTGTTAGGCGTTGATTGAATTTTAGTAAAAAATATATATTTTCAGTTGTCAATACGAGTAGTAAAGGACAACGACATTTTATATATAAAAAAAAAATGTTAGCATCTGGCTAAATTAAGGAAGAACATTCACAATGATTAGACGAATAAAATGAACAGGTTGTAGAAATTAATTGTTGTGTAAATGTTAAACAAATTTGAATTGTATTTTTGTATGACACCTAGAAGCAGACAGCACTTATTGTTTAGATAAAACACAACCAACAACAAAATCTGGCTAATACAACAATGTCTTGTTGTACTTTAGATGAGCCAGGGAGCAAAATAAGAATAACGGAGAATAAAATAAAATAAAAACAAATAAAAAAAAAACAAAATTTAATTATATAATATGAATGGAATTACAGCTAAATTAAATGAAAGGAAATGAAAGCCTAATAGGTAAGGAGTAGAAATTTATATAGTGTACATGCCTAAATGTGGGGAATTTTTTTGCTTTTATGTTATAAATAGGAAATAATAGAAGAATAAAAAGGATTTAGACCAGATTTTTTTTCTAAGAATAAATATAATTAAAACTTTTTTTGTTAACAGTCTTCAACATTTAAGTTTTAATTTTTTAAGAAGTTAATGGAGTTAACTGGGTAGTTTGTATTTAAATTATCGTTATTAATAATAAATAAAGATTGAAGATTGGTTTTAATATTAAATCATTAAATATTCGTATTATAAAAATGTTTGTTTAACCTAACCTCAAATTATTTTCTTTTTTTAATTTGGGGAATTTTTATAAATTTTATTAAAGCATTACTTTCTTCTTGTTTAGAAGAATTGATGCGTTAACTTCCACTTTAACTTCTACAATTTTGTTAAAAATTTTAATTCAACAAAATTGTTCAATCGAACCTCAAATATAACTTTTGAAATTTTTAGTTTTATTACAAAATATGTATGGAGTCACAGTTCTTACTTCTAGAAAATTTTTGGTTTTATTTTTTTTTTTTTTTTTTTGTTTTGAAAATTTGTATTAAAACAGATTTTGTTCAATCTAATCTCAAATTAAATTTTTAAAATTTAACGAATTTTTATAAAATTATTACAGCGTTAGTTTCCTCTTTGCTAAAAAAAGAACAGGTCACAGTTTAAATTTTTTACATTTTAGTATTTTTAACAATTTTTTCCAATATAACCTCAAAATTATTTTCCGTAAATATAACTTGATTAAAAAAATTTATGTGTTGCTTAACCCAACTTCAAATTATTTTCTTTTTTTTTTAATTTGGGGAATTTTTGTAAATTTATTAAAGCATTATATTCTCCTGGTTTAGAAAAAAATGACATCTGTTTGAATAACTTAATCAAATTCTTCACCAAACCTCAACAAAATCTTAAAAATTTTTAGTTTTATTACTTATTTTGAAGGCGATTTAATTATTTTTGGCCATAAAATTGGTTACAATTTTAAATATTTAAATTTTCGTATTATAAAAACATTATCCTCAACCTACCCTCAAAATTTTCAAATTTAAGGAATTTTTTTTATAAAATTTTGACAGCATTAGCTTCTTTTTTTTTCTACAACAATTGATGCTAGTTTGCATATGTTACAAATTGGTAATTTTAGGCTATTTTTTAACATAACCTCAAAAAAATCTTTTGAAATTCTGTAGTTTATAAAATTTTAATGCGATTTTATATTTGCTTAATTTTAATATGAAATCTCTAAATGTTTGTATTATAAAAAAATTTTCTAATCTTAAATTAAATTTTATAATAATATTATTACATTCGATGATTTCTCTTTCTTTGGGAAAAATTGATGACAATTTAAATTTGTAACAAATTTGTAATTCAAAAAAATTTATTCAACAACCTCAATAAAATTTTTTTAAATTTAAATAATTTTTATAAAATTATTAAAATTTATTATTTTTCTATATCAATTAATGACAGTTTTAATACATAAGTTACAAACTCTGAGTTTTAGCCAAATTTTTCAACATAACTTCAAAAAAATTTTTTTTTAATATTATGTTTTAATAAATTTATTATTTTATTTTCATTTTAGGTTAAATTTAACTTTATAAAGACCTAAATTAAAGCAAAATTAGGAGTTAAAAAATTATGAAATATTTTTCTCTTCTTTAAATTTTCTCTCATACAAATTGACAAGTCTACCTTTAGGCGTGCTAATAACATTAACCAAATTTTAATAAAAGCACAATTTTCTATGTAATTTTATTATACCCATATTTAAAACAGATTAATTTTTACCATATTACATAACTTTCGATGAAAATTAAATTTTACATGAAATTTAATAGAAGCGTGTAGGTATATATTTGAAATTATTATTTTTCTTTTAAACTTTTAAACAATAACTCAACTTTTTGGGTTTTATACAAAAAAATTTACAATTAGTTTTTGCTTCTTCAAAAAAAGAAAAACATTAACAAAATGGATGTTGTCGTCAACGCGAAAATTATCTGGCTCTGGGCTTCTTTGTTTATTTAATATTGACACAAAGTAAATTAATTTCTGTTCTCAAAATAATAAATGAAAAAATTTTCCACTTTAAAAAAGCTAACAAAAAAAAAAAAAAAAAAAAAAAAAAAATAAAAATTAATAATATTCTTTTTTTTATAAATTTGAAAAATTACTTTTGTACTTAATAATTTAGAAAAGTGGTTATTTGTTATTACACAAAAATACTTTATCATGAGAATATACTTTGAACACGCAAACAAAAGTATAAAAAAAAATGTTTACAGTGCAAACAATTAAATTCTAAAAATTGTAATAATAATTTGTAACAAAAACAAAATTAAAATGAGGAAGGAAACAACAATTGTTGAAACCTTAAAAACGAACTAATTGTTTTCATATATTTATTTTCTGCTATTTATTTCTATTTCGCAAAAAATATCTAGGGATTACTTGAATAAAAAATGTAAATAAATCTTAATTTCCAGGGAACATTTAACTTGAACATAAACAAAAGTATTGCATACAATTAGGAGTTGAATGTAATGGGTAAAAACAAAAAGCTTGCTATAGGAATTAAGTTTAATTTAAATTAAATTTAGGGTGCTTAGTTTATATAGAACATGGATTTTTTTTAAAGTTCTATTGAAATGTTGTTTGTTTAAAAATTTTTAATTGTTGGAAACTTCTTTAATCTTTAGGAAATTATTAGAAGAATATATTTTGTTATTTTGTTCAATTTTGCATAATATTAAATTGTTTTAATACTATAATATATACTTAAATATAAAATTTAAAGCATACAACTAGGCATTTTAATTGTTGTTAAGAAATAAATAGAGTTTATATGCGGGAAAATTTTTTCATGAATTCCAGAGAATTTTTTTTTTTTGCAAAACCCGGGAAACTTTCATCGGGAATCTTCGGAAATAAAAATTTTAGTTTTTCACTTTTAATTGATTTTAAAAACTTGTACTGCTCCCAACGTTTGCAGTAAATGTAAAAAAGAAATATTTGAGAATAGAGCATCTTATTAATGGAATGGAAAATTTATTAAATTTTGTATTTCCAAATGTCCAAAAAATTATAGGTGCTTTCTCCTCAGAATACTAAATAAAAATGTATGGTTTTGAATTTTCTATTAAAGAGAAATTAACCTATAAATACTGTTTTCATATACAAAATTTGGGATCAAATACGTAATAAAAAATAGGTTTTCAGGTCTTTGTCGATCAAATTTTATTGAACTATAGACATTTCTATAGGCTTTTAATTTGTAGGCTTAAAATAGTCAAAAATGTGTTTAGGGCCCAATATTAGGTAGGTAGGTAGGTAAAGAAGGGTTGCACAGTACTCAGAAGAGTACCTGTGCATGCACTCGGAGACCTAGAGGTCCATTGTAAGTCCCTTCGCAGAGTATATAGAGAGAATTTGTAGAGGAAATTATAGAAATAGACCAGGAAAGGAAAATAATAGAAAAAGCTGAGACCAGGAAAAGTATAGAAAAGAATAGAAAAGACCTGGAAAGGAAAAGTGCTACCACCCTATATCATTCGCTCTAAGCCAACGATCCCCTCTTAGCCAGCCTATTCCTATGACGAATCCTTTCAATCTATCGAGATCGATCCTCGATATACTGTCCAATTCGTCAACGAATCGACTGCCTAACCATTTCTGCCTACTTAGTTGTAGACATGGACAGTGACATATAATATGTTCTACCATCTCTAGCTCCTCATTATCTTCGCACATCCTGCAAAGACCGGAGGAACCTCTATCCCAATTCCCTGTCATTCCCCCTATGGGGCAATGACTTGTCAGAATGCCTATCATAGGTTTTCCCTTTTCATGCCTAAAAGTAGATTTGTATCTTCTATATCAAGTTTAGGCCATAGGACCCTTGATAATCTGCAGTCCGTACTACGATTCCATGCATTATTGGTTCTATCCCGAATCCACTCTCTAATTAACCTGAAGTAAAAGCCTAGAGGTGGTCTCACACCACTTTCACTTACAACCCTATCCAAAGCTGAGCCGTTCCTAGCTAATTCATCAGCTACCTCTCGCAATGACCCGGTACCCAGCAGATTCTAATATGATAATTTCTCATAGGGCCC
Organism: Protocalliphora azurea; assembly: GCA_932274085.1. Lineage (NCBI taxonomy): Eukaryota > Metazoa > Arthropoda > Insecta > Diptera > Calliphoridae > Protocalliphora > Protocalliphora azurea. The sequence continues at coordinate 29,107,024 of OW026522.1, forward strand.
AATATTAATATGACATATTTGGTTTAAGCTCCTTTAGTTACAGTTATATTATTTTATTAAAATTCCCTGGAATACAAATTTTATTTTTTTCCCAGGAACAGAAAAAGTCCGGAAATTAGAAACCCTAGAAATAAGGTATTTATAAAGACTTAATTTAACTTCAATTGTAGGTATTTACGGAGACATAATTTAGCTTAAATCTACTTTATAGAGGCTTAAGTTAACTTCAAGCTTATTTCTTTAAATAAATAAATAAATAAATAAACAAATAAAGAAGTAAATGAATAAATAAATAAATTCATAAATTACTAGTTTTAGTTTTCATTATTTGAACATTTCTTATATAAAAAATGAACCTCAATTTATTATTTTTTTTTTAATTTAAGGAATTTTCATAAAATTAAACAGATTAGAGTTTGAACTTTTTACAGTTCAATTTATTATTTTTTGTTTAATTAAGTTTTATTAAAAAATGTATATGATGAAACATTATTTATTTCTGGAGGAATAATTGAAAGTTTAAATTTTTTAAAAATTCGTATTATAAAAAATTTTAACCTAACCTCAATTTTTTTTTTTTTTTTTAATTTAAGGAACTTATATAAAATTATCAGAGCGTTAACTTTCACAATTTTGTTAAAAATTTTAATTAATAAAAGATTTTCAACCTAACCTCAAATATAACTTTTGAAATTATTAGTTTTATTACAAAATATGTATGGCAGTTTTTACTTACAGGGGAACAATTTTTAGTTTAATTCCTTTGAAAATATGTATTATAAAAATTTTTGTTCAATCTAACCTCAAATTAAATTTTTAAAATTTAACGAATTTTTATGAAATTATTGCAGCGTTAACTTCCTCTTTGCTAAAAAAATAACAGATTAGAATTTGAATTTTTTACAGTTGGGAATTTTTAACAAATCTTTTCAACATAACCTCAAAATTATTTCTTGTAAATATAGTATAAAGTACATGTTATGAAACATTCTCTTTTTAGTTTTAATTTTTTTGAAAATTTGTTTTTTTCCAATCCCTAAATATATATTTATTTTAATTTAATTTAAGAAATTTCTCTAAAAACAAAATTTTTGTACCTAACCTCAAATTTATTTTTTGAAATTTAAAGTTTAATTAAAAATTTACAATATTATCTATTTCTGGAGGAATATTTGAAAGTTTTAATTTTCTAACCTCAAAGTAAACTTTTTAAATATAAGTAATTTTTAAAAAATTACTTGTTATTTAAAAAAAAAAACTGATGATAGTTTCAATTTGTTACAAATTTATAATTTTAACAAAATTTTTCAACCTAACCTCAAATTTTTTTCTCTTAAAATCTACAGTTTTTATTAATAAATATGTATGTTATAATATTTTTTATTTCTCGAGAAATAATTTATTTAAAAATGCGTACAGTTAAAAATTTAAGGAATTAAAAAAATAATACAATTTTAACTTGTTATTTATTAGAAACATTTATGTAAGTTTAAATTTTGTTCAAATTTGTAATTTTTTCAACATAAATTGATATAAAAATTTTTCTTCAACCTAACCTCAAAAATAAATTCTTTAATTTTAAGATATTTTCATCAAATTTTTACAGCTTTAGTTTATTTATTTATTTTTTTCTAGAAAAACCGATGACAGTTTGAAGTTGTTACAAATTTGGAATTTTAACCAAATTTTTCAACTTAACCACAAATTATTTTATTTAATTTAAAGCTTTATAAAAAAATGTATATAAATTTATGCTATGTTTTTTGGAAATTTCATTTTATTAAAAACGTTTTTCAACCTAATCTCAAAAAATATATATTTTTTTTGTATTAAAAAATAAAAAATCAACATAACTTTAAAACTAATTTTGTAAATTTTGAGTTTTATTAAAAGTATGAAAATTTTTTGAAAGTTTTATCATTTTAATAATAACCTCAAAAAAATTTTTTAGTTCCATTACAAATTTTTAATAAAATTTTGATTTTAAGTTTTAGAAGATTACAATTTAGTTTCAATCACACAGTATTTCCTTTTAATGCCTTTGAAACTTAAAAAAATAAAGACCATTATTTAATTTCTCTCGTTTATTATTTAATTATACTTAATAAAATATTTTATTCTATAGTGTGGTACATAAAAATAAAGTTTTTATGTTTATATAACTTAAACATTATATAAATTTAGTTTTTTATTTCTTTAATATACCTTTAGCTTTTCAAAATTAAGTAAAACAATAATAAAATAAAAATAGTTATAAAAACTAAATTAAACATGACACGTTTTCTTTCTTTTTTTTTTTCTATTTTATTATAAATATTTTATATTTTCCTGACTTTTCCTCTCCAACAAAATATTGTATAATAACAAGAGCGTCTCCTAAAAGTGTGCTGTGAAAAATATCTATAAAAAATTTCAAATGATGCGCACCTATGTGCCATAAAACTCCCATAAACAATTCTTAACACGTAACAAATTCTTTTGTCTCCAAAGCAAAATTTATGAAATTGTTTATATATTTTCTTTGTTAATAAAGCTTATGAAAAAAAAAGTTAAAATAAAAATAAAAAAGCATAAAAAGTATCTTTAACAAGAGTGCAAGAGAATAAAAGAGAAACAAGGCATACATATATGTTAGCTGTTTAAAATTGCATACATTTAGGTGTTTCCAACAAAATGTTGCTTTTTAAAATAAAACAAAACTTTAGTGTGTGCAAAACCTTGTAGGAAAACATATAAGTATTTGATTAATGACTTTGGGTAGGGAGATGCTTTTGTTGTCTGGTCATATAGAGTAGATAATTTAGAAAAAAGGGAAAAACAAAAGCTGTAGCTAAATAACAATTTAAAAAAGGATAAAAAAACGAAAAAGACAAAGTAAAATACTAAGCGTATAAAAAATTAAGCTACAAACTGTTTATAAGATAAAAACAAAGCATACTTTTAGGAAGCTAGAAAAAAAAATATATATATAATATTTTAGAAAAAAAAAATACCACACAAGAATGACAAGAATTTGATCAAGATTTAAAAAGAAGAAGAAAAAAAACTACCCGCATTTGTTACCGTTAAAAACATTAAATAATCTTTCTATTAAAAGAAAATGAAACAATGTCTAACAATTTATCAAGATTTCAATGAAGAAAAAAATTACTCAATTTAAACTCCCCAGAAATTAAGTTGTTTAAATACTAATAAAAAAGTAATAACAGGAAATCGTGCAATACTCATGTCATATTTAAAAACAATAAGGGATTATGATTTTAATTGAGTTAAATAAATTGTTAGGGAAATTTTTGTATTAAATAAATAAAATTATATTAAAGATTTAAACAATGAATTGAGTACTAAAAAGCTTAATAGCAGAAATAAGTAAAAAAAAAAATATTTTGTAATATTTTTGCAGCTTTAAACAATATTAAATAATTGCTAAAATTGTTGAAGTATAAACTGGGTAGTATTATAAAGAAATTTTTTCCACCTAAACTCAAATTAAACTTATTAATATTGTACATTTATTAAGATGTACATTAGAGTATCCCGAGAAACTTCCATTTTGAGATTCTGATGCGTATTGATGAGCTGAATACAGGAAATATAATAAACAATTAAAATTGGTCTTCAGCGATTGAAAAGTAATGACCAAAAAAAGTTTTTATTTGTTCTCGAAATTGGTCTAAAAAATTTATTAAAATTTTAAAATTTGTTCCCATGGGATTTTGGTTCTCCAGGAGACTTTTTAGTGCATTTTTGTGAACATTTTTAAGACGGATCATAATTTCTACAAAATATGAACTGGGCCGTATTATAAATAAAATTTTTCCACCTAACCCCAATTTAAATTTATTAAAATTGAAGGAATTAAAAAAAAATATTACATATTTTGCTGTTCTTTTTTTATAGATAAACTAGTTATATTTAGATTTCTTTTAATTCAGTTAGTGAAATTTTTTTTCAATTTAACCTCAATTAAAATTTGAAAATTTAAAAGATTTTTATAAACTTTTTAGAGCATTAATTTCTTCTGTTTTAGGGCAACACATGGCAATTTGAAGATTTAAAAAATGTTAATTATTAAAAAATTTTGTCCAACATAACTTCAAATATAATTTTTTAAAATTTAGGAATTTGTATAAATTTTTTAGGTTACTACTACTACTAAAATATACTCAAACAAATATAACAAATAAATACTTGAGAGTATTAGTATAAATGAGTATAACTGAAGTAATATGATTTTGTTTTTACACACTCACTATACTCATAAAAACTGTTACAGTTATTTCTGGTTTTGCATTAAGTGAGAAATTTATTTGTTTTTTTTTTTTTTGTTTCAAGTAACTGTTGTACTATTAGTATTTTAGAGTACCTAAATGGAACTCAAGTATACTTATTAGTTTTTATTGTGTAGTGTGTGGATAAGTGAATTTTTTGATAAAATTTGTATTTAATAATAAATAATATTGACATAAAAGAAAAAATTTTAAGAAATGAGTACAAAATTAGTGAACAAAAAGTGGACGAAGCAAAATATGGGACTGTTTTTGTCTTATAAAAGGTGAAAATGTTGGTGAATTAACTATTTTTGTTGCTTGCAAAATTTGTAAAAAAATATATAAATATAATCAAAACTCGCTATCAAATTTAAACAAACATAAGTGCTGTGCATTGTTAAAAAATGAAAAAGAAAATGAACTTATGGAACCTAACCAGGAGGCCAAAAAGACATGTGTGGATGTTTTAGCAATGTGGATTATTTCTGATATAAAAGGCTATTCGAAACTATTGCTAATGGATGTATTCATATTTAAATTTTAATTTTTTTTTTCTTCATACGAGGGCGTATCAACAGTTCGTGACTTTTCGAACTTTTCTCGTACTTTACTTTGTTTAACAGCTGTTCAAAACATACATCCTCATGTATTTTTCTAAAAATGGAAAAAAACTGAATTTCGAGTGCTCATTAAACATTATTTTTTGCGAAAAAAAACCGTCAATCAAACCAAGGAAAAGCTCGATAAATACTATGGGGACTCTGCACCATCGATTTCAATGATAAAAAGGTGGTTTACTAACTTTCGTTGTGGTCGCATAAGTAAAATTTCTGGACGGCCAATTGAGGTCAGTACACCCGAAAATGTCGAAAAAAATCCATGATATGATGTTGGCCGACCGAAGAGTAAAAGTGCGTGAGATTGTTGATGCCATAAGCATTTCGTATGGCAGTGTGGTTTCGATTTTAAATGATCAGCTGGGTTTAAGAAAGTTGTCTGCAAGATGGGTGCCGCGTTTGCTCTCAATTGACTATAAACGTAAAAGTGTAACAGCTTCAAAGGATTGTTTGGAGTTGTTTAACCGCAATACGAATGAGTTTTTACGGCGTTTTGTAACTGTGGATGAAACATGGACCCATTACTGTACTCCGGAGACCAAGCAGCAGTCTAAATAATTGGTTTCTCCGGGTGAATCTGCTCCGAAGAAGGCCAAGATAAGTTCGGCGGCCAATAAGTTGATGGCAACAGTTTTTTGGGATGCACGCGGGATAATCCACATCGATTACCTTCAAAAGGGAAAAACAATAAACGGCGAATATTATGCCAATTTATTAGACCGATTTAATGAGGATTTAAAAAGAAAACGACCCCATATGGCCAAGAAAAAAGTTCTTTTTCAATAAAATAATGCACGTGTACACACAATGGGAAAACTCTATGAATTGGGCTTCGAATTGGTACCTCATCCGCCATATTCTCCGGATTTAGCCGCTAGTGACTACTTCCTATTTCCAAACCCAAAGAAAAGGCTCGGTCTAAAGAGATTCAGCTGCAACGATGAAATTATTGACCAAACAAATGCCTATTTCAAGGACTTCGAAAAATCTTATTTTTTACGCAAAGTAAATAACGACACTTGCTGAAAATTTGACAGTAGTCTATTAACAGATGGGAATAGTGTTGGATTTCATATAACTACGAGGGAATTTCGAAAAGTCACGGACTTATTGACCCGCCCTCGTACTAATGGTTAAATTCCTATTTTGTTTTTTTATTATTTTTTTAAAACTTAATAGACTGAATTATTTTGTTAACTAAAAAAACTTTAAGTTTATTTAAAACAATAAAAAATTTTACTATATAAAAATATGTTTAATATTGTTTTAATTTAATAAAATGAATTAATCATTTTAACGTCTGCATTTTCATAATACGCAATAAAAGGTTTTATCAACATACAACAAGTACTAATAGTACAAGCTTCTATATCCACTTTATCTGTTTCAGCGAATAATAGTAAAACAAATATGTTACACTTGTTCGCTTTTTATTTATTCACACCTAATTTATTAAAGAGAATAACAATACCAACTAATAACAAAAACAAAAAAATACTCATCAATACGCACTCAAACTTTCAGACAAAGAAATTGGTGTGGTTTGATTGTAAATGTGCAAGTGTTTACTTACTATCTTTTTTTTTCTAGGAAATCTAGTCATTTTGAATTTTTTTTTTAATATAATTTAAAAAAAAATTCATAGAATACAACTAGAAGTTTATGTGAGAGGCACTTCGAACTAAATTTAAAAAAAAAAAATTGCTCATTTTTGAAAAATTTCTTTTTCAACATAAACTCAAATTAAAATTTAGTGGTTTTATTATAAAATTTAAATGGAATTGTAATAAATATTGTCAGAGTAAAATGGTATATATAATTTATATGAAATTTAGTTTATTATAAAATTTTTTTAACTTAATCTTAAATTTCCTAGAAATCGATAACGTTTTTGTGTAATGCTTCATATTTCTACATTAAAAATTGTTAGTTTTTATTTTTCGAAACATTTTTTTTTCAACCTAACCCCAAACTAAATAATTTAAATTTAAATAATTTTATTAAAAATATTGTAGAATTAACTACTCATTATAAAGAAACAATTTGAATTTGTAACAAATTTTTTATTAAGCAATTTATTTAACCTAATCTCGAATTAAATTTTGGCGTTATATCAAAAAAAATAAAAATATATAATTTAATAAAATTATTTAAATTTAAACAATTTCACTTGGAGTTAGATCGAAAAAAAATGTTTATATTATCAATATATTTTAATATTTAGTTAATAATAAATAATAATATTTAACTAAAAATATTTATAATTTTTTTTCAAATTTCTTTAACTATAAGGGTCCATGTGAAACGATAGAAAAGTATGTTCCATAGAATACAACTAGAAGTTTATGTGAGAGGCACTTCGAACTAAATTTTCAAAAAAATTTCTCATTTTTTCGAAACACAAAAACAAAATATATGGCTTGCTAAACATTTTTAAAATATAAAATTGAAACATTAAAAAAAAAAAAACACAGACAAGAATTGTGTACTGCCAAAGGCAATGTTTTATATTATTTTACAATATAAATAAAACTATTTATGTAGGACGTAAAAAGTATGAATATATGTCGAATTTAAAATGCAGGATATTGCTGAGGGTTAATTTAATTAGGTAATTCTAAAAGTAAGAGGTATTAAATTTTAATACGCATACAGTTTAATTTATTAATAATTTTCCATTTTCATACTTTGAAATGATTGAATATTGGAGATGTTTCGTGATAAAATACCATTAAATTTCAATAAAATTTTACAAAAATATATATGCCTGGAAAGCTGTCGTTAAAAAATCAAATTTGTGCCCTATTTCAAATTGGGAGCAAAATGAGTATCTATAACCTTTTTTTTAAGTTGAAGAAAGATTGTATGATATGGATTATATTTACATATGAAAATTTAATGGACATATCGTGGTTAAATATTAATTGTTTATTATACTAAAGCTATGTTCACATTTGGCAAATATCTGATCAAAATTGCGTGACCACTAGATAGATGATGATAGATGATAGATAAGGTAGATGTGATACCAGATAGTACCCCATCTCCACCCAGAGACCGATCCCGGTCCATTGTGAGTCCCTTCAATAGAATAGCTGCGAAATAAAGAGTATAGAATACAGAAAACAGAAAATACAGAGAGTACAGAAAAGTAGAGTAAAAGATAAAAAGGAATAGAAATGTGACGTCAACAAGATCTGCGTCCCGAACGTCACAGCCCGTCGAGGAACTGGCTACCCAGCCATTTCATCCTACGATGCTGCAATCGTGGACAATGGCACACAATGTGCTCAATAGACTCGGTCTCGTCGACGTCTCCACACATTCTACAAAAATCGGAACTGTTAGCGTCCAATCTAGACCTCATCTTTCCTATCAAACAGTGACCCGTTATGGCCCCTATCATGATCCTCAAGCTCTTCCTATTCATGCCCAGGAGAGTGCTAGTGCCTGCATTGTCCAGTACCGGCCATATCGTCCTCGACACTCTGCAGTCCTCTCTACTCTCCAAGCCGAATTGGTCCTGACCAAGATCCAATCATTGATCTTCCCATAGAAGAAACTTAGTGCGTGACCACTAGTTTTATAAAAATATTGTTTGCCGTTGTTTGATCTTGCAAATGTTTTTTAAGAGAAAACTAAGTCAAACAAAAATCTATAAAATGTTAGCTATGATTAATGATAAGTAAAAAAAATCGTTTCCCATTAACAGAGAGAAATTAAGAAATATTTTATATAGTGGTTACGTTATTTTGGTCAAATATTTGACTAGTCTGAACGTATCTTAAAATTCGTTAACAATAACTACAAGTTAAACACTAACTTTCAGTTTTATCAAAAAGTTAAAATAAATTTATTAACACAAGGTTCTTGTTAGCATTCATTTTAAGTTAAATTTAGTGGATATATATATGGATATATAAATATATATATATATATATATATATATATATATATATATATATATATATGCTACGTCGCAAATCGTCCATCCGTTGAGTCCAATTTTCGATGGCTCGTTCTGGTAACTGGCGAATGACACGCGTGATGTTTTCCTCCAAGGCCTGAATCCAAGCGGGTTTGTCCGCATAAACTTTAGACTTTACATATCCCCATAGGAGAAAGTCTAACGGTGTGATATCACACAATCTTGGTGGCCAATCGACCGGCCTAAAACGTGAAATTATGTGCTCACCGAAGTGTTCTCTCAATAAATCCATTGCTGAAACCAAATGTCGCCGAGATCACGAGCTTCAATTTCAGGCATCAAATAGTCGGTTATCATGGCACGATAACGGTCGCCATTGACGGTTACGTTCGCACCGGCATCACTTTTAAAGAAATATGGACCGATGATTCCACCGGCCAACAAACCACATGAAGTGGCAGTTTTTGAATCTCTTCAGGTTGCTCTTCGTCCCAAATGCGGCAATTTTGTTTGTTTACATAACCATTGAGCCAGAAATGGGCCTCATCGCTGAACAAAATTTGCCTCGAAAACGTCGGATCTTTTTGGAACTTTTCAAGAGCCCATAGAGCGAAGCGATGTCGCTTGGGAAGGTCGAGCGGTTTCAGTTGTTGCACAAGTTGTATTTTGTACGCTTTCAATTTAAGATCTCGACGTAAAATGCGCCAAGTCGTTCCATACGTCAGTCCGAGTTGCTGCGAACGGCGCCGAATCGACTCTCCACGGTCTTCGTCTACACTCTCAGCTACGGCAACTATATTTTCTTCACAGGGTGCTGGACGTGGTCTATTCGTTCGAATATTATCCAATAATGAATGCTGGGTCTCAAAATGGGTGATGGTGTTCCGAATAGTACGCTCAGTAGGCCGATTATGTTGAGCATAAGTTGAGCGAAATGCACGAAACACATTCCTCACAGAACGTGATTTTTCGTAATAAAGTTGAACGATTTGTAAACTTTGTTCAGGCGTAAGTCTTTCCATTATGAAATGCCAAACAATACTAAACAAAAATAACATGACAGCATGACACGACTCACACGTGATCTGTCAAAAAAAAAGGCTATTGAAAAAAGTATCTCTACTCGAATCACCCGATATATATATATCTTCGCATGGCTAATCACGCAAAGTACGGGTCATTTGAAATCGATAAATTCAGCACAGTTTTTAGTATATATAATGTATAATTTACTGCTCCATCCCTCCTAATTAAACCAAAACTTCAAAAAAAATATTTTTTGATTGACTTTGGTCAACCATATCGAAATACATCTTCACGAAAAAATTCAGAGTGCTTACTTCGTTAATTTCGCATTAATAAAAACAATCTAGATACATAAATGCAAATTTATCAAAAAAATAATAAACAATTAAAATTGGTCTTCAGCAATTCAAAAATAATTTTTGATTTTTTCTCGAAATTGGTCTCAAAAAATTTTTAAAATTTAAACATTTTTTCACATGGGATTTTGGCCTTCCAGAAGACTTTTTAGTGCATTTTTATGAAAAAATTTTAACATTTTACTCATAAAAGGAACAAAAGTATAAAATTTGCATATATTTTTCAAAAAGGAAGTAGGTCGGATAATACGGAACGAAATTTTTGTAAAAGATTTTTTTATATTAAGATCTGTTAGTTGATATGAACAGATGGACGGACAGAAATTGATAAACCCACAGAAATTTATGAAATTTGCTTGTAATTGTCATTTCAAATATACTAAAATAATTTTTACCTGTTATTTGGTTTTAAAATAAATAAATAAACAAAGAAAAAAAATCAATCTATAAATAAATATTAACAGCCGCATGCAAAAAAAAAAAAATATTTTGCTTTCAAGTACAGATTAGTTATCCAACACTTTGTGGCTAACAAACATTTAACAAAGTTTTTTGAATTTTGAAAACGGCAATATTTGTACTTTATTTATCTCAATTAAAATCATAGAATGCAACTAGAAGTTTATGTGAAAGACAAAACCTAATTCAGTTATCAAAAACCTAATTCATACAACGACAAAACACATATAGTCACATATATTTTGTTTTTGTGTTTTGAAACAAATGAGTAAATTTTTTTTGAAAATTTAGTTCGAACTATCTCTCACATAAACTTCTAGCTGTATTCTATGGTTAAAGCTGTATACTACCGAATATTAATTAATTCGTTTATTCAAATTTATAAAACAGTCGTTTATTGTTTAAGTATAAAATTAATTCCTTTTAAGATATTGCTTCTAATATTATTATTACTTAGTAAAAAAGAGAAAAATACGAAGCATATTAAAATATTTCTTATATTTTTGTTATTTTTTATATACAATTATTTATACTTTTTTAATTTTTCCTGTAAATACCCAGCAAAAACTTTTTTGTTCTCGGTAATGATTCCTGCTTATTAAAGTACTTTCTGGTAATGAGGTATTATACATAAATAAGTAGTATAATAGCAAAGTAATATTGCAATCACGTGTATCAGTTGGCCAGTGTGCCGGATTAACGATCAGAAGATTGTTTCTGATACTGTTTTTTTTTTAACTAAATGTCTAAAAAGATATTTTATAGATACTAAAAAAAATTTTTATCACTTAGAAACTTGAGTACCCCTAGAGTCCAAAAATGACTACATGAATAACTTGTTATTCAGGCAAAAAATAAGTAGTTTATTTTTTTTTATTCCAATTATACCTGCTAGCCTACCAGAAAAGCAAAGTTTTTACTGGGTATTTATCTAGGTTAAAAAATTTATCTGAAATGATTAAACATGACGATCTAAAGAAGAATGAATATGTAGAAGACTGGAATAGGAGGGTTAAAGCGACTATTCTTTGCAAAACATAAACAAAAAGGGGAAGCAGAACATAATGTCGCTTAAAGTAGGTTTAATGTATGTTCATCCCTACTTTAAATTATTTAAAATACCTTTGTTATATTTAAGCTAACAATCGTCCTTGCATATAATTTTAAGGAATTTTGCTTAAAAATGGTTTGTAAAGCAGTGTTTCTTTTTGTAAAGCCATGTCTTTTTTTTTTTTTTTTTGCATACGACAGTAAGTCTTAATTTTCGAAGCGAAATAATATATGAAATTATCAAAATATCATTTAAAAAATTAAAATTAGCCTATTTTTTTTTTTTTTTTTTTTTTTTTTTTTTTTTTTGGAAATCAACTTCAAGATGAACTTTAATAAAAAATTTAAAACAACTTTAATGTTTGAAAAAAAAATGTTTCTTCAGTTAATTGGCTTAAGTTTTTTGTTGTCTTTAAAAAATGAATTAATTTTTTAAACTTACTATTATTAAATTAAAATTTCAAAATACATAGTATTTAAAAGAATCCTATAGAAGAAAATAAACAATTTACCTGCAAAGAAAAAAAAATAAGATTATAATTAATATAAGCTTCTTTTAAATTAATCCTAGTAAAATTATATATAAACATATGTAATTCTATATAAATCTCATATTTATTATTAAATTTGTATTTCTATTAGATTTAAAAAAATAAGATTATAATTAATATAAGCTTCTTTTAAATGAATCCCAGTAAAATTGCATATAAACATATATCTTCTATCTTCTATATAAATAAAATTCTCGTGACCGATTTTTATAAAATTTTGTAAGTGTATTTGTTAGGTATGAGAATAGGTAGTAAAGTATATTTCATATCGCTAGAGGGCGTAAAATAGACCTCAAAAGGTAAAAGATTTTCTTGAAATTTGGCATGCAAAAAATAGTGTACATTTTTTATTATTTAGGGGGTAAAATAGGGCAAAAGATCCCCCTCCCTATATCATCTTAACTAATCAACCGATTTTCTTGAAATTTGAAGGCAAATAGTGCAACATCTGTAAGGAACTATAGCCCATAATTTTTATTATTTAGGACAGGAAATAGGGCAAGAGGGGTAAAAGCTCCCTCTCCTTATATCTTCTTAACTAATCATCCGGCTTGCTTAAAATTTGGCATGCAGAGACTGTAACATGTGAAAGGAACTTAAAGATACACATTTTTTGGAAATTCTAACATTTAGGACGTAAGATAGGACAAAACGGATAAAAACTACCCCCCCCCACCCATGTCTTCTTAATTAATTATCCGATGGCTATAAATTTTAACATTTAGGGCGTAAAATAAAGCAAAATGGGAAAATCACGCCCACCCATCCCCACGCACTTACAATACATTGGTTATTTTTTAATTAAAAACCAAAATATTCACTAGAAATAATTTATATGGCAAAATAATGTTTGCCGGGTTAGCTAGTAATTCTATATAAATTTCATATTATTAAATTTGTACTTTATAATTGAACAAATTTAGCTTTTAAATTTTCCTGATATATTTACTACTCTTTCCTATAGTCTATTTTGTGGCTTATTTTTTCATAGCACACTTTTAGATTGTATTGAATTTTTATGTCAAGAGTATAACCTTTTTTAATTAAAGCAAATATTTGCTTAAAGCAAATATTGTTTGTTTGTTTATTTATTTCATTTTAGTTTTTATTTTTATATAAAAAAAAAAAAATGTGAAAATATTTTTATAAATAAACAGGCATTTGCTTTGTTATTGTTAATAGAGAAAATAAAGCATATTTTTCGGGAGATTGTAGTGTTTACATAAATACTTATGAATTTTAATAATTCTTATAGATTAAACAATTTAATTTTTTATTTTTTCATCACTAATTAACGACTTATGCTGTATATGTAAAAAAATGTATATTATAAATAAATTCTTCAAAGTAATTGTTCTTATTTCATTCATTTATCAATTATATTTTATCACGAATTTAATTAACACTCTCTTGTTTTATAATTGGGTATTTGGTGATATGTTAATTAAAATAATTGTATTTCCTAGTGATGTGTTATTTTTATAGCTTTTAATTTAAACATATAGCAATGAAAATAACATAAATTAAAAAATTTACAAGACACATATAGATAAAAAAAACAACAATAATATCATATCATAACAATTAAAAATTATTTTACAGGCTAAAATACAATTTTATTGTGTTCATCATTATTATTAAGATCATTATGATCATTGATGATCACATTAAAATATACTATAATTAAAATATATATATATTTAAAACACATTTATTATATATAATCGTAAAAGTAGCTACAATCGCCTACGTAAATTTGGAAATTTGCCAAAAAGTATGCGAAAAAATTTATGATAAAAATATTTTATTATGAATTTCTAGTTAAAAGCAAAAATACTATAAAATAAACTGAAATTTTGAAAATTTCTGCTAGGCAAATGGGTCAAGCTAAAAGATGAAAAACCCAATAAAATGTTGAAATATATAATATACACACAGAAAAAAGATTAGTTGGAACTATACAACTATGAAATTTCTTTTGAAAATTTTAAGTTCTTAACGATTTTTAGTTACATTTGGGGAACAGAAATTCCCTTTATTCCCTTTACTCATGGTAATATGTGGGTCTCAAGAAGTATGAATTCTAATACTTGTACACACAACACTGGTGCATATTCCTATAAACGCATATCAATTTTTTTAATCAACTTGACAAAAATGGGCCTAAAAAATAATTAAGGTGTTAAAAATTAATTTTTTTAAATTATTTATTGACTTCACTTAAAAAATTAATAACAAAAACTTAAAATGTACATTATTTTTTTTTCATTGTAATTTTAGTAGTTCAATGTCATTTTTAATAGCATTTTCCTATATACGGAGTTAAAGTAATGAACCAATTTAGCATTATTAATAATGTGTTGACGAATCTTTATTTTGGATAACTTCAAAAATTTGGTCTGGCTTTGATTCGACTAATTTTTCTTCGCAGGATTGTTTAATTTTTAGTTTTCACTCTGTTATTGTCATTATTGTTTCATTGTTTGAATTTCTTGCGTAAACTCTAAGGGCCATGTACCCCCACATTTGTTTATCAGAGACGAGAAGAACATCTTCCAACACTTCATTGTAAATTGCACTGTTCATTTTAGTGGTAACAAAACATATTTTTGATTTTCTTGCAGCAGAAAAGGCTGCCCAAACCATAACACTGCCTCCACCAAAATTGCGTTCCGACATAAGAATTCCGTTCGACCTCAAATCATGCCAATAGCAAGAATATGAATCGGGACCGTGCAAATTGAATTTCTTTTCATCAAAAATGATTACTTTATTCCACTCATCTGTCCATTTCATGTATTTGCAGGCAAATTTTAAACTATTTTCCTTATGATGCCATTTTATGTTACCATCTGTTCGCAAAATGTGTACAACATGTTTAAGTGACAGGAAGTTCAAGTTTATTTTTTATTTGTGTAGCATTTAATTTATTCTTCTTTCTTTTATTTTATTAATTTGTCTTTTTGTTAATTTTTGATTACCTTTTGTTGATTCCCGCACTCCCTATTTCTGTTCTTTCTTAAGAAAACCTTGAATAACTCCTTCCGAACGGTTCATTTTTTATCCAATATCTCTTTTAGAACAGCATTGATCACGAAAAAAATTTCATTTGAATTTTTTCGTGGTCTGTAAATATTTCCAGATGTTGTCAACAGAAACTTACCTTAAGTGAAACAAAGAACTAAAACTGCTAAAATTTTTTAATATTTTTTTCTTTTTTTGCAATAACTTTCAGACAAATTTTTCTCGACTGCGTTTATAGGAATATTTCACTGAAATTATCACCAATATGTTCTGATTGCTAAATTAAAGAAAACAACAAAAGCAAGAAACGAATATTTCTTACATAAAAAGTACCGTTATATAACGAGTTATTGTACTCGTAACAACACAACATTGTTTTTGGTTAAGAGAAACGAAAATACCTCAAAAATTTTAAATGCCTTTATAGAAATATGCACCAGTGTACGCATAGTCTACAATAGAGTTGCCCATAAAATAATAAAAATAACAGTACTGAGTTCCTTCAGTATTTAAATGCAAATTTTTATTTCAGTAAGTATTAACAAAATTTCCTTTCTATTTATTCACTTATAGATTAATATGTTTTTGCAATAACTTCTGTCATCATACATCTGGATCTAAAGAAAAATACATAACTTTATTAAAGTCTGATATTTGTTACATCCTTCATCATACATAATTCATGTCAGTTCTCTATTACAACTATTTTAAAATGTATTTCTTTTTTAATTTACAAAATAAGGAAATATTTTCAAAAAATAAAAAAAAAAAATTAATTGAACCAGCCTAATATTTATATGTATAATTTACAGAATTTACTTTCAGAGTTATCTTTTTCAGTTCAGTTGAAATAGTACGTGCAACCAACTAAATTTGCTTGGCAAAAAATTCAGTAGTCACAATTAATCTGTTTTCTCTGTGTACACAAGCAAATTATATATTATCTATACATAAATATAATTTTTTATTAATAATATAAAATACATTAAAATCCAAAAATTATATCTATGTATTTATATATTTAAAAAAAAAAATTTAGAAAAAAAAATCTTTAATTAACTGCCAAAAGCACATGACATTTGTGGGGGCCATGATGTTTCTTAAAAATTTATTTTAAATTTTGCGTAGAACATAAATGAATTAATATAAATAATTTTTTATTTTGAAATATAAAACAAATTTGATTGATATACATATTTAAATGGAATAAAATAAATTAAATTAACATTCTTTTATATCGTGACGAAATTGCATAGGCAGCTTGTCAGGGAGATGTAAATTATTTTCAGTCCATCTCCACATAAAGACTAATGTCAAACGGGTTTCAACTAAAATAGGGGAATTGAACGTTTGAACGTTTCAAGAACCAGTTATTAAAATCAATAATTTTTCTTTGATTTTATTTTTCACTTAAGTCAATAAATTGAAGCTCTTTGTCTGTTTTCTTTATTAATTTTTTTTTTTTTTTATTTAAGTAAGCCAGTAGTTCTTAAAAACATTCTCTAAAACCAATTTAGAATCACAATACGGTTCTACTCCATGAGTGCCAGAACAGGTTGCGATACCACTAGTTCTAGGGATATTATTAAGGAAACTGAAGTGGTTTTGATTACACCAATTCTAGAACTAAAGATATAAGCACAAGTTCTAAAAATTTTCCTGGGTTTAGTTATTCAATTCTTTATTCCTTTATTTATTTTTTCTAAATTATACCTGGGGTGCTCCGCTATTAAAATAAAAATATATAAATAATATGTATATATATATATATATATATATATATTTCTTTTTTTTTTTTTTTTTTTTTTTTGAGGCTAAAAGTAAAATAAAAAAGCCAGATTTAAACTTAAAAAGGCTAAAGTGGCAACACTGATGCTAGTTTATCTACAAAAACTCGTGAAAAATAAAATAAACAATTTAAAAATAACGGTTAAATACAAAAACAAAACTCTTGCGAGTTTAAACAATTCAACTCTTTTTTTTCTCTCTGCTAAAATTCTTAAAAAAAAGTGATGGCGAATAAAACTATGAGTAACTGTAATAACCAGGGAAACCAAAAATATGCTCTAAAATGTGTTTTATGCGCATAAAAAAAAATTAAAAAACATACTCTTAAAATATATTTTTCCTGGCTAAATTTTAATTATTATATTAAAATAACTTGACTTTTATTAGCAGTTGCTAAGAAAATATTTTCTTTTTGCACTTAAAAGTATTTAAAGCTAAAACATTGCATCAGGAAATTACAAAATTTCTATAAATTTATATGATCAAAACTATTACGGGATAGGATTAGGAAAACGTATGTGATAGTAAGAAGAAAATTTCACAAAGGCAAATTATGTAAAATATTATATTTGGTGCAAAATATAAAAAGAAATTGTCTTAGGTGTAAAATATGCAAAATTATGTTCTTTAGTGTAATATATGCAAAATTATACTATTAAATAAAAAAATATGTAAAAATATGCCATTTAAATTTGCTAAAATATGATCTAAAATAAGAATTTTGTTCGAAATATGACAAAATATGATGTTAAGCCAAAAATATGTTTTTAGAATCAAAATATGCAAAAATATGCAGTAACAAATCGGTATCAAAATTCTTAACGTTGTCTGAAACGGATAAATAATTAAGAGTATTTAATCCTTCGGTTTAGATATACATATAAATTACAATCTTTGCGTTTGCACTAAATAAAAAATAAAAAACTGTCAAAAATTTGAATTTCAAAGCTCTGAAGGTGAAAAAGGTACTACTTGAAATTTATTTTGAAGCCAAAAGATACTTTAATTTTCCATCCCCGTTTGAGACTTATATACATTTATGTAAGTTTTGTATATGTATTAGTAGCCTTTTTTTACCGCTTATAGCTTCTAATATACTGAACGGATTTTAATACAATATCTATGAAAAAATACCTTTTGAATGGTGTATTTTTTTTTATTAAAATCAGAAGTATAATGTGAAGGTAAAAGAAATAACAAAAAATGTGTTTGCCTATTAACTATACAGACGGATTTATTTATTTGAAAATTTATTTATTTATTTATTTGAATATTTGATTATTTATTTATTTCTTTATTTACTTTTTTATTTATTTGGCAGCACTGTTTGACAGTGAGGTAAAAATGGGTCTCTCTCTCACTATTCTCAAAAATAGTAGGATATAATGTGCATTTAAAAATGGGAAATGTGTGATTTTTGCTAAATTTAATTATTTTAATTAAGCTTTAAGTACATTTAAAACTTTACAAATATAGCTGAAGTTGTTAGTTTTATAAAATTATGTTTGTTATATTATAGAAAACCTTTAAAACCATTATATACATCAACTTCTAAAACACTCCCACACTATCTATAAATAAACGCTTGCGACAGAAAAAACAACTTCATATAAAGTTAAATTTTTAACTAAAATTTTAGTATTTTTTGTTTTACTAACTTCCACAAACAGACTAACTCTTAAGTTGCCTCTAGCAATGTGTAAATGTTTTTTCGACTGCCATGTTAAAACTTTATTGTAGAGACAGCCAAATGCCAGTTGACATTGATGGAAAATACACATTCCTAGCCAAAAAAAAGTAAGTAAATTAAGAAAAAAAAGGAAGCTAAAATCAAACTATAAAACATAAACTACTAACATGACAACAAGGATACATGTTTGAGACTTTTTTGGAATAGGAAAGTCAATAAAAAAGGGAGTATTATCTTTAATTATTTAAACCTTTTTTGATAAAAGTTGCTTAAGTATTATTTATATATTTATTTACTTTTTTCTTTTAGCCTTAAATGATGCCTTATTTTATTTTTTAACTTACACGAGTTGTCTAGCATTAAGACACAGGCAGCCATGTTTAACATAAATATATTTCTTTATATACTTTATGTTTAATTAAAAATAATACATATATTGCGCATTTCATATTTTATTAATGCGTAATATTTCGTATGGTGTGCCTTAAGGTTATTCTAAAGAATGCTAAGCCTTGAATGTATGCAATACTTTTTGGATGTAAAAGAAAAATTCTTTGTTATAATTTAAGTACGTTTTTAGTCTTTCAAATGAAATTCGGTAAACATAGTTTAAAATAAAGTATAAACTTAGTAAAAAAAAGTTTAAAATAAGCTTAGTTTATTCTTAATTTGACCAATTATCTTTATTTTATTATATCGACCACTTCATAACTTTGTCGCTATTTTGTTCCATTTTTATTATTCAAACTTAATTTACTATTTCAATTCCATAATTTTAACTGTCTTTCCTTCTCTTAAGTACTCTTTGTTTTTTCAAACCTTTTTTCAATTTAATTTTCTTTTTTAACTTGCAATAAAAATATAATTTAGTTTTTTTTTTTATAAACTTTTTAATACAAAAGCAATTAAAAAAAAAAAAAGAAAAAAACATAATGTAACAATTTAAAGTCAATTTTCTTATTCTCTTATTTCCTCTTTTTCCAGCATTTATTCGTTAACTTTATTACATTAAAATAAAAGAAAAGTTAACAAAATTTTACACGTACAAATCTCATATTTTTCACTAGCCAATATTATTAAGTTTAAGTGTATTAAAATGGAAATGTTTTAGTTTTTTTTTCTCCAAAAAATTGTTCTTCTATAATTCTATAATATTTTATAATATTTTTTTTCTTATTGCTGGCCCCCAAAAAGTTTTCATAATTTTTTTTTTTTTTTTTCATTTTAACCTCACAGAAGAATAAAATAAAACTTTTCAAGTTCATTGCTCTCTGGCTTTTATTGGCTACACTTGTGGAAGAAATAAAAATAAAAAAAAGAATATATTCAAATATTATTTGAATTGTTTTCTTTGTCAAGAACAATTTATAAAATTATCATTTGTTAGATAGTAAACTATTGGGACGTGTGAGATGCATGAAATCAAAGAAAATTGAGTACTAAATGGTCTTTTTTTTTAGGAGAGCATAAAGTTTATTTGGAGTAAATGAAATTTAGAATAAACGTAGTTAAGAAAAAACATAATTCAGAAAAAACGTAGTTAATAAGTAGTTAAGTTTACAATGAATAAGTTTTAAAATAAACGTAGTTTGGAATATACGTAGTTTGGAATAACGTAATTTAAAATAAATGTATGTAGTTTGAATGAAACGTAGTTAATAATAAATATAGTTTGGAATGAACGTAGTTTAGAATTGTATGGAAAAAGTAGTTTAGAATAAACGTAACTTAGAATACACATATTTTAGTATAAACGTAGTTTAGAATAAACGTAGTTAAGAATTAATGTACTTTGGAATAAACATAATTTGGAATAACGTAATGTAGAATAAGCGTATGTAGTTTGAATGAAACTTAGTATAGAATAAACATAACTTAGAATATACATATCTTAAAATACTCTGGTAGATTAACCTATGCTAGATTATAGACTAGACCATAGAATGGATTATAGATTAGACTATAGCCTGAACAACAGACAGATATATAGATATATAGATTAAACTGTAGACTTGACTATATATTAGACTATATAGTAGACTAGACTACAGACTAAACTATTCACTAGACTGCAGACTAGATAATTGACTGGACTGTTGTTGATACGATATCACAGACTATGGACAAGATTACAGACTAGATTATAGTCAAGACTACAGATTACATTATTGTCAAGACTATAGACTAGATTATACTCAACACTATAGACTAGACTATAAAATAGACTGAGCAATAGTCAATATTACAGACTTGGTTCAAGACTATAGACTATATTATAGTCAAGATTATAGACTAAACTATAGACTAGACAATAGAATATATTCGATACAATATAACAGGCTATGGACAATACTACAGACTATATTATAGTCAAGATTATAGACTAGACGCTAAACAATAGACTGGTCTATTAAAAAGTACTTTTATATCAAATCTTCACTACATATTTATGTATTTCGAAACCCCTCAATTTGGCAACTACAATTTAAAATATAAATACATATTCTCAAACATATACATATTTACGTATAGATGTTTTAAAAAGCACTTGTGTTAAGCATATAAATGTTTATCATTTCACACAAGCACACACACAAACACTTCCTTACAAATACACTTATAAGTTCATTGTTTAAAAATTTTCCAAACAAATTTTTAGCATCTTTATCAGATTTAAACTTTTGTAATATTTCCAAAAATATTTTTCTATATAATTTTTAGAATATTTCCCAAAAATATGTTAATTTATGGTTTTCTAAAATACTTCTACATATATGTACATAAGCTTCAAAATGTTAAATGTATGTATGAATGATAAGTAAAGAGTAGAAACAAAAATTACTTGTTGAAGGTCCTTTTTTAAGGAGTAAATTACTGTATGAGTCTATTCATTTGCAGAATATAAATAAGGTTTATTCTATAGATATTAGCTTATGTTTTCTGAATTTTTAAACAAATTCTTATTATTATTATTATTAAGAACCCTGTTTACTGCTGTTACAATTTAATTCTTTAAATTAACATTGTCCTTTTTTTAAGCTATTCTCGGGCAATTATTGATGTCTATTCTTGAAAACGCGTCGAAGAAGTGAAAATTTCCATTAAAACAAAAACCAAGTTTAAAAAATTGTTTTTGTTTACCGTACATTTCTAAAATGGAATTTACCGTTTTTAAAAGAGAGAAGAAACGCGTTAAAGTTCTCACGTTTATTACATTTTAAAAATATATGATAAACAAAAACAATTCTTTAAACTTTGTTTTTGTTTTAATGAAAATTTCACTTCTTCGACGCGTTTTCAAGAATAGACACCATTATTAACTGCTTGTTTTTATAACACTTACATTTAAAGCAGAAACAAATTTTGAAATTTTGTTTTCGTTTTAAATGTAAGTTAGATGAGTCGTTTTTACGCTCGTGTTATAAAAACATGAAAAATATTTTTACTATTTATGGTATTATACCCTTATAGATGGCAAAACATAATCCTGTTTAATTTAGTAGTTAATCTTACCAAACCAACATTTGTTTTTTATATCAAATGTAACTTTTTATAGTTTTGGTTTTTGTTTAATAAAAAATAAAACCCATAAATAAAATGGATAAATATTTAAAATTTGAATGCTCTATAAATCACAGACGGTGTTAAATTTCAAATAACATTGACATTGGACAGGTAAATTTTTTCATTTTATTAGTGTTCGTTCGTAGAAAAAGAGCAAAAAAAAAGAAATAAACTAAATCCTCCCTTTCTCCCCTAGTAAAGACGGACACAACACACAGTCGTATATTCAGCACACGAATATCAAGGTGAACTGGGATTTGGACATAAACAAAAAATATAACGTTGCCAGATTATAGCAAAAATAGTAAAAAAGCGCTTAATTGAGATGTTATTGTGCAGGTAAATAAATAAATAAATAATTGAATAAATTAATAAAAAATTTAATAAAATAATAAAAAATAAACAATTGAATAAATTAATAAAACAATAAACAAATTTCAGCAAAATAAATAAATAAGTAAATAAATGAATAAATAAATAAACAAATACATACATAAACAAATAAATAAATAAATCCATATATGAGTCCTTTATTTTTAAAGTGGCCTAAGTCCATTTACCAAAAAGATCGAGTTAGACATTGGAATTGTTACATTTTTACGTAATAATTTTATTCTAATTTAATTTTTTTCTTTATGATAAAAATTTAAAAAGTTTTTCAATAATAAAAATTCATAGGTTGACAGAACCATTAAATTGTTTATTTTGAAAGTGGCTTAAGTCTAATTTTAATAGAGCTGGATCGTTATACGTGTATAACGTGTGGAGGAAATGACAGATTTATTTATTTTTATCAATTGTTTATAATTATAACGGTACATTACTTTGTTAAAATGTATATTTATTCAGAAATGAATGCATTCATCTCCCACAGTCTTTTAAATAAAATAAGTTACTTTCATAGATTTAAGTTAAAAAATATTTAAACATAATTTCCGAAATACACATTTCATTATTTTTTTCCAAATTTAATAAAATCATCAAGGATTGAAAAAAAATAATTTAAATATTTCGCTATGCATACTAAAAGTCTTATTTGTTTTTCAATAGGCGAAAACACAATTTATATTTTGTATGAAAGCCATACATACAGATTTTTCAAAAAGATTAAAACTGAAAATGAATGATAGGTAAATAATTTGGAAAATTTCTTTTCAAGTTCTAAAGCAATGTTTGAAATTTTCTTGGGAATATGTTTAGTTTTTAATGCTTTTTAGCCACATAATAGGGACAGAACAATGATTTTTAAATGATGTAAATATGAGCTGTACAGTTTTTGAAATATAATTAGATCCATCTAAGTTATTTTATGAGCAGGTCAAATAAACACTTTCTAAAATCAGTAATTTCTAATCGACTAGTCCGATTTACATACAAATTTACACAATCGTAGCAAACATATTTCGCATTTTATGTATGATGACGCTTTACTGGCTTAAAATATTCCAAAAACTATTATTTCTCAAATTTCAAATTCAGCATTGTTTTTTTATTTTTTACCTAGGAATAGTTAATGGCGTAAAGTTTTTTTCTACATAATTTAGGAGAAATCAAATTGGTTTTGTTAAAACTCAAAATTTAAATTTTCAGATACGAATAACCCGATAACTATAAAGATTTCAAATAACATTCACATGCCTTAATGAGAGAAAATACACTAATCTTTGAAATCGGAAGAGAAAGAAAAAATATTAGCAAGCATATGTGAATTTTTATTTAAATCGGACTAGCCGAACACAATTTACAAAAATTTATGAGATCCTGCCAAAAAATTTTAACTTTAGTTTATTTTTATTGTAGTTATCGTTAGGGATTTTAAAAGTTTATCTTTTTTTACCGATATCTTTTAAGTTAAGGGACTTACTAACTTGCAAAGGCGGACAAAATTATTCATACACATCGTTTTTACATGTTTGTGAGTTTATATCTTCTAATGGAATAAATTTAGAGATATGATTTATTTACACCAAATGTGCATTTATTAGTAATATATTTAAAACAATTAAAAAAGATAACAAACGCATTACAAATTTAAACTAATTTAGTACTGACAAAATTATTCACACAGTGGCAAGACACTGTTTTAAATTTAAAGCTTTGATTAATATGGTAACATTTTTTTTTTTTTTTTTTTTTTTTTTTTTTTGTAAAAAAAACGACAAATGAATTCCCGTTAGTTAATTTTGTCAATCCTGTTAATATTAATTAGTGAAAAAGGAGGAAACGGACAGAAAAATGATATTAAAATTGCACAAGCGAAATAAAAATTGTACAGAAATTAGTAAAATTCTAGTAAAGAACCAGATTTATCATTTATAACATTATAAAACGTTTCAAAAATGATGAGAGTCTAAAAAGCCCCCCTCATGCTAGACGACCTTGAACGATTTCCGCAAAAGAGAAAAGAAAAATTGTAAGAAAAGTCAAACAAAACCCAAAAACATTTCAACTCACGTAAATAAATAAATAATTAAAAAAATTTACATAAAAAGCCGTTTTTCAGAGAAACTAGATTTTTGGAGAAATATTGGAGTTTTTTTTAATATGTTTGTCACAATCATTTATATTAAGCTCTTCTACATAATTCTATAATAAAGCAGAAGAGCATGCAAATATGAATTATTGTGACAAATATATCTTATGTTTACTACAAATATAATTTGGTTACCGAAACTTATGTTTAATTGCAGCGATAATAATGTGGTTGCCGCAATAATTCTGCGTGCAATTCTGGTAATATTATTTCCAAACTAAAAGAAAAACGACAATGTTAATGAATTTTGCCAAGCTATCTCTTTCGCTTTTTTTTTTTTGGCATCCCCACCATAATTTCCAAAACAAACAGACAAAAGGGATATGATAAAAAAAAAAAAATAGATCAACCACAAATCCAAAAGGAATTATTAAATGGTGCAATAATAAAATATGTATTACCAAAAACAAAAAGTAAAAAAATATAAAAAAAAGAATTGGAATAAAATGAAATAAATTTATATTGTCAGTGGAAAAGATCTCTAGTACAGATTGTCGTTTTAATTTAAATTTAAATTGAAATGGAAGTTTTAAAAAAATAAAAAAAGAAGGATTTAAAAAATAACTATTAAAGCAGTAGATTTGTTTTTAAAGAATTGAAGAAAATAAAACTTAAGCTATAATATATTAATATTTTCATAATTCATATAATATTTTCAAGTATGTAATGAACATATATATGCTTGAATCTGAAAAAAATAAACATTTCTTTACTTTTGCAATATGTACATACATATGTATGTATATAGGTTTGTATTAGTTGTAACAAACAATATTTATATTATTATTCATAGACATAGCAACATATATCAAAATAATATTATAATCATCATAATAATTCCATGTAAGTACTTCAAGCTATAATACTCCTCTTGCTAAACTACTTACACTCCTCTTTTTACTTTATACCAGGTACTTGTACTATATGGCAGTAAATAAGAATAATAGAAAAGAATATTGTTGTTGTTTTGTGATGGAAAAAAAACATAAAAAATAGTAACAAGGCAAAAAGTAATAGTTAAGTAAAACATACTTCAATATAAATAAGTATAAAACAGGGTGTTTCAAAAAATAAAACACTAAAGATAATGACATGTTAGTGTGGTAAATAAGGTGAATTAAAAAAAAAAAAGAAATTAAAAAAAAAAAGAAATTAAAAAAACTGCCAGATGAACAACATTTCAAGTATAACATACAAGTGCAACACAATTTGTTTTTTTACGTAATTTAGTCAAATAAAAGCAGAAAAAATTATATTCAAAATAATTATTTAAATTATTTTAAAAGAAAATGTTTCAAAATAAGATTTTTTTCCTTTTTCTTCGATTTTTCTAACATTATTTATTGAAACTCTGTATTCTAATGACAATATATCAACTACATACATAATACGAATGGCAGATACTAAACATGGTTGTATAAGGGTGTTAACTTTAATACATAAAAAAAAAAAATATTATATATCGTTAGCTGGAATGTAATTTAATGCTTATTTACAATATAATCTTAAATACACAGAAAAAATTATCTCATAAAATTTTTCAATTAATTCGTTATTTTATTTTAAATTGAAACTTAATAAGAATTTTTTATTGACGTAATTAAATTTTTAATTGATTTGAATTTTTGACATAAATCGACGACAGCTCATTAAAAAAAGAAAGAATAAAATAAAAAATGTTGAAACAGAACATAATTTTATGATAATTATCAACTGTTTTCAACCGCTTAGGCTTTTTATGTCTATTAAAAAAATAGAAGGCAGATTGTAAAGATTTTCAGAGATGCCAAAGATGACGTGAGTATAAAATTATCCGGTAAGTATAAATTTTAAATATTTGATAATAAGATCGTTTCTGTGTTATTGTACTTAGTTCCAGGAGCGAGGTATCCAGGCTATATTAAGCTGGATACCTTAACCTTTATGTATAGAGGTTAAGTTTATATCGATTATTCTGGCAGTGATAACTCTAATTCCTTGGTTGAAGTGTCCCGCCGAGATGAACTTCATTGTTATGAGTTTTCCTGGGAATCACAAATACAGTCGAATCTCGATTTAACGAGTGAAAATGTCAATGTCAGGCCTTTTCGTGAAATAGGACTGGACATGAACTTTTTGATATATTTTTTATTAAATTTTTAAAGAAATCAACAAATTTATCTGTTTTAGAGTTAAATTTTAATAAGTTTTAATTTATTTTTCGACAATTCTATTTATCAATTGGAAATTACAAAATATAGAGAAATTTGCTTGAAGAAGATATTTTTAATATTTTAACATTTCCATTTTCTTTCAATTCGTTATATAGGAAGTAAAATTCGTTATTTTCGCATTTATTGAAAATATATTATTATTGAAAAATTATTATAAATATTTGTAATATAAAATAAAAATAATTAATTTGGATGAAATTGGTGTATTATTTTCAAAGGAAGCATTTAGGTGCTATGGTAAAGATTTAATTAATTTTAGAATCGGATCAATAAATCGTTAAATTAATTTTAAACGAAATTTCAATTATAATTCTTATAAAATCAATTAGAAAAATTTATTGAAATTTTAATAAAAAACAATAATTTTCAGTATCATTTTAATGATTGAAGCAAAATCAAACAAACATTTAATTATTTATTTATTTATTTTTATTTTATTTGTAACTTCTACAACAAAACTTTCGTCTTAAAAAGTAGAAATCTTATGATGTTATTATTTAGAGGGAAATATGGATACATTTAATACAAGAAACACTTAATACAAGAAACATTAAATATTAAAAAAACATAAGTTATTAATTATACAAATTTTGTCTTTAAAGTAATATAAATAAAAAGTAATATAAAAAAATTCTGTGATCTTTTACGTATAGCTAAACATTTAGATTTTGTAGGATTTAAGCTTAGCCCGTTTATATTTGCCCATATCAAAACTCGTTCTAAATCCTCATTTAGTTTTGCTACACATTCTTCAAAGTCCTTATTTTTGTTACTAATATATAGCTGGACATCATCAGCGTATATTCTTATGTCACAGTAAAGTAGTTGATCAGGAAGATCATTTGCGTAAATTGAAAAAAGAAGAGGTCCAAGAATGGAAGGGTGTGAAGATAAATTCGTCAGTTAGATACGTCCCACATGTCTGTTAAATATATTCCAAACACTGTAAAGAAAGTTGAGTTTATTTAATATGACTTTTTTTACGGAAAAAAGCGTTTATAAAAATACATTTTAATGTTTTATTAAATAAAACATAACTGTTTAAAATTTTAAACAAAAAATATTAAAAAATATGTCTCCAGAATAAAATTGTGGTGTAACAAAAACACCCATATTTAGGCCACCTTGCGGGCCAGTTCGGACAGACCTGAATGGGGTTGTGATATATCACGCGAAAGCTCTAGAGGAGTAGAACTCAAAACTGCACAGGGTATATCCAGTTGTTTCTCAGGAGACATGCTACGAGGTGCTGAAGTTTGGCAAAATTCAATAAGTCTAAGAAACAGGGGGCCATATTTTGATTTTGGCCATACCTGAATGGGGTTATGGTACATCAAATTAAAGGTCTGGTTTAGTAGAACCCAAAACTGTTTAGACAATATTCATTTATTTCCTAGGGAAGATTCTACGAGGGTCGGAACTTTGCGCAAATTCTTAAAAATTCAAACCTGAATGGGGGGCTTTTTGGACAGACCTGAATGCGGTTGTGATACATCGGTTGAAAGCTCTAAGGGAGTAGATTTCAAAACTATATAGGGTATACCCAGTTGTTTCTCAGGGAACATGCTACGAGGGGTGGAATATAATTATTCATATTTCATACACATATATTCCATATTGTGTAGGGGGGGGGGCATTTACGACAGGCCTGAATGGGGTTGTGATACATCGAATGAAAGCTCTAAGGGAGTAGATTTCAAAACTATATAGGGTATACCCAGTTGTTTCTCAGGGAACATGCTATGAGGGGTGGAATATAATTATTCATATTTCATACACATATATTCCATGTTGTGTGGGGGGCATTTACGACAGACCTGAATGGGGTTGTGACACATCCGGTGAAAGCTCTAAAGGAGTAGATCTCAGAACTATATAGGGTATACCCAGTTGTTTCTCAGGGAACATGCTATGAGGGGTGGAATACAATCATTCATATTTCAAACACATATATTCCATGTTGTGTGGGGGGCACTTACGACAGACCTGAATGGGGTTGTGGCACATCTGGTGAAAGCTCTAAAGGAGTAGATCTCAGAACTATATAGGGTATACCCAGTTGTTTCTCAGGGAACATGCTATGAGGGGTGGAATATAATTATTCATATTTCATACACATATATTCCATGTTGTGTGGGGGGCACTTACGACAGACCTGAATGGGGTTGCGGTACATCGGGTGAAAGCTCTAAAGGAGTAGATCTCAGAACTATATAGGATATACCGAGTTGTTTCTCAGGGAACATGCTACGAGGGGTGGAATACAATCATTCATATTTCAAACATATATATTCCATGTTGTGTGGGGGGCATTTACGACAGACCTGAATGGGGTTGTGGCACATCGGGTGAAAGCTCTAAAGGAGTAGATCTCAGAACTATATAGGGTATACCGAGTTGTTTCTCAGGGAACATGCTACGAGGGGTGGAATACAATCATTCATATTTCAAACATATATATTCCATGTTGTGTGGGGGGCATTTACGACAGACCTGAATGGGGTTGTGGCACATCGGGTGAAAGCTCTAAAGGATTAGATCTCAGAACTATATAGGGTATACCCAGTTGTTTCTCAGGGAACATGCTGCGAGGGGTGGAATACAATCATTCATATTTCAAACATATATATTCCATGTTGTGGGGGGGGACATTTACGACAGACCTGAATGGGGTTGTGACACATCGGGTGAAAGCTCTAAGGGAGTAGATCTCAGAACTATATAGGGTATACCCAGTTGTTTCTCAGGGAACATGCTACGAGGGGTGGAATATAATTATTCATATTTCATACACATATATTCCATGTTGTGTGGGGGGCACTTACGACAGACCTGAATGGGGTTGTGACACATCGGGTGAAAGCTCTAAAGGAGTAGATCTCAGAATTATATAGGGTATACCCAGTTGTTTCTCAGGGAACATGCTACGAGGGGTGGAATATAATTATTCATATTTCATACACATATATTCCATGTTGTGTGGGGGCATTTACGACAGACCTGAATGGGGTTGTGGCACATTGGGTGAAAGCTCTAAAGGAGTAGATCTCAGAACTATATAGGGTATACCCAGTTGTTTCTCAGGGAACATGCTATGAGGGGTGGAATATAATTATTCATATTTCATACACATATATTCCATGTTGTGTGGGGGGCATTTACGACAGACCTGAATGGGGTTGTGGCACATCGGGTGAAAGCTCTAAAGGAGTAGATCTCAGAACTATATAGGGTATACCCAGTTGTTTCTCAGGGAACATGCTATGAGGGGTGGAATATAATTATTCATATTTCATACACATATATTCCATGTTGTGTGGGGGGCACTTACGACAGACCTGAATGGGGTTGTGACACATCGGGTGAAAGCTCTAAAGGAGTAGATCTCAGAACTATATTGGGTATACCGAGTTGTTTCTCAGGGAACATGCTACGAGGGGTGGAATATAATTATTCATATTTCATACACATATATTCCATGTTGTGTGGGGGGCACTTACGACAGACCTGAATGGGGTTGTGACACATCGGGTGAAAGCTCTAAAGGAGTAGATCTCAGAACTATATAGGGTATACCCAGTTGTTTCTCAGGGAACATGCTATGAGGGGTGGAATATAATTATTCATATTTCATACACATATATTCCATGTTGTGTGGGGGGCACTTACGACAGACCTGAATGGGGTTGCGGTACATCGGGTGAAAGCTCTAAAGGAGTAGATCTCAGAACTATATAGGATATACCGAGTTGTTTCTCAGGGAACATGCTACGAGGGGTGGAATACAATCATTCATATTTCAAACATATATATTCCATGTTGTGTGGGGGGCATTTACGACAGACCTGAATGGGGTTGTGGCACATCGGGTGAAAGCTCTAAAGGAGTAGATCTCAGAACTATATAGGATATACCGAGTTGTTTCTCAGGGAACATGCTACGAGGGGTGGAATACAATCATTCATATTTCAAACATATATATTCCATGTTGTGTGGGGGGCATTTACGACAGACCTGAATGGGGTTGTGGCACATCGGGTGAAAGCTCTAAAGGATTAGATCTCAGAACTATATAGGGTATACCCAGTTGTTTCTCAGGGAACATGCTGCGAGGGGTGGAATACAATCATTCATATTTCAAACATATATATTCCATGTTGTGGGGGGGGGACATTTACGACAGACCTGAATGGGGTTGTGACACATCGGGTGAAAGCTCTAAGGGAGTAGATCTCAGAACTATATAGGGTATACCCAGTTGTTTCTCAGGGAACATGCTACGAGGGGTGGAATATAATTATTCATATTTCATACACATATATTCCATGTTGTGTGGGGGGCACTTACGACAGACCTGAATGGGGTTGTGACACATCGGGTGAAAGCTCTAAAGGAGTAGATCTCAGAATTATATAGGGTATACCCAGTTGTTTCTCAGGGAACATGCTGCGAGGGGTGGAATACAATCATTCATATTTCAAACATATATATTCCATGTTGTGGGGGGGGACATTTACGACAGACCTGAATGGGGTTGTGACACATCGGGTGAAAGCTCTAAGGGAGTAGATCTCAGAACTATATAGGGTATACCCAGTTGTTTCTCAGGGAACATGCTACGAGGGGTGGAATATAATTATTCATATTTCATACACATATATTCCATGTTGTGTGGGGGGCACTTACGACAGACCTGAATGGGGTTGTGACACATCGGGTGAAAGCTCTAAAGGAGTAGATCTCAGAATTATATAGGGTATACCCAGTTGTTTCTCAGGGAACATGCTATGAGGGGTGGAATATAATTATTCATATTTCATACACATATATTCCATGTTGTGTGGGGGGCACTTACGACAGACCTGAATGGGGTTGCGGTACATCGGGTGAAAGCTCTAAAGGAGTAGATCTCAGAACTATATAGGATATACCGAGTTGTTTCTCAGGGAACATGCTACGAGGGGTGGAATACAATCATTCATATTTCAAACATATATATTCCATGTTGTGTGGGGGGCATTTACGACAGACCTGAATGGGGTTGTGGCACATCGGGTGAAAGCTCTAAAGGAGTAGATCTCAGAACTATATAGGATATACCGAGTTGTTTCTCAGGGAACATGCTACGAAGGGTGGAATACAATCATTCATATTTCAAACATATATATTCCATGTTGTGTGGGGGGCACTTACGACAGACCTGAATGGGATTGTGACACATCGGGTGAAAGCTCTAAAGGAGTAGATCTCAGAACTATATAGGGTATACCCAGTTGTTTCTCAGGGAACATGCTACGAGGGGTGGAATACAATCATTCATATTTCAAACATATATATTCCATGTTGTGGGGGGGGGACATTTACGACAGACCTGAATGGGGTTGTGACACATCGGGTGAAAGCTCTAAGGGAGTAGATCTCAGAACTATATAGGGTATACCCAGTTGTTTCTCAGGGAACATGCTGCGAGGGGTGGAATACAATCATTCATATTTCAAACATATATATTTCATGTTGTGGGGGGGCATTTACGACAGACCTGAATGGGGTTGTGACACATCGGGTGAAAGCTCTAAGGGAGTAGATCTCAGAACTATATAGGGTATACCCAGTTGTTTCTCAGGGAACATGCTACGAGGGGTGGAATACAATCATTCATATTTCAAACATATATATTCCATGTTGTGGGGGGGGGACATTTACGACAGACCTGAATGGGGTTGTGACACATCGGGTGAAAGCTCTAAGGGAGTAGATCTCAGAACTATATAGGGTATACCCAGTTGTTTCTCAGGGAACATGCTGCGAGGGGTGGAATACAATCATTCATATTTCAAACATATATATTTCATGTTGTGGGGGGGCATTTACGACAGACCTGAATGGGGTTGTGACACATCGGGTGAAAGCTCTAAGGGAGTAGATCTCAGAACTATATAGGGTATACCGAGTTGTTTCTCAGGGAACATGCTACGAGGGGTGGAATACAATCATTCATATTTCAAACATATATATTCCATGTTGTGTGGGGGGCATTTACGACAGACCTGAATGGGGTTGTGGCACATCGGGTGAAAGCTCTAAAGGATTAGATCTCAGAACTATATAGGGTATACCCAGTTGTTTCTCAGGGAACATGCTACGAGGGGTGGAATATAATTATTCATATTTCATACACATATATTCCATGTTGTGTGGGGGGCACTTACGACAGACCTGAATGGGGTTGTGACACGTCGGGTGAAAGCTCTAAAGGAGTAGATCTCAGAATTATATAGGGTATACCCAGTTGTTTCTCAGGGAACATGCTACGAGGGGTGGAATATAATTATTCATATTTCATACACATATATTCCATGTTGTGTGGGGGCATTTACGACAGACCTGAATGGGGTTGTGGCACATTGGGTGAAAGCTCTAAAGGAGTAGATCTCAGAACTATATAGGGTATACCCAGTTGTTTCTCAGGGAACATGCTATGAGGGGTGGAATATAATTATTCATATTTCATACACATATATTCCATGTTGTGTGGGGGGCACTTACGACAGACCTGAATGGGGTTGTGACACATCGGGTGAAAGCTCTAAAGGAGTAGATCTCAGAACTATATTGGGTATACCGAGTTGTTTCTCAGGGAACATGCTACGAGGGGTGGAATATAATTATTCATATTTCATACACATATATTCCATGTTGTGTGGGGGGCACTTACGACAGACCTGAATGGGGTTGTGACACATCGGGTGAAAGCTCTAAAGGAGTAGATCTCAGAACTATATAGGGTATACCCAGTTGTTTCTCAGGGAACATGCTATGAGGGGTGGAATATAATTATTCATATTTCATACACATATATTCCATGTTGTGTGGGGGGCATTTACGACAGACCTGAATGGGGTTGTGGCACATCGGGTGAAAGCTCTAAAGGAGTAGATCTCAGAACTATATAGGGTATACCTAGTTGTTTCTCAGGTAACATGCTACGAGGGGTGGAATATAATATCAATATTTTTTAATGGTTTATATTTCAAGTTGTGGGAGGGCCATTTCGAACAGATCTGAATGGGGTTGTGATACATCCGATGAAAGCCCTAAGGGAGTAGATCTCAGAACTATATAGGGTATACCCAGTTGTTTCTCAGGGAACATGCTGCGAGGGGTGGAATACAATCATTCATATTTTAAACATATATATTCCATGTTGTGGGGGGGATGCATTTACGACAGACCTGAATGGGGTTGTGATACTCCGGATGAAAACTCTAAGGAAGCAAATCTCAAAACGTTTCTATGAATACGTGATACGAAAGGTCGTTCATAGTATCATATACATATATCATTCATTCCTCAAGATTTTTGAAAAAATGACAATTTCTTTCTAAAGGTCATAAGATTTTGTTTATTATTTTCTTTCTCATTATTATTTTTGCTAATTTACTGAAAATCACAATTTTTTATGTTATGAATTTATATTAATGGTAGAAAAATCTGGCAAATTACTGAAATTAAACTACAATGTAAAGGAATTGTAATGATTAACGGCTGTAATGAAGACCAAGTGAGACTTGAAACTACAAAAGTAAATAGTTTATTTAAAAATGCACTCGTAATGCAATTGCAGCTTTACTATGGATTTAGATGATCTGCTATTTTAAATATTTTTGTTTAGAACACAGAGAAGAAAGCATATAAATCTATAAATTGTATTCATAGATATTATGAATCGAATATGACTTTTTTCCCAAACTTTAAAAAAAAACAACATAAAATTTTGTTTATAGAAATTAAATTTATTGTATACAATTGTGCGATAATTTTAGGAATTTTGCAAAATTTTTGAAAAAATTTTATTTCATGGTAAATGCTTAATAAATAAACAGTGTTGCCAGTTTAGCCTTTCTAAGGCTAAATGTAGCCTTTTTATTTTGCTTTTAGCCTCAAATTTTTCTAGCCTTTTTTGATTCTTAAAATTGCCATAAAAAGGCTAAAATTTTAATATTTCAACAAAGAAGAAAATAATTGATTATTTGCTTCTACTAATTTTATGTTAACGGAATCATCCATTTAGGTATTTTTGTGTATTAATTCGCACAAATAATCAAGATTTATATTTAACAAAAATTTTCGTCTGCGGCGCCTCATCCTCCAAAGCGACATATGTTGAATTTCGTCCTATATCGCTACTACCAATTATTGATCAAGTTTTTCAAGGTATATTATAAAATCAGATTTTTCCACATTTCATGGAAAATAACTTATTTAATGCTTTTCAGTTCTGATTTCGAAAGGGCTGTGGTACTGAAGAGGATTTGTGAATGTTCAGAACTATATATGTAAATGTTTGGATGAAGGTCATAGTGCTGTAACAGCCATTTTTTGATTTGACAAAAGTTTTTGTTATATATCTTGGCGCAAAAGCTCCAGCACTATGGCGTTCATGGAAATGGACTTTCGCTTTTAAGAAGCTATCTAAAAAATAAACAACAATTTCTTAAAAATAAGGAAAGTGAAACTAATGTTAGATATTGAGTGCCACAGGGAAATGTTTTAGGTCTCTTGTTTACGGTATTTTTACAGTTTTTAAAATACTTTTAAAAAATTTTATTCCTCAAAAAATGGGTCAAAATTAAAAAAGTACTCTATGTGGACTTAGAAGGCTCAAGAGCTATTGTATTATGAATTTCAGAGCAGAAAAAATAATATTAAGATTGATCATAAGCTTTGAGTAATACGAGTAGAATTTTGAAAAAATTACTTTTCTCATATAAGAGCCCTATTGAAGATTGAAAAATGGGTAGAAATTAAAAAGGTGCTTTATGTGGACCTAGTAGGGCCGGAAGTAAAAGAATTTTGAAAATTTTGATAAATGACTTTTCTCATATAAGGGCCCTATTGATGATCGAAAAATTGATCAGAATTAAAATGATGTTCTATTTGGACCTAGTAGGCTCGAAAGTTATTCTCTTAAGTTTGACTTGTCTTCTATCTATGTTCCTAATTTCATCAAAATGGTGGTTTAAAAGATCCAGTCTTATACCATTTATTTTCTAATTGTAATTTTCTTCATCGTTATCATATAAATTTGGAACAAGAAATAATCTCAAGATCATTTATTGCTGGCAAATATATAGGAGATTGACAAGGTAATCTAAAAGTAGTTTATAACAATAAAATTTTGGTTTAAACAAAAAATAACTAAAATACAATTAGAAAATAAAATAACCAATTTTGGTTAAAAATAATTAAAACGGCAACACTGACATGTTAAGAAATAGCACGTGCAAAAAAAGTGAGTGATTTTTTTTTTGGTACATTTGTGTGGTAATCTCTAGCTTTGTTGCCCGTTAAACCAGCGTTGCCCATTCAGCGATTTTTGCGCTAGATTGAGCGGTTTTTAAATGTCACTATTTTTTCTATTTGCGATTTTTTCAAAAAAAGCTATTAAATTGGCGCGTTTTACTGTACCCAAAATCTACACGTAGACATTTTTATGTTGGCTATTGTCAAATACTATCTCCCTCTTTAATATGTTCCGTGTGGACCAATAAGAAATCTTGTTATCAATTTATATCCCAGTGAATATTTAAGCACAAAATTGAGCAATAACGTTTAACATAAGCTGTCAAAATTAATGTTCTTTTTTAATATTTTGCTCTTTTTTCAAAAAAGAAAAGGTGCGAAATTAACTAATATTATTTTAAAAAGGCAAATAAAAAGTAACAAAGGAAAATAATTTAAAAACCAATTTAGAATTAAAATTTTTCATGTTGGTGTTCTTCACCCGCTAACATAAAGTTGAGATAATTTTTTTCCCCTTTATTCTGCCGACGTTATGTTAGGAAATAAAAATACTTTTACTTCCCAATTAACTAATAAAAATAGCATCTTAAGGCCTGTGTGAAACGGTAGAAAATTATTTTTCGTAAAAAGTGAGCTTTACTAGCTCGTAAAGCTAGTAAAGCTCACTTTTTGACAAAAGTATAATTTATTCGACATTTTAAAATTGATAGAAAAAATTCAATATTGCACAATATATTCTAAATATTATCAATATTAAATTTTATATGTCTTATAATTTCATCACAATGTCCTTTCCTAAATGGATTTAAAGTAAAATCAAAACATTTAAAATATGTTCATTCATATCTCTTGTTTTTTTTTTCTGTTTACACATTTTTCTAAAGTTTTAATTTCCCACAACAGAAACAAGAATATTTCTCACCACAAAAAAAAAAACATTTTCTATCATAGAGCATTATTATTATTTTGTTAATTTTAAAACTCAGCAAAAATTAAAACGATTTTTTGATTTCGAAATTCCAAAATATACCTTCAGAATTCTTTTGTTTAAAGTGGTCATTTGAGGTATCTATCCATTTTCTAAATCCCGTTGAATGAAACATCGAATAAGCAGTTTTCAAGATTCTTCCAAACACGTTCCTATTCTTTTTAGGAAATGATTTTTTTGGGGGAAAAAATGGAGTGATTAAATTAAATAATAGGTTCATGAATTTAAATTCATGGATAAGATCTTATGAATCTGGAATTGAAATGTACAAAAAATTTTACTGCTTATTTCTGTAATAAAAATACCAATTCTAAATTTTTGATTTGAAATATAATTCACTATTCTGTTGAAGTTAAAACATTTAAAAAATAAAAAATATGGACTTTATATTGTTTAAGTTGTTACTTTTGGTAAAAATCAGATTCGAATTTAAAAAACTAGATAAAAAGCGCTAAATTGAACCAAATTTAGCGCGTTTTGTTTACAAATAGTTGGCAACACTGCGTTAAACATTTTATTTAAATATGCAGACAGGCTTGTTTACTCATTTTTTTAGAAGTACACTTTGGCCTCGATTTAAGCCTTTCTTTATGATTTCGGTTTATATACAGCATATTTTCTTCTTAGAAATGAAATAAACTTAAGTAACTGCATGTGAAAAATTTATTAGAGTTCTAAAGAGTTTTATTATAATAGGTGTATGTCTTAAAGTATATTTTATTGCAAAAAAAATTTTAAATTCTTTGTTTTTGCTAGAAAATCAAAATAGAATTTATATAAGTATGTTAATTTCACCTGATTGCGAAAAAAATAGTCATTTTTTATTAAAGATTAACGTCTTTTCTGGAAAAATATGTTTATCCTGGAATTGCTTTTAAGAAAAAGGTGTATATACATAAAATTGCGATTCAGTTTGCATCGCAATTCTCCGGCCCCGTTAACAATGCAAGCCGGGCCTCAGTGTTGATGAGTATTCAAGTATAAGTAATTTTTTTTTGTGCAGCATCCCATCCAACACGTTGTCAAACGTTTAAAATATTATGACTTTAACGGTTGATATCAAATGTGTTTCCCAAATTTGTTACAAATATAGGAAGAGGTTTGAATTTTAAGTTTGATTTAAAGTTGAGAATCATTTGAGAAAAAACGTTTAAAAACTGTACATTCTCAAATTGATATCAAATGCTATTATTGAATCATTCTCAAACCTAAAGATAACTTTAACAATATTGGAAAAATTGTGTATTCTTAATTTGATATATATTGTTGTTATTAAATCATTAATAAATCTAAATAGAAAAGCTAAAAAATATTTGAAAAATCGTATTTTCTCAATTTGATACCAAATATTATATGTATAAAAATAATATATAAAAAAATTGAAACATATACAAATAAATAAATTAATAAATAAATTTATTTAATCAAGTATTTTCCAACTAATAAATACGTATAATGATAGGGCATAATCAAAAGTGTATACAAGATAGAAAGAGAAAACTTTACAAAAAATTAAAAATGCAGATTACTTTTAATTATGTTCCGCATGTGGTCACAATCTACATTTGAAAAAAGTTTGAGAATTATAATTAACAATGGTTTGATAATAATAGCATTTTTCAATTTAACAATTAATTCCTCTTTTTGTTGAGAAAGCTATCATTTTCAAGTTATTTTGAGAAAGGATTTGATTT
This sequence comes from Protocalliphora azurea, assembly GCA_932274085.1. NCBI lineage: Eukaryota > Metazoa > Arthropoda > Insecta > Diptera > Calliphoridae > Protocalliphora > Protocalliphora azurea. The sequence goes on from OW026522.1 coordinate 29,146,079, forward strand.
CAAATCAGCCTCAATTTGACATAAAAAAATTGCGTTTGCTGGGATATTACTCACTTGTTCTTAATTATCTTTGTATAATAGAGTGTTGCCATTAGGTTAAAATACTTGTGTATCAGTGTTATCCGATGGTACAATTTTATTTTCAATTTCTATTCTTTTATATCAATTTAAAAAAAACTGAAAAATTTATAAATATTTAATAGCAATAGGTAACAAACACTGCTTCTAACAAGTATTTTAACATAACGGCAATTCTCTATTATACAAAGTATTCATCTAATAAAATAATAGAATATTGTTTTGCAATTGTTTAAATCTTTCTATATTCGTTTATAAAAATAAAATAAAAGAAAAATATAAAAATAGATTTGATACTCAAATCCTATGATCAATCTTAATATTATCTTTTCTATTCTGAAATCCTTAAGAAAAAGCTTTCGAGTCTACTAGGAGCACCTTTTTAATTTTGACCCATTTTTTTATCATCAATTTTATATGAGAAAAATCACTTTTTCAAAATTTTTAAAATTCTATTACAGAAAATCTATGATCAGTCAGCATATTATCTTTTTTGCTCTGAAATTCATAAGGCAATAGTTTTTGAGCCTACTAGGTCCACATAAAGCACCTTTTTAATTTCTACCCGTTTTTTCAATCTTCAATAGGGCCCTTGTATGAAAAAAGTAATTTTTTCAAAATTCTACTCGTATTACTCAAAGTTTATGATCAATCTTAATATTATTTTTTCTGCTCTGAAATTCATAAGACAATAGCTCTTGAGCCTACTAAGTCCAAATAGAGTACTTTTTTAATTTTGACCCATTTTTTGAGGAATAAAATTTTGAAAAGTATTTATTTCAAAAACTGTAAAAATACCGTAAACAAGGGACCTAAAACACTTCCCTGTGGCACTCAATATCTAACAATACTTTCACTTTCCTTAATTTTAAGAAATTGTTGTTTATTTTTTAGATAGCTTCTTAAAAGCGAAAGTCCATTTCCATGAACGCCATAGTGCTGGAGCTTTTGCGCCAAGATATATAACAAAAACTTTTGTCAAATCAAAAAATGGCTGTTACAGCACTATGACCTTCATCCAAACATTTACATATATAGTTCTGAACATTCACAAATCCTCTTCAGTACTACAGCCCTTTCGAAATCCGAACTGAAAAGCATTAAATAAGTTATTTTCCATGAAATGTGGAAAAATCTGATTTTATAATATACCTTGAAAAATTTGATCAATAATTGGTAGTAGCGATATAGAACGAAATTATTCAACATATGTCGCTTTATTTTCTTTGGGAATAGGAATAACCTTATGTGTTTTCAAAGTATCGAAATAAAATCACGTGTCAACTATAACATTAAAAATGTTTACCAGACATGAGGTAATATAGTTTGCGCAATGTAATAACACTATGCGGTAAATATATTCATAACCACAACTTCTCCCAGATAAGAGGTCTGCAACAATTGCTATAACATCTTGATATAACTTATAACTTAGATGAAAACTGTTATAATAGAGTACTGAAGTTCCCGATGTATTACACGAATCTGACGATAACTGTACTATTTGCTATTTTATGTTATCAACAGATTGCAAGAAATGACAGTTAAGTATTTCAGCTTTACTAGCATAAAAAAAGCTAATATGTATTTTTTTATCTTTTTATCGCGAACAAAATAAAAAGTTTTTATTGTTAATGAAGTTTATTAAAAAATAATTATAATAACTGATTAAGTAAGTCCATAAAATGTGTTATTTTCGATTTGGAGGATGAGGCGCCGCAGACGAAAATTTTTGTTAAATATAAATCTTGATTATTTGTGCGAATTAATACACAAAAATACCTAAATGGATGATTCCGTTAACATAAAATTAGTAGAAGCAAATAATCAATTATTTTCTTCTTTGTTGAAATATTAAAATTTTAGCCTTTTTATGGCAATTTTAAGAATCAAAAAAGGCTAGAAAAATTTGAGGCTAAAAGCAAAATAAAAAGGCTACATTTAGCCTTAGAAAGGCTAAACTGGCAACACTGTTTATTTATTAAGCATTTACCATGAAATAAAATTTTTTCAAAAATTTTGCAAAATTCCTAAAATTATCGCACAATTGTATACAATAAATTTAATTTCTATAAACACAAATTTTATATTGTTTTTTTTTTTAAAGTTTGGGAAAAAAGTCATATTCGATTCATAATATCTATGAATACAATTTATAGATTTATATGCTTTCTTCTCTGTGTTCTAAACAAAAATATTTAAAATAGCAGATCATCTAAATCCATAGTAAAGCTGCAATTGCATTACAAGTGCATTTTTAAATAAACTATTTACTTTTGTAGTTTCAAGTCTCACTTGGTCTTCATTACAGCCGTTAATCATTACAATTCCTTTACATTGTAGTTTAATTTCAGTAATTTGCCAGATTTTTCTACCATTAATATAAATTTATAACATAAAAAATTGTGATTTTCCCATTCAGGTCTGTTCGAAATGGCCCTCCCACAACTTGAAATATAAACCATTAAAAAATATTGATATTATATTCCACCCCTCGTAGCATGTTACCTGAGAAACAACTGGGAATACCCTATATAGTTCTGAGATCTACTCCCTTAAAGCTTTCACCCGATGTGTCACAACCCCATTCAGGTCTGTCGTAAATGCCCCCCCCCACAACATGAAATATATATGTTTGAAATATGAATGATTGTATTCCACCCCTCGCAGCATGTTCCCTGAGAAACAACTGGGTATACCCTATATAGTTCTGAGATCTACTCCCTTAGAGCTTTCACCCGATGTGTCACAACCCCATTCAGGTCTGTCGTAAATGTCCCCCCCCACAACATGGAATATATATGTTTGAAATATGAATGATTGTATTCCACCCCTCGCAGCATGTTCCCTGAGAAACAACTGGGTATACCCTATATAGTTCTGAGATCTACTCCCTTAGAGCTTTCACCCGATGTGTCACAACCCCATTCAGGTCTGTCGTAAATGTCCCCCCCCCACAACATGGAATATATATGTTTGAAATATGAATGATTGTATTCCACCCCTCGTAGCATGTTCCCTGAGAAACAACTGGGTATACCCTATATAGTTCTGAGATCTACTCCCTTAGAGCTTTCACCCGATGTGTCACAACCCCATTCAGGTCTGTTCGAAATGGCCCTCCCACAACTTGAAATATAAACCATTAAAAAATATTGGTATTATATTCCACCCCTCGTAGCATGTTACCTGAGAAACAACTGGGTATACCCTATATAGTTCTGAGATCTACTCCCTTAGAACTTTCACCCGATGTGTCACAACCCCATTCAGGTCTGTCGTAAATGCCCCCCCACAACATGAAATATATATGTTTGAAATATGAATGATTGTATTCCACCCCTCGCAGCATGTTCCCTGAGAAACAACTGGGTATACCCTATATAGTTCTGAGATCTACTCCCTTAGAGCTTTCACCCGATGTGTCACAACCCCATTCAGGTCTGTCGTAAATGTCCCCCCCCCACAACATGGAATATATATGTTTGAAATATGAATGATTGTATTCCACCCCTCGTAGCATGTTCCCTGAGAAACAACTGGGTATACCCTATATAGTTCTGAGATCTACTCCCTTAGAGCTTTCACCCGATGTGTCACAACCCCATTCAGGTCTGTCGTAAATGCCCCCCCACAACATGAAATATATATGTTTGAAATATGAATGATTGTATTCCACCCCTCGCAGCATGTTCCCTGAGAAATAACTGGGTATACCCTATATAGTTCTGAGATCTACTCCCTTAGAGCTTTCACCCGATGTGTCACAACCCCATTCAGGTCTGTCGTAAATGTCCCCCCCCCCCACAACATGGAATATATATGTTTGAAATATGAATGATTGTATTCCACCCCTCGTAGCATGTTCCCTGAGAAACAACTGGGTATACCCTATATAGTTCTGAGATCTACTCCCTTAGAGCTTTCACCCGATGTGTCACAACCCCATTCAGGTCTGTCGTAAATGCCCCCCACAACATGAAATATATATGTTTGAAATATGAATGATTGTATTCCACCCCTCGCAGCATGTTCCCTGAGAAACAACTGGGTATACCCTATATAGTTCTGAGATCTACTCCCTTAGAGCTTTCACCCGATGTGTCACAACCCCATTCAGGTCTGTTCGAAATGGCCCTCCCACAACTTGAAATATAAACCATTAAAAAATATTGATATTATATTCCACCCCTCGTAGCATGTTACCTGAGAAACAACTGGGTATACCCTATATAGTTTTGAGATCTACTCCCTTAGAGCTTTCACCCGATGTGTCACAACCCCATTCAGGTCTGTTCGAAATGGCCCTCCCACAACTTGAAATATAAACCATTAAAAAATATTGATATTATATTCCACCCCTCGTAGCATGTTACCTGAGAAACAACTGGGTATACCCTATATAGTTCTGAGATCTACTCCCTTAGAGCTTTCACCCGATGTGTCACAACCCCATTCAGGACTGTCGTAAATGCCCCCCTACAACATGGAATATATATGTTTGAAATATGAATGATTGTATTCCACCCCTCGTAGCATGTTACCTGAGAAACAACTGGGTATACGCTATATAGTTCTGAGATCTACTCCCTTAGAGCTTTCACCCGATGTGTCACAACCCCATTCAGGTCTGTCGTAAATGCCCCCCTACAACATGGAATATATATGTTTGAAATATGAATGATTGTATTCCACCCCTCGTAGCATGTTCCCTGAGAAACAACTGGGTATACCCTATATAGTTCTGAGATCTACTCCCTTAGAGCTTTCACCCGATGTGTCACAACCCCATTCAGGTCTGTCGTAAATGCCCCCCCACAACATGAAATATATATGTTTGAAATATGAATGATTGTATTCCACCCCTCGCAGCATGTTCCCTGAGAAACAACTGGGTATACCCTATATAGTTCTGAGATCTACTCCCTTAGAGCTTTCACCCGATGTGTCACAACCCCATTCAGGTCTGTTCGAAATGGCCCTCCCACAACTTGAAATATAAACCATTAAAAAATATTGATATTATATTCCACCCCTCGTAGCATGTTACCTGAGAAACAACTGGGTATACCCTATATAGTTTTGAGATCTACTCCCTTAGAGCTTTCACCCGATGTGTCACAACCCCATTCAGGTCTGTTCGAAATGGCCCTCCCACAACTTGAAATATAAACCATTAAAAAATATTGATATTATATTCCACCCCTCGTAGCATGTTACCTGAGAAACAACTGGGTATACCCTATATAGTTCTGAGATCTACTCCCTTAGAGCTTTCACCCGATGTGTCACAACCCCATTCAGGACTGTCGTAAATGCCCCCCTACAACATGGAATATATATGTTTGAAATATGAATGATTGTATTCCACCCCTCGTAGCATGTTACCTGAGAAACAACTGGGTATACGCTATATAGTTCTGAGATCTACTCCCTTAGAGCTTTCACCCGATGTGTCACAACCCCATTCAGGTCTGTCGTAAATGCCCCCCTACAACATGGAATATATATGTTTGAAATATGAATGATTGTATTCCACCCCTCGTAGCATGTTACCTGAGAAACAACTGGGTATACCCTATATAGTTCTGAGATCTACTTCCTTAGAGCTTTCACCCGATGTGTCACAACCCCATTCAGGTCTGTCGTAAATGCCCCCCCCACACACAACATGGAATATATATGTATGAAATATGAATAATTATATTCCACCCCTCGTAGTATGTCTCCTGAGAAACAACTGGGTATGCCCTATATAGTTTTGAAATCTACTCCCTTAGAGCTTTCATCCGATGTATCACAACCCCATTCAGGTCTGTCCAAAAGGCCCCCCATTCAGGTGTGAATTTATAAGAATTTTCGCAAAGTTCCGACCCTCGTAGTATCTTCCCTAGGAAATAAATGAATATTGTCTAAACAGTTTTGGGTTCTACTCTTCCAGACCTTTAATTTGATGTACCATAACCCCATTCAGGTATGGCCAAAATCAAAATATGGCCCCCTGTTTCTTAGACTTATTGAATTTTGCCAAACTTCAGCACCTCGCAGCATGTCTCCTGAGAAACAACTGGATATACTCTGTGCAGTTTTGAGTTCTACTCCTCTAGAGCTTTCACGTGATATATCACAACCCCATTCAGGTCTGTCCAAACTGGCCCGCAATGTGACCTGAATATAGGTATTTTTGTTGCACCATATCCTAATGATGTATATGTTTCTTTATTTTGTTTTTTTCCAAAAATGTTTTATTGTGATGTTTTTTTTAATAAAATAATAAAAATTATTTTTAAAAAAGTGTTTTTTTGCTTTAAAAATAAGATTTTTGAAATGCAAAATGTGTGGAACGTAGTTAACAGTGTGTGGAACGTATTTAACAGAGGTGTGGGACGTATTTAACTTACGAATTTATCTTCACACACATCAAGAATGGATCCCTGTGGTATACCCCTAATAAGTGGAAGAAAAAGTGATGTTGTTGAGGTATTGATTTCAACACGTTGTGTTCGATTTTCAAGATATGAAGCAATAAGTTTACATGAAGTGAAAGAAAAATGCATAAACTTTTCCAGTTTTTGAATCAATATCATATGATCTACAGTATCAAAGGCTTTTGAATGATCCAGTAACACCAACAAAACAACACATCCATTATCAACTTCATGTCTAATATCCTCGGCTACATTAGTTAACGCAGTAATGCAACTATGTTTCGCTCGGAAACCAGATTGTTTCTCAGTTAAAAGGTTATTATTACATAAATACTGAGTTATTTTTTTTTGCGTATAAGTTTTTCAAATGCTTTTGACAGATATGGTAGTATAGCTATGGGCCGATATTCATTGAACGATTTTGGTACTGGAAGTATTTTAGCTTGCTTCCATCTTAGTGGGTAATGGTAGAAGAATTTTGAAGAAAGTCGGATAAATGTTATCAATACCAGTGGCATTAGATTTTATAGACAGACAGCTTTTGAGAACATCCAATTGACTTACGCACTCAAAGTTGAACATACTATCAGGATGATTACTATTAGAGACTTGTTACAAACGAAAATACTCAAGGGACAGGGAGACGGAAAAGATCTTTAGAATAATTTTAGTTCAGAATAAAGGAACTAAGAGAACTCCATATAGTCTGAAATCCGTCGATTCGAAGCTTCAACGAATATTTTGCTGCGTTTCATGGAGAAGGAAGTTATACATGTGGCCTAAAGCCAAGAATCCTAACTTATAGCCAGTAAGATGTCTAATTACATCACGTTTGACCTAACGGTGGCATCGATTACATCTTCTTCATGCATTGTTTCTACATTATAAGAAAGAATATTATCTTCCACATGGTAAACTGAGGTAATATAACAGTCATTATCTAGTCCAAAGACTTGAAGCTAATAAACATCATATTCTGTAGAGGAGTACCGATATTATTACTAGAAATGCACCAGTATTACACTTATCATTTAAATAAAAATATTAGAATGGCATTTTTAAATAGGAATAGAAAACAGGACATTGATATAAAATTGGCAGAAAATACAGCCCCATATGAAACACTTGATAGAAGAGTATCTCTTGACAGCTCTTTCTCATATTACTAAAGGAATCCTAAAATAACCGATTGAAAAAAGTGGGCGTGATACCTCCATTTCTGTGAAATCGTAAGTATCAAGATTGTTGTATATACAGACGACATTATGCTCCTTATAAGAGAAAACATTTTTTAATGGCGTGAAGATAAATATGTCCTACACAAATGTTAAATACGCTCTATACGCTGTTAATTGATTTTTTAATGAACAAAATTATTTTTTTAATAAAAATACTATTAAACATGAATCGGGTAATTAGGACTAGTAGAATCCAGAAATGTATGTTATATGTCCAGATTCGATCTGGGATCAGAGATATATAATTTTGAAAAATTAATTCTTCAATATAAAAAAAATATGGGATCATGTCTCCTCCTTAGGTCCATTGGAGCCACTTGAAAATTGCACATTTTCCCATATTTTCATAGTGAAAAAATACATTTTTAAACATTACATATCTCTGATCCCAGATAGAATCTGGACATAGAACATACATTTCTGGAATCTACTAGTCCTAGGCTACTGAGATAAGAGTTTAGTTTTAACGTTGCAAATGACTCGAGAATGAAATAGGAATCAAAATTAGGATCCTATTGTAAATTTTTCAAAGCTCTGTCAGCATTGTCATTACCTAAGTCTCGTTAAAAATTTGTCAAGTCTGCAAAGGTCCGAGTTCTTGTACACGGCGAGAAATTGACTTCGGTTGTTTTAAATATATCCAACAAACCACTTTAAAGAGCTAGACGAAAATATTTATTTTGTATGTGAGTAAGATTGTTAGGCAAGGGGTTGCAGGTTCGATTTCCACCACAGAATCGGGCCTGTTTTTCCTTCAACAGGCATATGGTCTTCGTTATTCTACTCGTATAAAGTATGATAATAATTTGCAATTTTATTGTAATTATTAAAATAAAAATTAAATCTATTCAATAAATTAATAAATATTTAGTCTTGCTCTGGACACTAAAGGCTCAAGTTTCTTAATATATTTTATTCTACATAACACAGAGTTTAAAGGACTCTAATACATATATAAAAAAACAGTACGTAGGAAGTTTCTTTTAGAAAACAAAGGTCTAAGAATAAAACTAATATATATATATATATATATATATATATATATAACAAACAAAGTTTACCTCCCTCTGGAAAAATTTACCTATTTACATATTTTTTCTTACAAGCACTAAAGAGTTTATTATCCTTATGTTTGTTGCAAATGCTTTAACTTACAGTACAATGATATTCACATCTCCTTTACATACGAACGTATGTATAACTTCACTTAGTTGATATGAAATGTAGTAAAATAAAGTAGCAAAAAAAAAAATATGAGTAAAGTAATACTATGGGGGAGCCTCTTATTAAGTAACAGAAGAAGAAGTGGAAAAAAGTCTACTTAAAACTTAACTTACTTGAAATTTTGTAAGGTGGCCAAACTCTTTAAAGTAAAAAAAGAACCCTTTGAACATTGAAACTTTTTAACTTTGAAAATGTTAAAAAAAAGAATTAATTATGCTGAAGGCGTAAGAATGTTAATTATTAACTTTAAATACTTTTAAATTATGTTTAAATTGCCAGAGAGGAATATTATTAACACTTTTTTTTTTAAAGGAGAAGAAGAAGGAAATAAAGTTTTAAACAAAAGTGTTAAAGTTTTGGATTTTGTTTTATTTTGTATTTAGGAGTTCCAAATTGATGTTAAACAATAAGAATTACGAATTTTAACATTGTGCTAATAATCGCGATCGTTATTTTGAATAAATTCACAAGAAGTTTACGCTATAATATATCTTTAGTTTTTCTAAAGTAAATGGGAAAGGTTTCCTGAAGAGCTGGCTTAAGCAACCGGAAAAATACGCATAGGAACTAACTTCTCCTAACAAATAAGTTGTGAATTTATTCAAAGTAACGATTGCGATTATTAGCACAATATTAAAATTATTAATATTTCGTTATTTGCAGCTAAATTATTTTCAATAAGAATTATGTTTTAAAAGAATTTATGTAAAACTGTCTTATTTTTTAAATATAATTTCACACCTTAAATTCAGTAAAAGAAAACCTTAATCAATAGAAACAATTCATTGTCATATTAATATCTTCTTACGACCACAACCACTATTTATCGATTGCCTTTTGAAAAAAATCCCACGATTGCAATTTATATACCAATAACAACAAAACAACAACTAAAAAAAACTATCATGGCCAAGAAATCTCTATAAACCAAAAACAACATGATAATAAAAAGCTTAAGAAAATGTTTTATATTTAATATAATGAAAATAATGTTAGAATTACATGCATGAGATTTTTTATTATAACAAGAAACGCAAAAGAACATTATTTAAAATTATTTATAAAACCCACAAGAAAAAAAAATCTTATTAGAAATACACAAACTACTAAAATAAAAACAACAATAGCTACCAATACCCAATAATAATTTCTACTACTTATTTAAACATTTATGTTTGCTTGTTTGACACACTGCTTTTTTATACAAGTCTGTTAATGTACGTTTAGACTTTTTTGTTATTGCCATTTCCTTAAGTTTTTCTTGTTTTTTTTTTTTGCCTTCTCTTAAACCACAAACGTAAATTATGACTTGCATGGCCTTTGTCGGCGTCTGTGGCCATAAAATCGAAAAAATACAACAACAAAAAAACATTTTACTTGTTTTTTTTTTTCATAAAAATAAATTGCAAAAACAGTATTATTTTTACAAGTTTTTTCTCTCTTCAGAACAGGGATGGAAAAGTTGATTCTATAGTACTTTTTTTTGATAATATTTAACATTCAATGGTACCGAAGCACTCCCTCGTGTCATTTGATACTGTCAAAAGATTAGCTTTATATTCCACAATTCGAATTAAAAATTTTTAAATGAAAATATATTTTGGAGATATATGTATACTTTTCGTATGTTTGTTTTTCTTCATGCATTTGATTACGATTTACAATTGGTGTTTAGAAATAACAATGAAATTGCATGAACACTATCTCTGATTAAATGCTAGTTCTTTGAGTTCCCAAAAAATTAGACACGTAATTAGGACAATTGAATATGTTTATAGGGCAAACAAGCTACATTATAAAAACATTTGAGTTGCAGGTTTAATTTATAAAATTTAAACTCTAAAATATATGAACAATTATTGCTAAAAACTACAAGTTTCTACGCTCTGTAAATCAAATTGAAGTGAAAACGTTCCGAGTTCTAAAAACATATGATAATGAATTATATTTTAACAAAACTAAAGCTGAAGTGCTCGATTTTATGGCTGATCTTGGATGACTTTTTTCTCCACAAATTTCATTAAGATCTTCATATTTTACTATAATATTTAAAATGAATAAAATCATTTACTGATTTGATATCGTATTAAATCCTTCGTTTTAGATTTATAAATCACATTCTTTGAGTTTTGCACTAAATAAAAAATAAATAACTGTTCAAAATTTGAATTTTAGTACTGTGAAGGTGAAAAAAAGTAATATTTGAGATTTATTTTGATACCAAAAACATTTCAGCATTGCCAGAAACTTTGGATTAAATTTTTGGTGTAAAATTCACATCAAAATTATCAAAATTATTATTTTTCTTTCTTAATTTCAGCTTTATAACTACTTCTAACCCTATTAAACGTCCTACTATCGTCAGAAAAAAATTTTCTGAGAAATAATTCGTATATATTTTGAGTTTAAAGAAAACATTTTGGAAATTTAAAATATAAATCATACAACTTCGAACAATTTTCTTTATAGAATATATAATACCGATTTGGTTCCAATCCTAATTTTATTGATTTCAAAGAAGTTCAAATTAATCATGTTCGAAGACTCCTAAACACAGAAAAAAGTCATCAATCACCAAAATAATTCATTCAATTAAAAATTGTTTAAATTTACACCTCTCACCAAAATCATTATATCAATTACTAATAACTGTAAAAAATGAAATACAGAAAAAATTTTCCAATTAAAAAATTTATTAAATCAGTCAAGTAGATGATTGAATGAATTAAAAATTTAAATGAGAAAAAAATCTTACTTGAATTTTATTTTTACTGTTTCTTTTGTTTTATTTTTGCTTGAATAGATTAATTAAATTTTGATTTAAATGAAAAATATATATATATATATATATATATATATATATATATATATATATATATATATATATATATATATGTATGTAAGGTAATAATTTTTTCTGTGAATGGAATAAAAAAATCATTAGAAATTACATCGATCCAAGATTTTTAAGGTCGTAAACTATCCATTGTTTAGCATAGGTTAAATATTAAATTCATATTGCTTTATTTATATATATATATATATATATATATATATATATATATATATATATATATATATATGTATAGGTATAAATATATAAAAAAAATCTAAACCAAATTTAGATTTTGCATCTGCGCTAAAATTGAATTGTAAGCGTATATAGCAAAACGTATTGATTTATAAACATTATAAATCTTATTCCACAAAATAATAAAAACCGTTACTAAGAGGCTAGGTCCATATTAAAACGAGGTCCTTTAAAAAAAATCCAGGAATAAACTTTTACTTTGATTGCTTATATCATCACAAAAAGTCTTAGTAGAATAAAATATTATATAAAAGAAATTTATGCTTTTTATTCTAAATAAAAAACTTATATAGTTTTTTTTCTACAAAATGTTAGATTAAAGATTTTAGTTACTTTCAAGACCCTTTTTAGGAAAGTCAAAGTCGACTGGCCGGTTTACGACCAATCGAGACAATTTTCGTACTCATAAATGTAATAAATGTTTGGGAGATTTCAAAAATAAAATTTCAAAAATCGTCAAAAATATGATATAATCATTATTCTGGCAACGCTGCTTCCATACCTGCCTCAGAAGAATGAAAGAACGTTTTTTTTTTTTTTTTTTTTTTTTGAAAGTACATTTTCTTTTGTTTTGATTTCTCTTTATATTATTTGCAAAAAATTTTTTTTTTAGTTCTTTGGAACCATGTAAGTTTTCTTGTTCTTATTGCAGCCCACACACACTTGTTGAACGATTTTGTTATGATGTTGTTGGTGGTGGAGGTGAATAAAGCATGTGTAAAAGAAATCAACAGCCAGAATAAAGTGAAAAAAACTAAATTACAAATGAGGCTTGTCTGCTTTGAGGCTACTAAACTCAAAAGAGTATAAGAGAGCACTATGGGGAAATAAATAAATAAATAAAAAATAAATAAATAAATAAGTAAATAAATAAATAAGTAAATAAATAAATAGGTAAATAAATAAATAAAATAAAAGTTTTAGTTTGTTTTCTCTCTTTTTTACTCTCCCTCTCACCAAGATGTTTGCAGTTTTACTTACGTTGACAAGAAAAATCATAAAATATTTCTTTTTTTTACATATCTAACCCATTGTGCAGTAATTTTATAAATATAAATAAATAAAAAAAATATATGTACACGTTTTTCCTCGTTATTTTCTGTAAATAAAACTTGCATTTATACAGAAAAAAAATTCTATGTTTGTTCAAAATCTCAGTGATGAATAAAGTGTTTAAATGAATTAGTTGTTTAGATGTTTGGAGGTGGTTGTCTGAATGAGTGGGTGTTTAGGAAGGTTGTTGTTGCTATTTACAAACGTATTGAAAGTGCTTCCGTTTAATGTACTTTTAACAACAAACAAAACAAAAAACCGACAAAACATATTCAAACAAAAACTAAAAAATACATTAAGCCACTTTTATATGAAGAGATTTTAAAATAAAAAACAATTATTGTACCAGCCATTAAACGGAAAAGTTTATGTTTAATATATATAATGATAAACAATTTTTTTTTTTTTAAATGATACATTTTTTTTTTTTTTTTTTTTTTTTTTTTTTTGTGAAACCATCAATTATTAAAGGAAATCAGGCAAAATAATCATAAATGTAATAAAAATGTAAAATTTGTTTATTATCCGTTTAAGGAGGCATCATTGCGTATGATGATTATTAATTATAATGTTAATAATAATACTCATACGCCATATGTTGATATTTTGCTAGGTTTATTAAAGTTAATTATCATGTCAAATTTTATGGGGTTTTATTAAAATTTTTTCCTGTTTTTAAATTAAAAATTTATGAAAGAATGTTTGTGTAATTATGGACGTTGTAAAAGTACAATATATTTAATTATTCATACATAATACCTTTGACATTTGAAAGTATATTAAAAAGTGTTATATTGACAATTTAAAAACACCATATCTAAAGGAAATGAGTTTAAACATAATAGAAGCAGTCTATGTTTAAAAATTGTAAATCCCTTAATATTTCATTAAAAAAAAAAAAAATACTGAAAATCATTTTTCAATAAAATTCCTTTGATTTCGATATAAACTAAGAAAGTATAAACTACTTAATAACAAACTATGACTGACATTTTATTTTGCTACATAAAATTTTAGATTGTATTTCCTATAAATAATAGATAATTTCGCTTTTTAAAAATTTTGGTCCTTCGAACCTTATTTTATAATTCAAAAATTTTTTTTGTTTTGGAAACTGTGTCCCACTAATTGTATTATTTCCAACGCTTGTTTATGTCCAACATACGAGCAGTATAACATGATTAAATTATCAATAAAATTTTAGTAATAAGTCACATCATCAACCAGTCTCATCATTATGAGTATTATTAAATTTATTAATAAATACCTTTAAATAAGAGCATAGTCTTTCATATACTCACCTAAAGGTTTTGGTAAGCAATATTTTAATTAATAATTTCTTTTTTTTTTATTTTAAGTAACATATTACAGAACCATGGAAAATTACCTGTAAACAAAAGGAAAAATAAAATTATTAATTAATGATAAAGAAGAGAAATATATTTATAATGAAAAAGTTTATTAAAAAAAAAAATATCTTTTACAAGTAAAATGAGATTTATTAATTAATAAGAGAATAAAAATATAAAAAAATCTACGTTCTTAATATATTTAAATATTAAATGAATAAATAAGAAATAAAGAAATAAATTAGCATGTCTAATCAAGTAAATGATTTTGGCTAAAAATGAATTTCTAAAATTTTCATTAGCAAAATTTTTGGTACTTCGCACGCAATTTGTTTGACTTGTTATAAAAGACGAATTGTTTTTAATTATGCTCATATGATTAAAAAAGAAAAAGTTTTTAATCACTATAATTCCAAATATAAAACAATTATAATTCGGTTCGAAGGACTATAATTAGAAATATGACCTATAAGTTTAACCTCCATTATCTTAATGCGAAATTTGCAAAATAATTTTCTTTTAAAATAATTGAAATCTGAAGCAAAATCGATTATAAATATGTAGTTTCTTTAAACTTAGTTAAATTATACGATTTAGCTAATTTTTTTTTTTCAAACAAATTTTATTACACTTAATTTGATCGTATCATTTTAAGATTTAAAATATAAATTATTTTAACTATATATTAGAGTTTTTATTTACAATTTTTTAATTAATCAAATATTTTTTAATATATTATAAAAATAAAATTATTGAAATTCGGTGCGAAGGACTTAAATTTAAATAAGTTTCAAATTAATTTAATATAAGTCTTTTAAACTGTTTTAAATTTATTTTTAATGATTTTTCTTTGTTAATAGAAATATGTATACTGGAAATAATAAAGCAACTACTAATTAAAATTATCTCAGACAATAAAGACGGATTAAAAAACTTGACTCTATGTCGTAAATGATTTGAGAAATACTCAACTTTAGCATCTCAATCGTTTCTAGATTATCCAAACAGTATCGAAAATGAATGGCTTATAAAAAAAAAAAACAAGTTTGAGTGCTATATTCGGCAGTCTCAATATCTTATATCATATCCTACTCATACGTAAATAAAAAAATAAAGTCTACTTTTCTCTAAAATTTAAAAGTTGTTATTTTTTTAGCATTTCTATTAAAAAGAAACGGAAATTGTAGACGTAAACTTATATTCAATACAACCCCGATAGAGTGGCAGTCGAATGATGAGACAGTTCACAAATCTTCGGAGACCGTATTCCGACTGCGATTTCAGATTGCAGTGAATCGAATGTTACTAAATTACGAGCAGCTTTCGTCCAACCAACCACAAAAGAAGGCAAATGGAAAGCTAAACAATCTAACAGAGCAAATTCCGATTCCACAAGGACATGCAAAGCAAAATGCAGTGAGGTTCCGCTGAATTTCAAACCAAATACTTGAAAATATGCTTATTCTGCATCTTTCGGCGATATCATATATTTGTGGAATCTACTAGTCCTAGACAACTTCCACTCTACCCCTTACCCGATTCATGTCTGCTCCTTATGTCCACTGGAACCACTTAAAAATTCAACATTTTTCCATATGATCATAGTGAAAAAAAAACATTTTTAAAAATTCTATATTTCTGATCCCAGATGGAATCTGCATATAGAACATACATTTCTGGAATCTATTAGACCTAGGCTACTTCCACTCTTCCGCTTACCCGATTCATGTCTGCTCCTTATGTCCACTGGAGCCACTTAAAGTTTTCGATTTTTGTTCAAAGAAATTTTATATATAGAGTGATATATTTGAAATTTTTTTGAAATTTTATAATTTAATGTGTTTTATAAATATATTTTGATTTTTTTTATTTAAAATTTAATTTTGACATAGCTTATCATATGCATAATTTTAGTATAACAAAATATGTATATTTTTTATTTCTTCAGGAAACTACCCAACACTTTGAAATTTGGTTTATTTTTTTCTGAAAATGTGATTCCTTATATATATATATATATATATATATATATATATATATATATATATAAACCACTGGTCCAATTTTCTTAACGTAAAACCCGAAAGTAAAATAAGCTATTTTATTTTTCGATAGAAGCAGGGGGAATGGGAGGGTGATAGCTCCCATACAAAGAATACACAAAACGCAGCAAAAGTCTTAAAATTTTACCAAATTATCTTTCTCACCAGTCACCAAACTTTGCATAGAAATGGGACAAATGGGACCAGTGTAAATGGTACCCCCCCCCCCCCCCCATACAACGAAAATATTACATATCGTATATCTTAGGAACTATTACAGAAAAAGCTATAAGATTATGTAAGAATAGCTTTCTAGGTCCAGGAGAAATGGTACCCCCATACAAAGCAAATATTCTTAAAGGCATATCTAAAGAAGTATTATAGTGAGAGCTCTCAATTTTTGTGGGAACTACTTTCTTATCATAATGCATGGATGAAATGAAAATAGGAGGGATAGGGACAGCGGTAGGGGTACTCCCTCTATAAAGAAAGCATAAATTTTCGCATATCTGAAGGAATAATTTACTGAAAGTCTTAAATATTTTTATAAATTATTTTCATATCAAATTCTGAATAGGGTGGATAGGTCGAGGGGGGAGTATTAGATCCCATATAAAGTAAATATTAGTTATTGCATCAAAAGGTGTAGCGAAACTCACCGGGATGAACTAATATTTTATAAATGTAAGACAATATTAAATTAAAAAAGGGCATAGTGTTTAATTTATGAACCGATTTGACTAATTTAAAAAATCGAAATTCGAAAAAAAATATTTATGATAGATTTATATAGGAGCTTCAAAAAATCTAATAACGCATTTTTGCCTATAACTCGGTTAATACTGGAACGACTAAGTTCATTTTTGCAACACAAAATTTCTTAAAAAAGTTTCCGATTTTTTTTTTTGTAAAAGAACAAAGTCTCTAGCTTACGAAATATGCCTTAGTCGATTGTTGTTGTTTTTCAGTGCACATGAAAACAACAACTATAAGGGAAGCAGACATTAAATAAATAAAAAAACTCAGATTTGCCTATAACTCGGTGGATTATGAACCAATTTGGTTGATTAAAAAACCGAAATTTAAGAAAAATATTTGTGATCGACTTATATATGAACCAATAGATTATTTAGGAATTGGATATAGATCAAAAATGCGTTTTGGCCGATATCTCTCTTCATTTCTTCAGCACAAAAATTCAGATAAAATTTTCCAAAGTCCCCACCGGCGTGAAATTATACCTATATAATCGTTACTAAAGTTATCCTATGTAACAATAATTATATTCTTAAAATGTAAAGATTTTTCTAAACAACGGCTTCAAAAAGTCAAAAATGCGTTTGCCCGATATCTTGGCTATTATTTTCTTCAACATAAAAATTCAGGAAAAAAAAAATCCAAATCTTCTTTGCATAAACGAAGTCCCTCGAAAACCGGTTTTTTGACATATCTCCGCCATTTATGAACCGATCTTCTCGAAAAGATTTCCGGTATATATATATATATATATATATATATATATATAGAGAGAGAGAGAGAGGGAGAGAGTTATTAAAATTCAAGAAAAATAACAATTAGAACATACTATTATTGTAGTGATAACGCGGTGATCATGTTTTTTTTTTTTCTCTGCGTGTGGTTTTTAATAACAAATGAGTTTTTAAAAATCAAATAATAATAGTATAATTGAGATGCACATTTTGAAAAATCTACTCATAAATTTTATTTATTTTCTAAAGAATCAATTTCATTATGTGTTTTTATTTGATTGTCATTTTGAAATATATTACAAATGTTAGGCTTACAAAGTTAGCCTTAAATGTCAGAGATATTTAAGAAAATTTTAGAAAACACCACTTTTTTGATTTAAATGCATATTTATTAAAAAATATATTTTAAATACAAATTTTTATTGCAAGTATTATTCTCTAATGAAATACTCACCATTTGCTTTGAAATTAACTTGATGAAGTTGAAAATACTCGTTTTTACAAAGGTGGAAAATTTAAACAGAAAATAAAAAAATGTTGATTACACGACCATTCGGATTTTTGGTCCATTACATAACTTGCAAAAATTAAATAGACTCACCTAATAGACTTTCCTAATTTTTTGGGAACGCTAAATTATTTAGCTTGGTACCATTATTCCTATGTTTTTACTTTTTGAAAAAATCACCAATACACGATTATACACGATTATACCAAATTACCCGAACTTACTCTTCTAGATAGCGTATTTTGGAATGAATCATTGTTCGGCATAAAGAGATGATGTTAAAATTGAAATGTATTCGTTTACTATTAAAAAATGTTGGCGGCAATTTTATATCTGAATAAAATTTCCATATTTTTACTCTCAGCTCTTTATTATAAATTTAGTTTACATTTCGTGTTGTGTAAGTGAAAATCAATGATTTAGTTTCTATTTAAAATATGTGAAAACAAATTTATAAAAAATTAATGGCAGAATTTGGAGCTACAAATATTTAAATTTGGTTCAAAAAGTTAAAAAAAAATGTACATTTCGTGTTGTGTAAGTGAAAATGTTAAACAGTACTCGGACCCTGGGAGTTATGGGAGCCAATCAATGATTTAGTTTCTATTTAAAATATGTGGAGAAAACAAAACAAGTTTATAAAAAATTAATAGCAGTATTTGGAGCAACAAATATTTAAATTTGGTTTAAAAAGTTAAAAAAAATAATCTGTGATTTTTTTTTTGTAATTTTGTACCCTTTACATAAAAAAATACGTCATTTTATACGAAATTCCAAAAAATACATCCAGGAACTTAAAATGAAAAATATTTTTGATGGCTTCCTTAAACAAAATTATTTAATATTTTTTCTCAGGGCTCGAAACCATAACCTCAAAGTAAAAAAATTGTAAAAATTTTAAAATAGCTAGTACAAGTTCAAAATAGCTAATTCATATCTGTTTCGAAGCAAATTGTTAATAGCAAGATTAAAAAAGGAATTTACAATTTTGTATATCTCTTTTTTCTTCGGCTCTTCAACACAGATGGCTTAAGCTATCTTCATAAGTCATATGACCATCAGTCAGTGAAATCAAATCAGTTTTCGGGGACACTTTACATTACAAGTTTCTCATATCATGGTTAATTTTGATAAGAAATAATATGAATATGAATCCATTATTTGCGTATTTTTTCAGAAAAAATGTTTTACTGACTTTGCTCTATATTTGTAACTTCAACAAGAATATAATATAAAATAATTAACGAATTTATATTCTGATTTTATATGTATATGCAATACAGATTTCGTGAAGGGTATACAAGATTCGGCCCAGCCGAATATAATACTTCCACTTGTTTATTTTGTTTTTGACCAACACTGTACAATTAATTTTTTTCACACATTAATTTAATTAAATTCAACTGATTATTTCAATTTTATTTACAACCAAATGTTTTCATTACAATATGTAAATTTAATGTATTTTATTATAATGTGAAAATTTTCTCACATTCTTATGAGAATTATTTAAAGGAAATTGATTGTAATTATAATAGGATATAAGGAAAAAATAAGTTTAATTGATATTGATGGGATTAAATTAAAATTTTAATTAATTTAATTTTAATTACTTATTTACATTAAAAAGATTTTCTTTATTTTTAAATTGTATCTTAAAATTAACAAATACAAAAATAATTTTGGATAAAATATATGTTAATTGCAATTATCGTTTCTAAATGCAGATGTAGAAAAATAAGTTTTCTAAAATACATTTTCTTAAATTTTTAAATTTTTCGATATATTTCATTTTTTCCTTTTGATCCTTTTAAAAAAGGTTTACAGCTCAACAAAAACTTTTCTTAAGTTATCAAATCAACATTTACTGAAAATTATATTTTAAAAAGCAAACAGAACGATAAAAAAATATAAAAACGTTTTATTTTTCCCTGCACGTCAAACTGACAAGGCAATTTTTTTCTTATAGTTGCCACAAGTAGAATTGATATTTTTCTTTCTACATTTTTAAGTTTTCAAGAATAAACGTTTATTTTTTTATATGCAGGCTTTTCTAAAGTAGTTAGTGTCAAGTAGTAAAATAGTATGACTGTAAGAATATTTCATATATAAATTTTTCTTATTTTTGTACCCCATTTGACAGTTGACATATTTTGACGTAACGTCAACAAGCCACAAAACGTATTTAAATGTATTTTTAAGTACTTGTACAAAGCATTAGTAAAACATAAGAGAGAGTAGGAGCAAAAAAAAGTTGTAAGTATGTGGAATATTTAAAAACGATTATGGTCGACTATTAAGAGATTGGTTGTAGAATACAGAAGAGAGTATAAGAAAAAGTAAATGATTGATTTCATTCATAAATTAATTATTTAATATACAAATATACAGTGGATTAATTAATTAAATCATGATTAAAATATTTTATGGTATTAAAGGCTAAAAAAATTATAATAATGTTAATAATAATTTTACGTAATAATTAATTAAAAAGGTTATTTACCTTGTCTATTATTGCTAAAAAAAATCTTATCTCTTAGTTACCTTATCAGAAATTTTGACAATATTTTTTTTGTATATATATATATATATATTTTTTTTTGTTATTTATGACCTAATACCCAGCAAAAACTTTTTGGTTTTCGGTAATAACAACTACTTATTAAAGTAGTTTCTTGGTAATGAGGCGTCATTATTATTTGCCTACTCTGTATTACATTGATAAGTACTCAATAGTATAATAGCACAGTAATACTGCAATCACGTGGATGAGCGCCGGATTAATAACCATAAGGTTGTTGGTTCAACCCCATTCTGAAACTGTTAGTTTTTTATAACAAAATGTCTAAAAAGATATTTTGAACTAAATAGAGTTTTTGTCGCTTAGGATGCTATGTGCGAGATGGTGTACTGAGTAAGACGTTAGTCAGTAAAAACGAATGATTAGTGTGTGTCCAAGTTCGAGTCTCACTGACGGCAAAATTTTTTTGTTTTTTTTTTTTATTTTTGTTTTCGTTTAGGTACATATTTTTTGAGTACCTCTAAGTCAAAAAATAACTACATGAATTTGTGGACAAGTCAAACAAAAATAACTAGTTATTCAGGTAAAAAATAAGTAGTTTATTTTTGTTTCCAATTATACCTGCTAGCTTACCTTGTGTCTACATTAGGCAAATTTATATCAAAACAAACGTCAAAATCAGTGCGAATATATACAAGGTAACCTTAGTTAAACAGTTGATTATTGTTTGGTTGTTAAAGTTGTCAAACTGCATATATAAAAAAAACAATAATGAATACGCCATATTGTTGTTTTTGTGCAACTGTTGCCACCTTCAACAAATTGGCGTTAAGTTTGACGTTTGTCTTGATAAAAAAATCTCTAATGTAGACACTATTTTACCAGTTAAAGCAAAGTTTTTGCTGAGTATAGCTCATTTTTATATATTTTCTTCTACAGTTATTTTTTGTTTTTTTTTTTTTAGTAAAAATGTCAATTTGTCTTAAAGAGTTAATGTAGTTTCAGTTGTAAGCATAACAAAACATACTTAACATACATATAATAGCAATATAGTTTAAAAAGAAAAATGTCATAACATAAATAGCGTAGCATAACAAGACAAAAAGTAGGTAAAGTAGTTATTAGTCACATTTAAGAAAAACATAAAAAGGGGTTTTCCCCCTCCCCTAAAAACTTTAACAATTGCATCAGCTGTTATCTTATTTTTATCCCAAAATATTTTAGTTTAATAAAAAAACAATTTTTCTTAAAATGACCTTTAGGTTTTGCTATTCATTTCATTATTATTTCTGTTTGTTTGTGGCTGAAGTAGAAAATTGCTATATGCTTTTCCTTTTGGTTTATTTTTTAACTTAAGTAAAGTCCATTAGTAACGCATAATTTAATTTTTTTTTTCTATTATCATTACTTGGCGTTTTTTCTATAATTCTTGGTCATGTCTCTTGTTGGTTTTCCATTTTCTCTTTTTTTAGATTTTCTTTTTACTCTACAGTTAAAAACATTTAGAGGCAAATAAATCAAATCATCATTAAGTGGAAGCTACACCTTGGTAATATTTAATAGAAAAAGTAAATATTTTTCTTTATCTATTTAGCTTAAAAATAAATTTATAAGGATAAAAGAGCTAGAGAGTATAAGATATAGTAACCTCATATAGTGGTGAGTAAATAAATTGATTACAATGAGAACCGCAAGCGACATAACCACAAAAGAAACTGTGAGGGCATAAAATGGTTATTAGCAAATAACTTTTAAACAATTTAAGGTATCAAAAAAAGTTATATATAAAAAATATAGAGCAGAATAAAAGCTCTCAGGAGAAATATATTTTAAGAAATTTATTTAAAAAAAACGAACCTACAGTATGTCAAATTTAAAAATTAAGATTGTTTGGATTTTTTTTTTTTTTTTTTTGTAAACCAGCAAAAAGAAAAGTAAAAAAAAGCATAAATTTTTCTTTCCAAGCCTTGTTAGCAAAAATAGTTATTTGTATATAACTTCTAACGTATTATATAAGGATAATAAAGAAGGATCGACGTTTTAAGAAAACTTAGATTACAACGAGCTTATTTATTTTATTTTATTTATTTATGCATTTATTTATTTTAGAATGAAAACTCAGTTTATAACGAACTTATTTATTTATGTATGTATGTATGTATGTATGTATGTATGTATTTATTTATTTATGTATTTATCTATTTATTTATTTGTTCATTTATTTATTTAATTATTTATTTATTTATTTAATTATTTATCAATTTAGTTATTTATTTTATTAAAATTAATATTAATTTTGGGATTTTTTTATTATTTCTATTCTTTTTTTTTTTTGTTAAATACGAAAATTGCCAAAATCTTTCAAATATTGCTAAAAATAATTTTAAATATTTTTTTTACCTCTAAAATGCCCCAAAAAAAACATAAAAAAATTAAAAGAAAAAAACAGCAGACATTTCTTTTTCAATATCACATAATTTGAAAATAAATTTAATATGTACAATGTCTTTGCCAGTTTATTATAAGAGAATTTATTTTTGTTCTTTTTATACCCTACACCACCGTAGGTGGTTGGGGTATTATGCGTTTGTGCTGATGTTTGTAGCACATAGAAAAGTTTATCCAACACCCACCTTAAAGTATACCAATCGACTCAGAATCACCTTTTTAAATCGATCTAACGATGTCCGATATTTTAATGAAATTCGGTGCTAAAAAGTTCTGTACAAGTATCAAACTTTGTGAAAAGTTTTCTGAAAATTGGTCCGCAATTGACCATAGCTCTAGTATAAACTCCTCTTCCGAAAAACACTTTAACGTGCATAAATCCCATACACAAATAAGTTTTATGTAAGTAGAAACAACATTGCCAAATTTTATGAGAATCGGTCCATAATTTACCATAGCTTCCATATAAACCCACTTCCAGAAATTGCCCTAAAGTTCAAAAATCATCTACATGTTAGTATCAACACGTTATTCTGTATTTGTATATATTTTTTTTTAAATTTAGTAAAATTGGTGTAATATAAGTCCCCTTCCCGAATGTTTATGCTCGTACACAATGGTGTAGGGTATCATATAGTCTTGACCAACTATATCTTTCATTCTCTTTCTTTTTTTTCTTATTCAAAGAATTCTTTTTCTTTTTTTCTTTTTAAGATAAGATATTAATTATATATTTTTATACAAAATAAATTTATTTTGTATATATATATATATATATAAAGAAAAATTTGTGAAGGTCTTTTTGTTTATAACTGATAAAAAATAATATTTTTGAGTACCCCTAGAGTCAAAAAATAAATACATGAATTTGTGGACAAGTCGAACAAAAATAACTAGTTATTCAGGCAAAAAATAAGTAGTTTATTTTTGTTTCCAATTATACCTGCTAGCTTACCAGTAAAGCAAAGTTTTTGCTGGGTAGTATCAATTTAATGTCACATCCGCGTCTTATTAGGTTATATCATATATGCGATTTTATATGTTTAAAAGTTGTAAACAAATGGTGTCAAATGTGACCACAACCGTTGTCGATTTTGTAAGGTATTTTTTCCCCTCAGTGTAGACATTGGGAACTTTTAGTTTTATATAAATAGCAAACAGAACATACACTGCAAACAATATGATAAAATGATTTATGAACTACAGAAGTATCTGTTAGAGTATAGTGCTCCAAATTCTATAGAGTTAAACAAGGAGATCTTAAGGAGAAGGTCCTATCAGCGCTCCAGGAGTTAAACTGTTATCTCCTACTGAAGACTGCATCTATAATGATATGGGTTAATAACCTTTACATGCTGATAAATTATTATCCCACCGAGCAACCTTCAACATACTACTCGCGAAATTGCGACATCTTACTTATGACCAAGTTCTTAATAAAAAATAAAAACAGAAAGAATTGAAAATTAGTAAAATTTGTGAAAAGGTTAGAGGTGAATCTGTCCGATTATAATAATTTGTATTTGTTTAAATTTCTTAATTTCATAATATAATTTAGCATCAATACCAATTCGGTCGACTCCAAAGTTGGAAATTGATTGAAGGATGATTTTAAAGGAAAACATGTTTTGAATAAGGTGAATATAAAGATTAAATTCAATAAACATTTTTTATATTAAATGGACGAAAACCTATATTTATAATTTTTTATTTGTTACTTTTTTTGCAGGATTACTATTTCATTTCGAGAGGCAACAAAGGAAACCTAATTGGAAAGTTATTCTATAAGTACAAAAACTGCTAAAGCTGCCGACTTGGTGAGGTTTTATAATGTATATTTAATGAAAACAATAAATTGGAAAAAAACATATTTCAATTTATATAAAATATGAAAATTCTAAAAACAAGTGCTCAAAATAAGAATATATTCGAGCGTAAAATACCTTTTAAGTTCTTGATAAAATCGCAATTGGGATTGATCTATATTTCTTAAATCAAGCGCATTTTGGGTTTAATTGTGATCCGATTATTCTGAAGTCAATTTTATTTATGCTCACTTGAAATATGGAGTTATTCTTAAATTAAACCAAAATTTCTAAAACCAAGAAAAATGTGGGATTAATTCAATCCAAAGTAAGCTTAAATACAGCTAAAGTTAAGAAATTAAAATTAAGTACGTATTACTCAATTTATTTTTTTGAGTGTAGCATTAAGAGATCAGTAGGCAAGAAATTTATATTTAACAAAATTTTCTCTACGCTTCTACGAATACAGAAACTTCTTAAAGTCCAATTTACTATGTTTAATTAAAGCTGCAATTAAACTTTCTGTACAATAATTTAATTAAAAGTTTTTTACCAAAACCAGTAATTTATTTATAACAAAGTTTTTGTTATTGTTGTTAGTAAAATTATTTTTTTAAATACCTATTGAATAAAAATAATTTAATTTAAATTACACGTGCATGTATGAGCACATTACCACTCAGAGGCTTTCAAATTTGTAAAAGCACACTCTCACACAAAAACCACCAAATAACCAAATTTTATTTAGAACCAATTAAAATTTAATTAAATACCGGATAAAGAAGAAAATGTAATTAATTTATTATACTTTGGTAGAAGTTTTATCGTTCGTTTTCAAAAGTAATGACCAATAAATCTATATTAAATGAGGAAAGAAATATTAAATTTATCTTAAGCTACAGAGGAAAAAAATAAAAAAAAAGTTGAAGAGAGTTATAAGAGAAAAGGGTAGAGGAAGCAAGTTGTGAAGGATATCTTATTGATTTAATTAAATTATTAATTACTTTTATTGTGTTTAATTATTACCTTTGGTTTTGCTTTATTTATTTCGTTTTAATAGTTTTTATTGTTGAAAAAGTGTATCATACTTTAAGGCTTTTTAATATAATAAAATTAAAGTATACTTTTAGGTCTTGTAATTGATTATCGTTTAACAAATTACTTACTTAGCTTTGTATTGTCAACGGCTTTCTGGCAAATACAAAGACTATTTTAAGGCTTCATTCAGCTACTATTTCTTTCTGTTTATACTTTTCTATTTTCTATAACCTATCAGTATTCCCAATAAAATATTCTATTTTATTTTTCAATTTTATTTTCACACTAAAAAACTAATATTATGTTTATTCCTAATAAAACTTATATAAAAGCTCAGAAAGAACCTTAGCTAAAATAGAAAATAATTAAATTGTATATGAAAAGAAATACTTACTTATTCTGTATTTAAATAGCTTTCATAAGCAGTTATTATTAAGATCTTTTTTTGCTTCAAAATTCAATACAAACAAAAATACTTTTTAGTAATTATCTCTTACCATCAAAAATTAAGGTATACTTTAATAAAGTAGCCCCCAAATAATTACAATTTTGACCATTTACCAAGCACAAATAAGCAAAACGCAATTAATTTCTAGTATCAAATTTAAAGAAATTATAACTTTTTGTTTGATAAGTCTTCTTAAAAAAACTTACTTCTACTCTACAATTTGCAGCAGCATATTTTCAGGTCAACTTTTCAATTATTTAAAACAACAATTCTTAAGATAAAAAACTAGAAAGCTTTTCTCTCCTGTTTCAATTTAAAAGTCCTCTCGTAGATATAAAAGAACTTCTTTCAATTTCTAGGAAAAACAATTCAAAATCATTGAAGTTTTATTAAATACTTCCTTAGCAACGTAATAAGAAACACAAAACAAGGCATACTTTTAGGAAGTTTTAATAAATTATTGAAAAACTTTTTTGTGTTAAAGTGATAGATTTTTTATTGGTATTAAAATATAATAATAATTCAAGAAATGTCAAAGGTCATTATCAAGTTTTGGACACGCAGTATATATAAAATTTAAATGATAGAATTTGGTTTGGTAAAAAGAAATATTAAACTTATTGTTATATGAAAAAGTCTTAAAGTATGCTTTAGTTATTGGTAAAAATTCTAACATTGAATAGTGGATCTTATGACAAAAGAATTAGTAACAAATTACTAGACGGATCGAACTGAAATGTACTAAAATAAATTAGAGCGCTATATTTGGCTGTGTCGAATCTTTCATATCCTTTACCACCTTACCGACAAATAATAAAATTTACGCCTTAAAAATAATCAAAATTTTTTCCATATTACAAAAATGCAAACACAAAATTAAACTATCATAACAAGCGTTGCTTCCTTAAAAAAAAAACAACACTGATAGCTTCTAATGACTACTTAATTTATATACATATGTTTGTATGTATATACCTGCTTATACAAAAAATTACAACGACACTGAGTCAGTGCAAAGCTTCCATTTCTAACTAAAAAACGTCCAAACATACATAAAAAATGATTGTTTGTATGTTTATACAATCAACAACTACTAAGCATTATAATACTGCTGTTGTTAATTAAACTGCTTGCTTACACAAAAACCAAGAACAGTAATAATCATTGCAATGCTTCATATAAATGTTTATGTGTATATACAAATGACAACCACGGTTTCCTTATACAAAAAATAAGTACTAAATTTATGTATGTACATATGTTTGTATGTAGATACATGCTTATACAAAAAACAACAAACGACAACCACTGCTTGACAGAGAAACAAACCGATGAAAATTTTTCGCATTAAATTTCAATGGAAATTTAAAAATTTCGGCGGCTGAATTTAAACCGGTGTGAGCCGACCAAATCGGCGGCGCGCTGCCGACTTTGAGCCGATTGCAACTCTGCTGCTTGCTTATACAAAAAATGACTACTAAATTTATATACATATGTTTGCATGTGGATATATGGTTATACAAAAAACAACAACCACTAATAGTCATTGCAATGCTTCCTATTAATGTTTACGTATTTATTCAAACGACAACCACTGCTTGCTTATACAAAAATTGATACTAAATTAATATACGTACATATGATTGTATGTAGATATATGCTTATACAAAAAAACAACAAACTAAAAAACGTCCAAACATACATAAAAAATGATTGAGTATATGTATATACAATCATTTCCAGTTAAAAATCGTCCAGACATACAAAAAAAAATTATTGTGTATATGTATATACAATCAACAACTACTGCTTGCTTACACAAAAAACAACAACACTGAAAGTCATTGCAATGCTTTTTTTTATATGTTTGTGTATGTATATTTTTAATAATTTTTTCAGATTTTTACCTGTAACTCGGTTGTTTATGAACCGATATGGTTAATTCAAAAAGGCGAAATTTTAGAAAAATATTTAAAACAGATTTGTACAATGTTCCAAAATGCACCGATATCTCAATTACTAATGAACTAATTTTGTTCATTTCTCCAAAAGAAGATTCCGAAAAACGAAGTTAGTAGCTTATATAGGAACTCAGAAAATCGAAAAAAAAAATACGTGTTTAAAGGCCTCTTTGGTTTTTTGGCGATATTTCGGCCTTGAAAATTAAGTACAGATTACTCAATTTATTTTTTGAGAATAGCATTAAAAGATCAGAAGGCAAGAAACTTATATTTAACAAAATTATCTCTAGCCTTCTACGAACACAAAAACCTCCAATTAAACTTTCTGTATAAGTTTTTCCATACTCTTGATAACATTTCTAAAAATTTAATTTAAAATTTTTCATCAAAACTAATAATTTATTTGTAACAAAATGCTATAGAAAATTTTCATTACACTATTTGTTTTTGTTATTGTTATCAGTAAAACTATTTTTTTTAAATCTCTATTGTATAAAAATAATTCAATTTAAATTACACGTGCATGTAATAGCAACAGAGACTTTTAAATTTGTAAAAACACACTCTCACACAAAAACCACCAAATAATCAAATTTTATATAGAACTAATTGAAATTTAATTAAATACCGGATAAAGAAGAAAATGTTATTATTTTATTATACTTCGTTAGGAGTTTTATCGTTCGTTTTTGAAAGCAATGACCAGTAAATCTATATTAAATGAGGAAAGAAATATGAATGAACCGATTTCGTTGATTTTTGCTAGTATCATTCTAAGGAATATTCCTTATAATATATATATATATATATATATATATATATATATTGATTTTGTACTTTTGGCTTTTTTTTTCATTTGTAGATTATGCTAACAATTTTTATAAATCTACAAAATTGAAAAAAATCGCCAAAACTATAAAATCGCAAAAAAGAGAAAAGAAATTGCAAAACGAAAAAACAAAAATCATTACTATTATTATAATTTCTATTATTATGGTAAAAAAAAAAATAAATAATAAAAAGCGAAAAAGAACTAAAATGAAAAAAACACCAAAATGAAAAGAAACCGCCTGAACCAAAAAAAATCGCCACAACAGAAAAAAATGTCAAAATTAAAAAAAGAATAAAAAAAATAAAAAATACCCAAATTAAAAATAAAAATCTGAAAATAACTTATTTATTTATTTTTTATTTATTTATTTTTATATTTATGTATTTATTTACTCATTTATTTATTTACTTATTCATTCATTCATTCACTCATTTATTTATTTATTTATTCATTTATTTACTTATATATTTATTTATTTAAAAACATTTATATTTTTGCACAGCAAGGGAGTAAATTATTTTGCTAAAAATATCTTGAAATTCCTAATAAATTCCAAAATAATGTATAGAAAAAATTGCAATTATCCCCATTTGCCTATTTAGACCGATTTGGCATTAATTTAGTTGCTTACCGTTTAAAAATTTAGACAGGAGAGCCTATTTTATTAAAATAGTAAAATTTTTTTAAATATATAAAAAATATATTAAAATTAATTGTGTTAATTTTATTTTTAATTTAGTTTATTAACAAGATAGTCCTTTCGTGTTCCAAAACTCATTATGATATCTTAAGCGAATAATAAATTTTTCTAGCTAGACTTCTTTTATTTTTTAAATATGTGAAAATTAGGAACATAATATAAACGTACACTAAATTTATTCTGAATTTTAATATTTATGATTTCTTAAAAAAATTTGTTTTTGTTATTGTCTTGTTTTTTTTTATTGAAATTAAATATTCGTTACAAAAAAATTTAGTGCCTCAGCGTCCATTGTACATTATTGAAGCCAGTTGGCAAAATATACAAATTATACAAATTAAGAATATTTAGTATAATGAAAAATTAAATTAAAAAATTAAAATTAAATAACAAATTTATATATATAACAATGAGATTATTAAAATAGAAGCATTTCTATATTCTCTAATAAACATTTCTTTATTTCTTTTTTGAAAATCGATATTCTTTTAATATTTTTAAAATTTTCTGGAATATTATTATATTCCAAACTACCCAAGTGTTCAACCCTTTGCTTGGTAGTCTCCAAACGACATCTTGCAACTCTTAAGTTCAACGCATTTCTTGTATTAAATGTATTTTGATTTCTTCTAAATGATATAGTGTGAAAACCTATATTATTTAAAGTTTTAAAAACATACAATAGAAGTTGCATGTTGTGCAAACTATAAACAGGGAGTATTGTAGTTGACACATCTTTATATAGAGATAATGTTGAAAAAGTTAACGATAGATTAAAAATAGTTTTAAGTGCTTTGTTTTGTGCTCTTTGAAGTGATTTTAATTCATTGGTTCTGTTATACCCATAAACAATAGCCAAGTAGTTTAAATGACTTTGAATTAGCGATTGGTAAATAATAAGTTTCGTTTTTATGTTGAACTTATTCTTAAATTTGTAAATTAAACCAGTAGCATTCACGAGCTTAGATTTTAAATGTTTAATGTGAATGTCCCACGATAAATTACTTAGCAAGTATATTCCCAGATATTTTGTAGAAATTGATTCACGTACTTCTTTTCCATCAACAAAGATGCTAAAATTTTGATTGTGAACAAGATATGGTCTAAATCTTATCATTTTGGTTTTATCAGCATTTAAACACAATTTATTTATTCTAGAAAATTCTGCAATAATTGCTGCATCATATACCATTTGAATTTTTATAGATGTTTCGTATTTATATGGATAGAAAACACTAATGTCATCAGCAAATATACATGATTTTCCAAAAATTTGTAGATTCTTTATATCATTAAGAAAAACTTTAAAAAGTAACGGACTCAATACACTACCCTGCGGGACTCCATAATCAACAGCACCCATGCGACTCTTATTACTATCAGCTTCAACAAATTGTTTCCTATTTCTTAAGTAACTTCTTAACAACGCTAGTGCACTTATATTTAGGCCGTAATAAAAAAGTTTTTCGATATTTATATTGTGATCTATCAGATCAAAAGCTTTCATAAAGTCGTAAAAAACACCTGCTACGCCGCTAAATCGATTATCCAATCCTTGACACATATTGTTCACTAAATTAAATTTAAATTTTAAAATTTATATAAAATTACTCACTTATGATATCAAAATGAGTTTTCGAGCACGAAAAGACTAATATCTTGTTAATATAATACATTCAAATTATTAAAATTTTGAATTTCAATGTTTTTTTATATCCCCAAAAAATATAAAAAATAAAACAAGTTTAGCTGTTAAAATTTATAAATTTTAGTATTTATAATTTAAAAAAAAAATTAATTTTAGATTAGAAAATTTATAAAAAATTATTCCCTTAAGATATATGTATATATATATGATCAGCTTAGGTAGTCCTTTCAAACTTCCGTATGCATTGCAATTCGATTGGATCCAGTAACTTGGAAATACAAATTCATTACCAATTTTTTTGCGATCAAAAGTTATAAACAAACTTCAAAATGTTAGAATTTAATTTCAATTAGTTTAATCATTAAACTAAACTAAATTGTTAAAATATTTGTAAAATTAAAACTAAAAATAAAACGTTTAAAGATAAAACTATTTGCAAATTTATTACAAAAAAATTTCAACTATTCCCACTATAAATTTTTTGCATTAAAAAAACTCTTTTATAAACAACGCCTTATTTTATTATTTATTTTTTAATACCAAGAATTTCTATATATAAAAAAAAAGAAAACAACAATTTAATAATAAGAACAACTAGAAAACAACAATAAAAATACAACACAAAGGCACACCCACCCAAAGACATCAACACACTGTTAAAATGTTTATTTTTTTTTATTATTTATTTCCTTAAGCAGAATGCTAAGCGCTTAAGTGTCAGCTGCAGTAGTTTTTCAAAAAAAAAAAAAAAAAAAAAAAAAAAAATATATATATATATATATATATATATATAGTTATGCGCGACTTAACTTGTGTTTTTGATGTTCTGTTTCAATTTAACTTGACATATGCACGTACATAAGAATTGCATAAAAATAATGATGATGATGACGTGCCAATGATGACAACATCATTATTATCGTCACTATATTTAAATTATTGTTTGTACGAATTTTTCTCGGCATCAACTTGAGAAAGTGGAATTAGGAAATATAGGGAGAAGTTATGAAATGATGTAAAATGCTTAAACATAAGACATCAAATTCACGCACTCTAAACTGTAGATCGTTAAAGATCGATACTTTTTTATATACTTATATATAATTCAGGAATGATCCTAATGATTATCATCCTTAAGGTAATATATTTTTATTATCTGCCATATAATAAAACTAAGTGGCAACTTTTGTATTTAAATTTTCTGAATGTGAAAAAGTCAAAGGTCATTAAGTCTTTTTTATAACACAAAAAGAAATCTTTTAGTTAATCACAAAAACCTCTTACACGTTTAAATTAAGAATTAGCCCTTTCTAGGCTTTTAATCAGAAAAAACAACCTTAAAGAACTTTAAAGAAAATTTAAACTATAAGCATGACTTCGGCACAGGGATGTCAAAATTGGTACAATTTTTTAGTACAATTCGAAACTGAAAAGTACAATGGTACACAAATGACCAATTTGCTACAATTTAAATTCGTTTTTAATCTCAATTTTTTATAAAGTTGCTATGGAAAATCATCTTATTTAGAAACCAAATTTCAGCTTTAATTGCAAAAGTTTGTTTAAAAATCTCAAATTAGTTAAGACATTTAAAATACGAAATGATTATACTTGATACTTAGTCTCAGCTTTTTATTTTAAAATAAAATTTTCGTATCAGAGTCTCATAGACTCCTTAAGATTCGGAGACATATTGTAATCAATAATTTGTATTATTAATATTGTTTAATAAAAACTATAAGAGATTAAAAAGGATACGAGTATTTATAATATAATTAAAGAAGAAATAAAAAGCATTTATTGGCAGGAATTATAAATTGTTATCAAAATTTATATAAATACAGTGCAAGCTCGATTTTCGCGACTAATAATAATAATAAATAAAAAAAATGAATTTTCCCCATAACAGAACCCAAAATTTTATTGAAAAATAACCTTAAGCCGAAATACAAAAATTCTAAAAAAATTATCAAAAATTTTATGTATATACAATCGTTCCGATGTTTCGTACCAATTTGAGCTGCAAGTGTACCAATAATTGAAAGATCTTCGTTTTCTTCCTGAACTGCATTTTAGAGATTGAAGTTTTTTAGTTTGAGCTCCACATTTGTAAAAAAATGGTTTATTGACTTTCGTTGTGGTCGCACAAGTACAAATGACGCTGCACGTTCTGGACGGCCAATTGAGGTCAGTGCACCCGAAAATGTCGAAAAAATCCACGATATGGTGTTGGCCGACCGAAGAGTAAAAGTGCGTAAGATTGTTGATGGCATAGGCATTTCGTATGGCAGTGTGGTTTCGATTTTAAATGATCAGCTGTTAAATGAGCTGCAGTTTTGTAACTGTGGATGAAACATGGATCCATTACTGTACTCCGGAGACCTGCTCCGAAGAAGGCCAAAGTAAGTTTGTCGGTAAATAAGGTGATGGCAACACTGTTTTGGGATGCACGCGGGATAATCAACTTATTAGACCGATTTAAAAAGAAAACGACCCCATATGACCAAGAAAAAAGTTCTTTTTCATCAAGATAATGCACGGGTACACACGTGTGCAGTCTCAATGGCAAAATTCTATGAATTGGGCTACGAATTGGTACCTCATCCGCCATATTCTCCGGATTTAGCCCCTAGTGACTACTTCCTATTTCCATACCTTACTATTTCCATACCTAAAGAAATGGCTCGGTGGAAAGAGATTCAGCTCCAACGATGAAATTATAGACCAAACAAATGCCTATTTTAAGGACCTCGAAAAATCCTATTTTTTACGCAAAGTAAATGACGACACTTGCTCAAAATTTGACAGTAGTCTATTAACAGGTGGTACTTGATGGGAATAGTGTTGCATTTCATATAACTACGAGGGAAGTTCGAAAAGTCACGGACTTATTGATCCGCCCTTGTAGCTGTTGCCGTTTTGTTGCTCCCGTTAAGTGTTAACGTTGAATGTTAACAAAAACACGACATTTACCCGATTTGGCAGCACTTTATATTTATTTGTAAATTGCACCACTAAATTTACACGTTTTTTATATAAAATTAAAAATAAAAAAATTTTTTATTTGAATTT